>CM039587.1:9985986-10200382 GCA_022457205.1 Saccharum spontaneum
TATAATCCCGTGTGTCCTCTGAGCACACCATCTAGGCCAAACGTGCAAATATAAATTTACTAATCGGCGGTTCGAAACACCGACAGAGTCATGTTGGCATTGGGTTCCGTTCTGCTGCACCCACCATCACTACAGGAAAACGCCTCTTTGACGACTGCTTGCCCCGGTCGGCAAAGGCATAAACCCAGTCGGCAAAGGCTTTGCCGACCGCAAAGCCACGTGGCAGTCGGCAAAGAGAAGTCGGCAAAGCCTGGGTCGGCAAAGGCGGATTTGCCGACTGCCACATGGCACACAGTCGGCAAAGCCTTTGCCAACTGCCACGCCAGCAGTCGGCATAGCCACGTGGCGCCGTCAGCCCTGACGGCAGGCTTTGCCGACTGCTGGTTTCTCGACAGTCGGCAAAGAATTTTTTTTCAAAAATTGTTTGCCGACTAGCCGCCAGCTCAGCAGTCGGCAAAGAAAAAAAATATTTTTTTAAATGTTCTTTGCCGACTGCTTTCGGATTTGCAGTCGGCAAAGGTTTGACCTCTTTGTCGACTGCCTCCCATTGCAGTCGGCAAAGACTCTGTCCTGGGTTTTTTTGCCCAGCTTTGAGCTGGATTTTTTTTTGCTTTTGTTTTCTATTTTTTATTGAATAATATTAGTATACTAGCCAGTCCCCCCGCGCGTTGCGCGGGCGAGAAAAGCAATGGGTGCTCACATCATTACATGCCAGTATATCGTAGTTGTTGATTAAGATGCGAAGGGTCGTAAAAGCATCAAGTTACATAGCTGTTTTAAGCATAATATATGGAGAATGGATGAAAATTGGGCTTCTGACAAAACCCAATATTTGACACATGCACAGAAGTCTAATTGATGCAAGCAGTCGTGAAGGTGTGGTGTCATTTCATCAAGGAGCAGTTGAAGTAGCCTATAGCCTATTACATTTTGCTCTACAATCAGCAGTTAATTAGAATTTGAGACTACAGGCAGGACATCCATCAATTGAAATGAGGAATGTGATAGCAGTACTTATTAGTTAATTGAACAAACAAAAGGGAAACAGAAGCCCCCATTTTTTTGGAGAAGTCTTTCCGTAGACCATAAATTTGGATATGACGCACCTCGCTATGTACCTGAGTTTCATATGAAGCAAAAGGAAAAGATTAACACATACATTGTCAAATATTTGGTACCTATTTCAGAGAGCTGCGGCATGAAAACTATCATTATGTATGTTGAAATTTGTCTCATAAGCTAAGTAACCTATGATGATTGTAGGCACCAAATATGGAAATAAAATCAAGAATATGGCACTAAAGTATGAAGCAGCAGTAAGGGGAAACAAAGAGTTCGGAATCTTTTTTAGCATGGAATGCATGAACTTGGGCACCGCAACGAAGGCATTAGTCCCATGAGGAATTGCTCTAAATCCTGATATAATAATTTGAATATAGGACTGTCAGTGTTTTGTTTGCAGAGTGTGGTTTACTGAATGAGGTGGTCAATATAAATCGAAAGGATTAGCCCTTTCAGGATTACGCCGGCCAAGCTTGGATCGACATGTAGATTAATTATGCAACTGAACTTTTTTTTAATAGGTGACTGAAGGACGTAACACAGCAAAGGAATAGCATTTACTGCCATGTGTTTTGTGGACAATGGATTTTGACATGTTAAACTCTCGGCCTATTATGCTCCTGCAAATTTAGACAGGGAGATGAGGAAAAATATGGAGATTAAAAAGTGACTGGATCGAGTAAGAAGGAAGGGGCATCCAGTACAAAACCTATTTATATCACATTAATGTACATTAGAGGAATTTCTTGGCTATTTTATAGCATGTTCGAAAGAAGCATCCACAGGTTTAAATTTTCTGTCGTACTCCAACATTATCAAGATTATATATGAGTTTTTCATATTTATTTAGACATGGCGTATATCTAGGCACATAACAAAAGCTATGTATGTTGAAAAACCAAAATGACTTACAATTTGGATTGGAAGGAGCGGCCTGGAAATGAAAATAGTTTCCTACAATTAAGAAGCAAACTGAATGTGAGAACACCTCTTTTTTTCAGTTCACACTCTGCATCAAATCTGAGAAAGTAGCCATATGTAACAAAAGGGGAAGAGATGTTAGCTGACAAATCCTTTATGTATCATATTTGGGCACTATGATAAAACTGATTCTTGTTATCCTGCTGAGAGGACATACAGTTAGACACATCACATGCAAGCAATGATCTTTCCAATAACAAATCAAGAGAACTAATTTCACTGACATATATGTGCATCCTCTAACCTTAAAAGTAATATACTCACTGGAACATGTTTTGCCTACATCTGAGTCGAAACATATGTTATTGAGCAGATCAAGCAAACAAAAGTGAGAAGTCCCACCTAGCACTGATCTTTCTTTTGGTAATTGTGGCAGCCGCCGCTACACATGCATCATCTCCCTTTGACCCTCTGCATCAGAAAATGGGCAGATACTAACTTAATCAAAGTCAGCTAATTGAATTGGATGACGATGAAGAAAATTTTGAAGAAGAATCTAGAATATGTGGGGAGCTGCAGACCGTAACTCACCATCGTTGGCACATGAGGCTTGATCAATTGGAGCAAAGGTTAGGTAAGGGAAGGATGCTAATTTATTTGAGCAATGAAGCAGCACATGGCATGGCATGAGATGACATCAAACAGATAAATTGAGACAATATTTTCCCAAACCAACCAATCTGTAAACGCACCTGGTTGCAGTAACTCATCGACATGTGGTAGATGGCAGATTCAGCAGGGCTGATGCAGCTGCAAAAATAAATAAAGCATGCACTCATGAGATCGAAATATAGGTGCATCAAATTGGTCAACAAAGTATCAGATCTTACCAAATCGGGTGAGACCGGCGGGCGGCGCAGGCGAGGCCAGCCAGGCTTGGGAAACCGTAGGACGCAGATGAGGCCCGCCACCAGCCCTAGGGCACGTGCTGCGGCAGCGTTGGGGAGGGATGGAGCAGTAGCGGCAGTGCTGGAGGCTGAGGCGGCGCCAGTTGCGGGGAGTCGCCGATGGTAGGCCGGCGTGGCGTGTCGGAGTCGCCGGAGATGGAGCGAAGCGGGCGCTGTGCTTCCGAGGTTGCTGCGGCGGGGGCAAGACAGAGCAGTGGAGAGGAGCTGGGCGGCCCAGAGGACGATGGAGGCCAGGGCGCGGAGGATAGGCCGGGGGCGGAGGGGAGAGGGACGGAGAGGACGGGGGCGGCTTCCTTTTTTCCTCGTGCTCCCGTGCGCTGGAGAAGGCCCGAGGTGGTTCTAGAAGGGGGAGAGGTGGGGAGTCCGTGGACGCTGATGAGAAATCAGACGGGCAAGGAAATAGGCGGAGGCGCTACCGCGCCGTCGTGTGAGGGAGCCGGATCCGCCATCGACGAGGGAGGGCGCTGCCGCTTGGGGGCTGAGGGAGGGAGGGCGCCGCGCCGCAACGGCGCGAGGCAGCCGGATCCGCCATGGTTGCGGAGTGCCGCCTCCCGAGCCTGCGCTTCTGCGACCTCGCGGTGCTTGTGCGACATGGTGAGGGTGCGGCCGTGGATGGTGAGCTCGCGGCGGCTCTGCGACGAGCGGTGGAGCGGCGGCGCTGCGTCGGGAGGCAGGAGCGGCGGCGCGGCGATGAGGGCAGGAGCGGCGGCTGCATCCCGCGAGTGCTAGGGTTGGGACATCATTTATATGTGTTCAGGATAAGGGCATCCTATTTTGGGCCGGCTGAAAGGCCACCGCGGCGCAAGCCCAGGTTGGCAACCAGCTTCGAGTCTAGGCGCACGTCAAATAGAATTTCTTTGTCGGTACTATGGTTACCAACAGAAAAAATGACATTTCCCTGTCGGTTCTACAGTAACACACAGAATAATTATAATTATTCCGTCGGTTTTATGATTTTCCTGTGTGTTTTATGATAACCGATAGGATAATTGCTATTTTTCTGTCGGTTGCTCCTGCACCGACAGGAAATTTTGAGTTTCCAGTAGTGCAGGGATAGGAAACAGAAGGCGTTGTTTTGCCTCTTGTTGGCTGAAAATCAAACAAAAAGATAATTGAGAAAAATAAGGGACTCAGATAGTTGACAAACTCACAGGGTAGATGATATCTTATATTTACATCATAACTGAGATCTGGTATGACTAACTTTGCTATGAACATAATGAACAGGGACTGATATATAATACAACCATAGCTGAACTTGAAGTGAAATAAATTAGTGGATTACGTATACAATTAAATAAATGACTTGTTAATAACACAACCTGGCACTACAATTCATGCATAAAGAAAGGAGGCCCTAATACTAAATATTAAATATGAGGTCGAAGATTTTTATGTTGTCCATATTTCAGATATTTCAGGGATAGGATCTACCAAAATAATAAATATTTAGTGAAAAAATGTAGAAGTTGCTTCCAAATAATAGCTAAGGCCAAACCTGAAGCCTGTATCATCCATTTTGCAGAAGGCAGTACGCTCTGACTCTGTAAGCCAGATTTATTATGTTCATCTTTGTAGTCCCTCTCTGTTAAAGGAGGAGTATCATGGTTCAAAATCAAAACATGGTGTCATGGCATTTTAGTACAGATTTCACAGAAGTACACTGATTGGAAGAAGAAATAGAACAAATGGTAGAACCTTCTGCTGGAACTGATCTGTGTTTGTGGGAACTGATTCATTTTTTTTCAGATGACATGCTGATAGGATTTTTTTGGTGGGCTGAAATGCATTCAAAGCTATATTGGCATGGATATAGGTCAGTAACGATATCAATGAGATGGAAGTGCATAGTATCTCTCAATCTAAAAAATGAGCATAAAGGTGACATTGTATTTATTAAGGAAGCACTGAGGCATTTTTTAAGCTAAATAGTCCGCGACCCTAACGTTTCTAGAAATTAGGCAATCTCTGTAACATGGACCAGCACAAAAGAAACAGGAATTGTATTGACATACCTTGAACCCTGGAAAAGGATCCTTGCAAGGAAACCCTCGGACATGTAGCCTGAACAGGTGTAGGAAGAGAAATTGCTGGATGTATGTAGGATGTAGCGCAGGTCAAAATGATGACCTTCAAATGGATCGTTGCAAAGAAACCTAGGACATGCAGTTTTCATGAGAAGGAACACATGAACTGCTACACGCGCCTAGGCTGTAGCACAGTTAAAATCATGGCAGTCAAGTGAAAGGAAGTCGAAGTAGAGAGCACAAAGCAAATACCTTATGCATATCTTGATCTCTCCAGAACCAAGAGGACGCATCCTGCGTGACAGATGACAAGGCGAGGGGATCCGAGGACCTACGGAGCACTGACGAGCGAAGATGAAGGGCGTACCTGATTGCGCCATCCTCGGAGGAAACAGCGGTGTCGGCCTGTCGTACGCTGAGCAGGACGTGTCGTTGGGGTGGCACCGCCGGATCTCGTAGGAGGCCTGGCCCTCACGCCCCTGCAGCCGCGCGGCAACCTCCGCCGCCGCAAGTGCCTAGGGCGGGTACCGCCGCCTGACGAACTAAGGCCGCCGCCACCATGCACGCCGAGCACCGCGAGGGACGCTAGGGTTTGCTCGAGCACACGCAGGATGCTGTAGAGCACCGCGGAGGCACGGCGGGGGCCCGGCTGGTGCGGTGCGGCGCGACATCTGGAGGGAGGGAGAGTGAGGATTTGGGCGTGCTACCAGGCGGGGAGGACGAGAGTGAAGAGGATTAGGGTTTGAAGCTGACGCCAGGATGCTGTAGAGCTGGTTTTGTTGCGAAGCGGACAAACTTCGGCCGTTCGATTCAGATCAACGGCTCTGATCGTCCACAACCTTAACAGGCCTGTTGGTTTTAGTGGCCCAACAGCGAAAGTGAAGCCCAAGCTCAGGTTAGAAGCCTGAAAATCCAACAAATTAGAAATTTTATTCTGTGTGTAATATAAAAACCGACAGAATAATTATAATTTTTTTGTGCGTGTACAGTATTTTTCTGTGAGTTTTACGAACACCGACACAAAAATTGAAATTTTTCTGTATCTAATTTTTCCGTGTGTGTATTGTCACGCACAGAAAAATCATATAATTATCCTGTGGGTTTTTATATTTTTCTGTCGGGATATTTTGAAACCCACAGAATAATTGGAATTTTTCTGTGCGTATCAAAAAAAACCCAAGAAAAAATTAACAATAAATATCTCGAGTTTCTTTCTTATTTAATTATTTTTCTTTCCTACATACAGGTGTATATTTATTTATCTACTATTTCAAATAATTAACAATAAATAATATTTATATATTATATAAAAGGTCTAGGCCTAGGTTGTGTTTTCAGATAGCCTGTGCAAAAGGTCTATTATTTTTTTCAAAAAATTATTTTTTTTTAATTTTTTTTAAAAATACTTTGCCGACTGCTCTGCTCTCTGGCAGTCGGCAAAGGTTATTTTTTATTTTTTTCTCAGAAATTCTTTGCCGACTGCCATCCTCCCTGGCAGTCGGCAAAGGCTCTTTGCCAACTGCCACCGATGGCGGTCGGCAAAGGCTCTTCGCCAACTGTCACTGATGGCAGTCGGCAAAGAATTAATTTTTTTTCGATTTTCGATCCCAGTTTTTTTGTGTTGCCTTGCTACAGTAAGTACATGATATATTCCAAGTTTGGGGTCAATTTGATTTATTTTGCTATATTCCATTGATTTTTGTTGTTTCTTTGATTTTTTCCGGCAGCTCTAGATTTGAACTGTAGGTACATGAAATAATGGAATCCGGCGATTTAAAAAATGATATTCATGATGTTTGGAGCATGTTGAGGCCGTGTGCGGGGCCTCGCGTGAAATTTCGACCGTGTTGGTGTCGGAACACGCCGAGGCACGCGCGTGAAAAGTGTTTTTAAATTTTATAAAATCGAAACGGAGTCCGAAAATGACGAAACTTGACGATGTGTCTTGCCATCGCATGCGGAGGCTGTGGTAAAAATTTGAGAAAGTTTCGAGCAAGTGGCGACTTCGGGTGGCTAAAACTTGGACATCTCCACATGTGATAACAAGTTAGCCACCCGACGTTAGTCCAGGTTTTAGCCACCCGACGTCGCCACTTGCTCGAAACTTTCTCAAATTTTTACCACAGCCTCCGCATGCGATGGCAAGACACGTCGTCAAGTTTCGTCATTTTCGGACTCCGTTTCGATTTTATAAAATTTTAAAACACTTTTCACGTGCGTGCCTCGGCGTGTTCCGACACCAACACGGTCGAAATTTCACGCGAGGCCCCGCACACGGCCTCAACATGCTCCAAACATCATGAATATCATTTTCTAAATCGCCGGATTCCATTATTTCATGTACCTGCAGTTCAAATCTAGAGCTGCCGGAAAAAGTCAAAGAAACAGCAAAAATCAATGGAATATAGCAAAATAAATCAAAATGACCCCCAAACTTGGAATATATCATGTACTTACTGTAGCAAGGCAACACAAAAAAACTGGGATCGAAAATCAAAAAAAAATTAATTCTTTGCCGACTGCCATCAGTGGCAGTTGGCAAAGAGCCTTTGCCGACTGCCAGGGAGGATGGCAGTCGGCAAAGCCTGCACCTTTGCCGACTGCTGACGGAGTGGCAGTCGGCAAAGGTGACGGTGTGGATGGCGTCAATCATGGCCTGCCTTTGCCGACTGCAATTCTTTGCCAACTGCCTGGCAGTCGGCAAAGCCAGGCAGTCGGTAAATCCTGATTTGCCGACTACAGGAAATTCCAGTTGGCAAAGGGACCTCTTTGCCGAGTGTCGAAAAAAAATAGTTGGCAAAGAAAATTACAGTCGGCGAAGAGCCGGTTTCCTGTAGTGCATGCAGCAGCAGCTTCCGAATCCTCCCCTCGTCCTCGTCCATGGACCATGAGCAAAAAGAAAAGAGCAAAGGGAGGTCTAGAAAGTGGTCCATCTTTCTAGCTTGAATATCAGTAACTTCAATAATATCTGAGAGCTCATGGGACTGAGCAAAAGCTTCATCAGACAAAGGCAAGCGGAAGAGATCAAAGAAGTCTAAACACAGAGACATTTTGAACTAACAAAAGTTGATCTCTAACAAAGGGAAAAAAAGCTCTGGAAACCTTTCAAACAGGGGCATGTCAATCCAGGCGTCAAACCAAAACGAAGAGGATGAGCCATCTCTGACAGAGCCATCCCTTTGTAGCCTGTCAACAGCTTGCAGACATCCTTCCACTAAAAAGAACCTTTCCTATTATTAAAAGGTAGCTTACCATTGGTATAATAACAATTCCAGACCAAATGCACCCAAGGCAAATCAACTTTGTTAAAAATTTATGCCCCCAGCCGGCCAGCCCGGAACAAAAAGAAAAGAGCAAAGCTAAAGGGAGGTCACGGAAACAAAGAATCTGTTCATGGATACATGCACGATGCCTTGGACTTGCCTTCCTTGTTCCTTCTCCCACCCACCCAATCTGCAATCTTCCTCTTTCTGATGCTGGTTGCAAGCTGCAAGCAGGCAGAACCAGAAACAAAGGCGAGCTAGCTAGTGGCTAGTGCAGTATGTACAGCACTACACTGGTGTCTACTGGAGTAATGGCTACTGCTAGCATCCTATCCTATCGATCTAGCGTGATACTACATCATTCTCTCCTTTAATCAGTGCCCTATGTAGTTGAAATCTCAATCACCACATGCATTTAATTTATCTACAGCAAAGCATCAAGAGCTAATCAAACACCCCTCCCTCGACCGACGATCCAAACCTCCAAACAACCACCAAGTGTGAAAGAAGAGAGGATCAGGTTGACCAGTGTGCACACTGACAGTGGAGCCGAGTCAGTTTCAGCTACACGCTCACTGCAACTTGTCTTCACCCGATAACGTAACATGCATGCATCCGGAACCGGCTGCAATTGCAATTGCAAATTTGCGATGGAAGATGGATAGATCGTCACCGCCAGCACGACCGCGCGCGTTGCCTCACTGCGCGAGCCGACCCTCTACCTCACAGCACAGCACAGGGATCTCAGAGGTGGCCTGCAGCCCACACACATATAATATCACAACTCAGCGCGTGACAAAAAAAATATATAATGCGGCGCGCAGCGCATAATGTCATTGGATCATTTTGGGATAATATAAATGTACAGAACCGTAGCACGCAATCATCATTAGGATGACAATTGTTGCTACTCTTAGTAGAACGACTCAGCTCAGAGGGTGAAAGATCCGGCACGACTGGCACGAAGCGAGACTCAAAGGAGTACCATGCTTATTCTTTGTAGTAAAATAAGTAACACTACGACTGGCACGAAGCGAGACGACACGCGGACACAAAGACAGAAGCAGAAGCATGTCCCTCTCCCCGAGCTGAATATTGCCGGCGTCGATGGATCCTCCTCCACCCTCCACTCCTGCAAATTAAGTAAACAGCAGCGAATTCAGGCAGCTACGAGTATATACTTATCTCCTACTACTCACTGTACTTACTGCACTCCTTTATTTTACTTAGGTCAGTCTTAATGGAGTTTCATCAGAGTTTTATGGACATTAATTATGCTGATGTGGTACTATATTTATGAAGAGAGATAATAAGAGTTTCATGGGAGCAGAAAGAGTTTCATAGGGATGAAACTCTTCTGCACTATTTTTAAAATTTAGATGTGTTGAAAACAGTGAGATGAAACCATTGAGACTGGCCTTACGGACTGAAAACAAATGGCAGCCAAGGGATCGATCGACCTACATGCTATTGGGAGTAGTACTAGCGAAGCGTGAGGTTCCAGTAGTACACGTACATGCACGTCCGTTACTTGCCACCTAGCTAGTGCTAGTACTACTGCATGCATTAGGGAAAACAAAGACAAGCACAGGCAGGAATACTCCTATGAAATAGCAGGTAGTACTAGATAGCAGAATGTTGAAATATACTCCAGTAGTAGGTACCGAAACTTCCTTGCATTAAGCCATTAACATATGCACTGCCCTGAACTGAAAGTAAAAGGTGGTCCGAATTGGGCATCAAATCTGTCGGATCGAAATTATCTTTCTGCAAAGCTGTGGATTGGAGAAAGCGGTGCAGGTGCACAACAAGAGCTGTTCATCTTCTCCGTTCAACCGCGCAGGCCCGCTCCTTCTCCCAGCCTCCACCTCCGCCCAAGGCCGCCGGCCGCGCGTCCACAGCCTGTCCCCGTTGCTCCATCCCGCCCTCCCCTAGCCTCGACCGGAGGATGCCGCACTGTTCATCTTCTCCGTTCGACCGCGCAGGCCCGCTTCTTCTCCCAGCCTCCACCTCCGCCCCCGGTCCCCGGCCACGCCGTCCACCGCTCACCCCGTCGCTCCACTCCGCCCTCTACCCCGGGCGAAGAAGAAAAGAAGAAGAAGATGACGAGGAGGAGGAGGAGGAGGTAGCAGTAGCACTCCCGCCACGAACAAAACATATATTCCCACTGCTAGAACCGAACAGCACCCTAGAGTGGATAGTCCCGGGTTGCCCACTGGGTGAACGAGAGAGGTGCAACTAGAGCTGCGCGGCCGAGAGGCGAGGAATGGAGAAAGCAGGGGAAGGAACGAGACGTACCTAGCTCAATCAAGCGGCTAAAGCGTAGTAGATCATCAAGAGGAGGCCGGGGTCGAAGAAGTGACCCCCCTGAGCAACAGCTACAACGTGGGCGAGGAAGGCGATGCAGAGGTTGACGGAGCGAATGCGGCGGTGGCCGCGTCCCTCCATGGTCACCCACACCCCAACGGAGAGGGTGACAACGCCAGCGAGCACGGCCCCGACCACTGCGGGCGTGTACACGGGGGCCGTCAGTGCAGCGAGGCAAGCCAAAACTGAGAGGACTATAGCAAGGCGCCCAGCATCCTCAGCACCCGGCGCCTGCAGGCCTCCGTCGACAGCTTGCGGGTCCATGGAGTGAGCGGGCGGACCGGGGCGGAGGAAGGCAGCAGAGCGTCTTGGCTGCTGCTGTGTGGGGAGTCTAGCCAGGGACGGCGAGGCAAATGCACACCAGCACGCCGCCTTATATAGGAGAGCGACTGAGCGAGCGATGATGCATTTGACTGCAGTTGAGTTTTCCCCTGCGGCTTTCACCCACTCAGTCACTCACCCTCACCCAGCCATGAAATGAAGGCCATGACACTACCCCATGTTACATACCCTTTGAACGGATGGTCGAGGACAGAGACAGACCCCTTGACAAATCGCTAGCTGTAGAAACAAATGATCCTGACACACTACTAAAAGAGTACACATGTCCTTTTTATAAAGATACATGACACAAATCATAGATTTTTAATGGCAAAACAAAATTTACCTTGGTGCGTTGTCACCAGGAAAGCTGAACGTGACGTTTGCCTCAATTAGTCGGTGACACGAATACCCGCTCTGTCATGTAATACATTGATTTTAGGAATTTTAGAAAAAATTAAGAGAAAACATAAAAGACGTATCACAACTAGAATTTTAGAAATTTTTTTTAATGATGTGGGCTTCTCCTAGTGTTTTAGCATTCAAAATTTTAGTACAAACTTTCTCTACCAAAATGCCTCCCAGTGAGGATTCATATATGCTATGACTTATGGTAGTGTTTTAATTATTACTACCTAAAAACATTAGGAGAATTCCACCATTTTAGTAGTGCATGTATCATCATTTTATTTCCTAATCAGACGCTATCATCAATGTGATTGATGGTGATTGGTTGATAAATAGAAAATATTTAATGTAAAACTAGTTTTTATTCTTAGAATGTATTATATCTAAAGACAAATTTTCAATGCTAAAATACACTGTATTATCGGAGGAGTGAGTACGTACTGTTGATTAAATTAATCAGGCTGACATGAAGAAACACTTAATTAGTCACTTTCACTGTCTGTATGGAATGTCTGACCTATCGCAGGGGAGTAGTAGTCATCATCGCACGGGACAGTCAGTTCCCAGAACGGCAGAACCACAGAAACAGAATGGGCGTGCGTGCCTTTGGGGTGCGCGAATCTCTGTCTGCCACGGACAGCGCATAGCCCAGAAAAGACCAAAGGGAAAGCGGTTCTGATTCCTTTTTGGAGCATGGCGGCACTGTACTCCACCATGATGACAAAATTGCAGAAAGCATCTCCATCCAGCGCAATCTCTTCCAAGCGATCTCGTCGTGCCGAGGTGGGACTGTTCCCTGGAGTCGTCGCCGTCCAATAACTGATGCATGATGACGTCTTTGTTTCAGTTTGGCAATAACGAAGTTTCAGCGTTGAAGCATTTTGGCATGGAACTAGGGAACTGATCTTAGATGAGTTGGTGGGTCCCATGTGGTGGAACCTGTTCATCCAGATTTAAATTCTCGATTTGGTATGGGTGCTCATATTTTCTTGATTTACTATTCTTTCAGTAGTAGACGACGTCATCGTCGACAGCGAAGCGCCTGTGATGACTTCGTGAATCTCGAGATCCATCGGTCTAGTCCTTCAAAGGTGCTCACAGAGGTAGGATTTACTTACGTGTATTCATATGGGTAAGTGTGCGTACGTCTTGTGGACGTCTACGTTGTACTATGTAATTCATTTTGAATTTTTTTATTTGAAATCTAGATATAAATATATTAATAGTATATTATTTATATTGATGGTTCTAAGAAGTATTGTAATCATGGTTCATCTTATTATGCTTGATCTCTTTTGTATCATAAAGTAACGTAATGGTATATATATGAAACCATATTCATGTTTGGTCATTGCTACATGTAAGCATTAAATGATTTATAGACAGTCAGACAAACAACTCATGAGTTGTTTTTCGTTTTGGCCATAGTAAGAGGCGTCTTGGAGCATCGAGGGTCCAATTAATTACTCTATGGCAATTACTAGTAAGGCCAGTCTCAGTGGGAGTGTCACGAGAGTTTCATTTGTATTAAATAGGCTGCTACATAGGCATATTTGATGACATGGCAATGTATTAAAGAAGAGAGAGAAGAAATGAGTTTCATCTAGATGAAACTCTCTTGGCACGATTACCAACTCTCTCTGAGTCATGAAATTAAATGCCTATGAAACTATAGAATGAAACTCTCCACTGTGGACGTGTGTTTCATATGAGTTTCATTTCATTTCGTGTGATGTGGCAGTCTTGGAAACAACGCCGTGAAACTCGCCACTGAGACTGGCCTAACTACTCAAAAGCAAAGCCTCGTTTCATGCACTAGTATTTTGGCGTGACCTACTCAAAAGGCATCACATGCATTGGTTTCGGCGGCGCGCATGACGCTGGGTTAATACGAGCGCCTCGTCTCATAAATATTTTGGTATCCGGAACCAAGCTCTTCACCCTAGATAAAATGGAATGAAAAAATGGAATGAAGGAAGTATATTCGACGATCTATCTAATGATGCTAGTTATGTATCATAAATATTAATATTTTTTTAAAATATATTTAGTTAAAGTTAAAAGTTGTTAACTTTTTGGAAACAAGAATAACTCTTTTAAGTGTCTTACCCTACTGCAATTTTTGCTTGCTTTGAGGAGTGCAATACGCGCATGCATGTTTCTCCTATTTATATACAGTACCTAGCTACTATATACTTCGAGGAGTGCAATGAAGAACGGTGTGCAGTGCAGGGCTGGACCGCCGGTACATAATAAAGCTGCTGGGCGGGTGCGTGCTATCTATCTTCTAGTATCCCCTGAACGATAAGCTCTCCGACCTGATCCTGTTGATGAATGATGAATGACGACCGACCTTCCGTGGAACACTAGGTACCACTTGCCGTCTTGTCAGGGCATATACACTGGAGTACACCAGGTGTCAAACCAAAACAAGAGGATGAGCCATCCCTGACAGAGCCATCCCATTGTAGGCTGTCAACAGCTTGCAGACATCCTCCCACTAAAAAGAACCTTTCCTATTATTAAAAGGTAGCTTACCATTGGTATAATGACAATTCCAGACCAAATGCACCCAAGGCAAATCAACTTTGTTAAAAAGTATGCCCCCAGCCGGCAAGCCCGGAACAAAAAGAAAAGAGCAAAGGGAGGTCATGGAAACAAAGAATCTGTTCATGGATACATGCACGATGCCTTGGAGTTGCCTTCCTTGTTCCTTCTCCCACCCACCCAATCTGCAATCTTCCTCTTTCTGATGCTGGTTGCAAGCTGCAAGCAGGCAGAACCAGAAACAAAGGCGAGCTAGCTAGTGGCTAGTACAGCACTGCACTGGTGTCTACTGGAGTACTCGCTACTGCTAGCATCCTATCCTATCGATCTAGCGTGATAGTACATCATTCTCTCCTTTAACCAGTGCCCTATGTAGTTGAAATCTCAATCACCACATGCATTTAATTTCTCTCAAGCAAAGCATCAAGAGCTAATCAAACACCCCTCCCTCGATCGACGATCCTAACCTCCAAACAACCACCAAGTGTGAAAGAAGAGAGGATCAGGTTGACCAGTGTGCACACTGACAGTGGAGCCGAGTCAGTTTCAGCTACACGCTCACTGCAACTTGTCTTCACCCGATAACATAACATGCATGCATCCGGAACCGGCTGCAATTGCAATTGCAAATTTGCGATGGAAGATGGATAGATCGTCACCGCCAGCACGACCGCGCGCGTTGCCTCACTGCGCGAGCCGACCCTCTACCTCACAGCACAGCACAGGGATCTCAGAGGTGGCCTGCAGCCCACACACATATAATATCACAACTCAGCGCGTGACAAAAAAATATATAATGCGGCGCGCAGCGCATAATGTCATTGGATCATTTTGGGATAATATAAATGTACAGAACCGTAGCACGCAATCATCATTAGGATGACAATTGTTGCTACTCTTAGTAGAACGACTCAGCTCAGAGGGTGAAAGATCCGGCACGACTGGCACGAAGCGAGACTCAAGGAGTACCATGCTTATTCTTTGTAGTAAAATAAGTAACACTACGACTGGCACGAAGCGAGACGACACGCGGACACAAAGACAGAAGCAGAAGCATGTCCCTCTCCCCGAGCTGAATATTGCCGGCGTCGATGGATCCTCCTCCACCCTCCACTCCTGCAAATTAAGTAAACAGCAGCGAATTCAGGCAGCTACGAGTATATACTTATCTCCTACTACTCACTGTACTTACTGCACTCCTTTATTTTACTTGGGTCAGTCTCAATAGAGTTTCATCAGAGTTTTATAGATATTAATTATGCTAATGTGGCACTATATTTATAAAGAAAGATAATAAGAGTTTCATAGGAGCAGAGAGAGTTTCATGGGGATGAAACTCTTCTGTACTGTTTCTAAATTTTAGATGTATTGAAAACAGTGAGATAAAACCCACTGAGACTGGCCTTACTGACTGAAAACAAATGGCAGCCAAGGGATCGATCGACCTACATGCTATTGGGAGTAGTACTAGCGAAGCGTGAGGTTCCAGTAGTACACGTACATGCACGTCCGTTACTAGCCACCTAGCTAGTGCTAGTACTACTGCATGCATTAGGGAAAATAAAGACAAGCACAGGCAGGAATACTCCTATGAAATAGCAGGTAGTACTCCCTCCATCCCAAATTATAAGACGTTTGACTTTTTTGATTCCAAGTTTGACCACTCGTCTTATTCAAAAAATTTGTACAAACATAGTCAAATTTAAGTCATTCTTGAGGAACTTTTATTAATATACCAAGCCACGATAAAAGAATTGATATTTTGCACAAATTTTTGAATAAGACGAGTGGTCAAACTTGGTGTCAAAAAAGTCAAACGTCTTATAATTTGGGATGGAGGGAGTACTAGATAGCAGAATGTTGAAATATACTCCAGTAGTAGGTACCGAAACTTCCTTGCATTAAGCCATTAACATATGCACTGCCCTGAACTGAAAGTAAAAGGTGGTCCGAATTGGGCATCAAATCTGTCGGATCGAAATTATCTTTCTGCAAAGCTGTGGATTGGAGAAAGCGGTGCAGGTGCACAACAAGAGCTGTTCATCTTCTCCGTTCAACCGCGCAGGCCCGCTCCTTCTCCCAGCCTCCACCTCCGCCCAAGGCCGCCGGCCGCGCGTCCACAGCCTGTCCCCGTTGCTCCATCCCGCCCTCCCCTAGCCTCGACCGGAGGATGCCGCACTGTTCATCTTCTCCGTTCGACCGCGCAGGCCCGCTTCTTCTCCCAGCCTCCACCTCCGCCCCCGGTCCCCGGCCACGCCGTCCACCGCTCACCCCGTCGCTCCACTCCGCCCTCTACCCCGGGCGAAGAAGAAAAGAAGAAGAAGATGACGAGGAGGAGGAGGAGGAGGAGGTAGCAGTAGCACTCCCGCCACGAACAAAACATATATTCCCACTGCTAGAACCAAACAGCACCCTAGAGTGGATAGTCCCGGGTTGCCCACTGGGTGAACGAGAGAGGTGCAACTAGAGCTGCGCGGCCGAGAGGCGAGGAATGGAGAAAGCAGGGGAAGGAACGAGACGTACCTCATATCAATCAAGCGGCTAAAGCGTAGTAGATCATCAAGAGGAGGCCGGGGTCGAAGAAGTGACCCCCCTGAGCAACAGCTACAACGTGGGCGAGGAAGGCGACGCAGAGGTTGACGGAGCGAATGCGGCGGTGGCCGCGTCCCTCCATGGTCACCCACACCCCAACGGAGAGGGTGACGACGCCAGCGAGCACGGCCCCGACCACTGCGGGCGTGTACACGGGGGCCGTCAGAGCAGCGAGGCAGGCCAAAACTGAGAGGAGCATAGCAAGGCGCCCAGCATCCTCAGCACCCCGCGCCTGCAGGCCTCCGTCGACAGCTTGCGGGTCCATGGAGTGAGCGGGCGGGCCGGGGCGGAGGAAGGCAGCAGAGCGTAGGAGCTGCTGTGTGGGGAGTCTAGCCAGGGACGGCGAGGCAAATGCTTCGGCGCTGGGCACAGCAGCACGCCGTCACCAAACCTTGTATATATGGAGTACTGCAGTTGAGTTTCTCGGCAGCTTTCACCCATGAGGCCATGACACTACCCCATGTAACCCTTTGGACGAATGGTCGCGGACAGGCCAGACCCCGTGACTTGTTACGGAGTACTGCTACTTAGGCCGTCCACAGTGGGAGCGATGCCTGATAGTAGTGTGTACGCATGCCAGATCACAGTGATGCTTTGATTTTCGGGTTGCAGTGTGTAGCTTTTCAGCTCGGGCTTGTTTAGTTTGCGAAATCTTTTTAAAAAAGTATTATATTACTTTTTATTTGTATTTGATAAACTTTGTCCAATCATAAATTAAGTAGGCTCAAAAGATTCATCTCGATATTTACATACAAATTGTACAATTAGTTATCTTTTTTATCTATATTTAATGCTTTATACGTATGCCGATATATACGATGTGATGGGAATAAAAAAAAACTTTTTGTATTTTGACGCGAATTAAACGTGGAGAAAGCTCACACATCGATGCGCATGGCCGGCGAAATCGAGACGTACAGAATCTGACGCGGAGTGATCAAAGGATGAGAGAGAAGACTCTCCATGGTGATTGCTGATACGACCTGCAGTGCTCTGCATGCTGAAAGCAAGAAGGAAGAAATGAGCATCGTAGTATTTCGTTTATATTTGATAAAAATTATTTAAATTTTGACTAATTAAACTTAAAATATTCGTCTCGCAAAGTATAATAAAATTATGTAATTAATTTTTAATTTTATATATATTTAGTACTCCATGTGCCGGCATTTTGATATAATGAGAATCTTCTTTTTACATAGTAAAATTTAAGGTAGAAATCGGGAACTAAAGGAGGCCAAACAGGTGTTTTCTCTCTCTCCGGGGACGCTTAAGGGCAACTCCAACGGCAATCCGAATCGCTAGCGGAGAATCCGGCCAGTGCTCTGCATGCTGATAGTATTCAGGGTGTGTTTAGCTGCCCCTAGGATGAAAACGGTACGGATATTTTCCGACTGTATTTGAGACCGAATTCGTTTAGAGGGGTTTTAATCCGTCCGTATCCGAGTCTGGATATTTAACATCCGATACCGTATTCGTATCCGAATATTTAAATCACATATTTATGATGTCGATATCCAATCATATCCTATCCGGCATTTTTTATACTATCCGTATTCGAATTCGAATCTGGAAATAAATATGAAAACAAATACGATATCAGTGATATCCGTCCGTATTCGATCCGTTTTCATCCCTAATGCCCTTGTAAATTTTTTGGAAGCACAGTAACTCTTTCGTTTGTATTTGACAATTAGTGTCCAATCATAGACTAATTAGGTTCTAAAGATTCGTCTCGTGATTTACAACCAAACTGTATAATTAGTTATTTTTTTACCTATATTTAATGCTTCATGCATGAGTCAAAGATTCGATGTGACAGAGAATATTGTAAAATTTTTGGAATTTTGAAGGAACTAAACAATGTCTCAAGATGAATGAAAGACAACGATGAAAACAAAAACGCTAGTACATCTCCAACCACTTCTGGCCATCCTGTTCTTTTACTTTTTAATCTTCTCTTTCCTCATTTTGAACCGGCGATTTGATACAGGCCATTGGGATCAGAGCCGCTTCAGAGCGGCACGAGCGCGAGCCGTCTTGGCTGCACCTGATGAGGAAGCGAGTGTGGTTGTCCCCCGGGAATTTTTTTTATTTTTAGTCCAAATTTAAAATAAATTTTAAATTTAATCCGGGTTTAAATTTTTTTTAAATCTAATCCGTTTGGCCCCGCCACCATGCATGGCGGGGCAAATGCACTGAACTCCGCCATGCATGGTGGCGGGGTGCAGTTCCCGCGTGGCACGCTGACGTGGCAGCCACCCGGGCGTACCCCGCCATGATCGGTGGCGGGGTAGGCCAAACCCGCCACCCATCATGGCGGGGCGCGGCGTAAATAAAAGCCGTGCCCCGCCACGCCCGCTCGGCCGGCTCGCTCACTCTCCACCCGTGCCTCCGCCGTTGCCCGCGCGGAGCCGCCGCCGGAGCCGCCGCCGTCGTCCGGAGCTCCTCCCCCGCGCCCCGGCCGCGCCCCGCCGCTCCCCGCCGCGCCCCGCCGCGACGCCGCGCCCCGCCGCGACGCCGCGCCCCGCTGCGCCCCCGCCGCCGCGCCGTCGCGCTGCCGCTGCCGCCGTCCGCGCCGCCGCGCCGTCTCCCGCGCCCCCGGCGACCGCGCCCTCGGCCGCGTCTCCGGCCGCCGTTCCGGCGCCGCCACCCCGGCCGCGGACCGTTGCACCCCGGTCCTGCCCCGGCACGCCGCCGCCCGGGCAACCTCGTCGCGCCGCCGCAACCCGATTTACGGTAATTTTTTTATTTTGTCGTTACTATTATTTATTTGTAGTAAATATTATTAAGTTATTATCATTTATTTAGTTAATTATTTATTATTCATTGTATTAAACGATTATTTAGTTATTTAACAATAGTTATTTAGTTAGTTATTGAATTATTTAGTTAGTTATTTAGTTAGTTAACGATGATTTGTAGTTAATGATATTATTGATAGTTAGTTAATATTGGTTTGTAGTTAATGGGTTCGTATTAGTTATTTAGTTATTAGTTAATTAGTTAACGATTATTAGTTATTCGAATTTTATTAGGTAATATTAGTTATTTAGTTACTAAGTAAGTTAGTTACGTGGTAGGTAAGTAAGGTTAGTTAGTTAGTTATGTAGTAATTAGTGGTACCATATTGGTCGGTTGATAATCAGATGTCAAATCGTTTTGTAGATGGATTACGGTATAAGAGTTTTTTACGGAGGAAGTGTTAGGAGAGAGGATTGCCAGTTTGAGGATATGTATGAAGAATTAGAATGGTTTGATGGCACCCCTAGTTTCCGCGATCTATGTGACCGTTTGAGTTTGAAGTTTGGCGAGGCTTTCACACTAAAGGGTAGGTTCGATGTTGGAAAGAATAGGGCACACTATATGATGATGGACTTGTGCAACCAAGCAGAGTGGTCCCGATACAATAGAGTCATCCAAGGTTCGAATGTCGGCATGGCTGAGTTGGTGCTGGAGAATGTTGAGAATGAGGAGCCCTCCTTCGACAGTGATACTCTAGGAGATTGTGGTGTGCAGATGCAACAAACTATGGAGAGTATGGACTTGGATGGTAATTTGACGCAGGAGCGGGTTCATTCTCCTCCAGTTGGTCATATAAGCAATGATTTTGATGTAGACGAGTTTGAACAGGAGGAGGAGGAGGCGGCAGCGGAGGAAATGATTGGTGATGATGTTAGCACTGATTCTGATGATTCAGGAAATGAGGAAGGAGGTCCACATGCCATGCGAGCATCGGTTGAAGCCATGCCCTCTGGAGGTGCACCTGCCATGTGTACACCAGTTCGTGGCATGCCCTCAGGAGTACCGCTTGAGGTACTTCATGGCATGCAGAGTCAGGGCACATTAGCCACCGGTTATCCAGATGATGGAGTAGAATATGAAGGATGGAGCAGGGTTAGGGAGCCACAACAATACGTTGCACCACCCTCTTATACATCGGCAGAGCTTACACAGCTGAGGGAGGTTGGCTTGCCTTTTATCGGTGTGCCAAATTATAACGATGTAAGTATGTCGCATATGGCAGTTTATGACACGGGTTTGCAGATGTGTAAGGAATCATTGTACAACCATAAAAATTTAATACTGAGGAAGGGAATGCTTTTCAATACGATGTCGGAGATAAAGTTGTTCCTTCAGGACTATGCTGTGTATCATCATAGGCCTTACACGGTTCGACATTCTGACAAGGAGGTAAAATTCCACATATTATGTAAGGCTGGATTCCCGTGCTCGTGGAAGTTGAATGCACGAAAGAGGCGGAGTGATGGTAAGTGGAAGGTAACTTCGGTGGAACAGCCGCACAGATGCCAGACTAATGAGGGTAAAAGGTACCATCCCCAGTTGACGGCTCGGTATCTAGCCCGTCGTATATTGGGTCTTGTAGATAAGGACAACGACGTATCAGTGTCTTTCTTGCAGGAGACCATAGTCACATTTGTTGGGTATGAGGTCACGTATGGAAAGGCTTGGCGGGCAAAGCAAATTGCCCTGGCAATTCGTTGGGGTAGCTGGGAGGAAGCCTATAACAGGGTTCCACGCATTTTGTGTGCGATGGAACACTTCAAACCTGGCATGAGATCGTTCATATACACAGGAGGGTTCTATCTTCAGAACCCGTTGAGGCATATTCTGTACCGTGTGTTCTGGTATTTCGATCAGTGCAAACATGCATTTCAGTATTGTCGACCAGTTGTTCTTGTTGATGGCACGTTCCTCACCGGCAAATACAGGGGCACATTGATGATGGCTGCTACTGTAGACCCAGAGAACCAGATAGTGCCAATGGCTTTTGCTTTGGCGGAGGGGGAAAACAATGATTCATGGTCATGGTTTATGCGTCTGCTCCGTGTTCATGTGCTTGGCCCTTCTCGCACCATTTGTCTGATTTCAGACCGTCACATTGGAATTCTAAATGCAGCCGATGAACACATTGATGGTCACCCTCCCCTAGTGCACCGTTGGTGCATGCGGCATTTTGCCGCCAATTTCTGGCAGCGTCAACGCAAGAAGGATGTGGCTGACAAGTTAAAGGAGCTTTGTAATAAACGTACGGAACGCGAGTTCAACGAGACTATGGTAGAAATAGAGAAGATGCTCAACCAAGCTGGCAAGGCATGGTTAGACCAGCAGATGGAAAATAAAGCCAAGTGGGCATTAGCATTTGATGAGGGCGGCTTCTGGTACGGCATCATGACAACAAACTCCTCTGAGTCTTTCAATCGTGTGTTCAAAGGCGTTCGATCTCTTCCAGTGTCTGGTATTGTCGAGTTCTCTTTTAGGAAGTGCAATGAGTATTTTGTTAAGCAGTATGGCCTAGTCCTGAGGAATAAAGAGGAGCTTGGAAGATAGGGGAAGGCGGCACACGAATATTTGAAGGAGGCTGAGGAATTGGCCAAACAACAGGTTGCCGAGGCTTATGGACGGGACATGCTTGTTTTCTGCGTATGAGCTAGAGGGGGCACAAACCTGGGCGGCGAACGATTTGGTGGCTGAACGTACCGTGTCGATCTTGATAAAGTAGAATGCAGTTGCAACGTCCCTCAGATCATGCATGCCCCTTGCTCACACATGATCACCTCTTGTTGGCTTAGAGGTTTTGACCACACAGTTGCACCATACATGTCACCCTTGTATCTCCGTGCCAACACCCTCAAAGTTTGGGAGAAGAGTTTCGAGCCATACCTTGACGAGTCGCAGTGGCCTCTATATTATGGTGAGGACTACGCGCCTTATCCGGACCTGAAAAAGGTAGGGAAGGGAAGGAGGAAGAAGAAGCGATTGAAAGGCGATATGGACAATATGAAAGGTTACGGCGCCGACATGTATGGTGGCGGGGACTTTGACGAAGAACATGCGCAGAACCTTTGCTCTATTTGTAAGAATCCTGGTCATAACGCTAGATTTCATAGGCGGGTGAGACAAGAGGTGGTCTATATTGTAAACATGCATTTATGATATTATAATCTTTAAATTTACTTGTCTTTGTTTTTTTATAACGTTATTAATTGTTTTAATGTTATTAATGTTTTCTTTGTTTTTTTCAAACAGGTAGGTTCAGGGTTGCAAGATGGAGGCGCGGGCTCCTCATCCGCGCTTTAGCCTCATTGAGGTTGACTACGACAAGGACCACCGGGCCCAGGCCTTGTCAGAGCAGCAGAGGCTGTTGCGTGCGCTTCGTGTTCGCATGCACCGCGTACATAGCTGGGACGAGCGATACGCGCCCTACATACAGCGGGCGGGCTTCCTTGAGATCGTTCGGGTGTACAACAGTACACTCCCCACACTAGACCCTGCACTTCTTACTGCCTTTGTTGATAGGTAACATTGCATTTTTCATTTATTGTCTTTGTTTTGTAAAATTGGGCCGTCAACTTGCCTATAACCAGAAACTTGTGATGATGCAGGTGGAGACCGGAGACGCACACCTTCCACACACCATGTGGGGAAATGACTGTCACGATGCAGGATGTGAAGATGATATTGTGTCTCAGTTTGGCTGGTCATCCGGTGACTGGGGTCGTCGACGAGTCTAATTGGGTACACTTGGTGGAGCAATTCTGTGGTAGGAGGCCATCAGAGGCTGAAGTTAAAGGCACAAAGTAAGTTCATATTTGCGCCCCATTGAAATCACTGATACAACCATTTCAGCTACATCTATTTTTGTACAATAATACTTCAATTGTAATTGCAGGAAGACCTCAGGAGTGTCGACGTCATGGATAACCCAGCACTTTGGTGCAGGGCCTCCGGTCGGTGCTCCAGATCACGAGGTCAAGGTGTATGCAAAGGTGTGTTTGTGGCACTTCTTGGGCGCTTTCTTATTCCCCGACTCCTCAGGCGACAGCATCAGCTGGATTTTCTTGAGGATCCTAATCCAGCCACTTGAGAATATTGCAACCTATAGCTGGGGTACCGCGGTCCTTGCTTGGACATACCGTCAGCTTTGTACCGCCTGTCGTCGCCAGTCGAACAATGCCAACCTAGGTGGCTGCTCATACCTACTTCAAGTATGGATTTGGGAGTGGTTTCCGGTTGGGAGGCCTACTAAACCTCCGCATTTGCCTGTGAGTACATTGACTACTTTGATATCTTCATACGACTAAAGAGATTAGTGACACCGTGTTTGTGTAAACTTGCAGGAATGGCAGCATCAAGACGTTCGACCCACCGCCCTTTTCATCTGAAAAGACGCTAAGGTAGTGAGGGGCGAGTTGGAAAGGAGGTACAAGCAGTACACGGATGCGATAGACGTGTTGACACACAACTACGTAAGTTATATCCACATTTCCTACTAAAGGCACTATCAATGAGATTGATACTAAATTAAGTTTCTTTACTTTGCAGGTAACATGGACACCGTGGTCTAGGTGGGAGCTAGAGGACTACCTTAGTCCGCGCTGCGAGGAGGAAGGGGACGAGTGGCTTTACGAAGGGCCACTTATCTTCTTCCATGTCATCGAGATGCCCTTTCAGGGTTTACAGACAGTTCGGGAGGTTGCAAGGAATTCCACCGCTGTACTCCACTAACGCTCAGCTGCATGGGTACGATGCCAATATGTTTATTCTACTTAAGCGCATCATTTCTAATGCAATATGGCAATGCAGGATCGATCGGAGGCTTCGGACCACGCAAAAGGATTGGGCGGTGACGCACGAACCACATTTGCTTAGTTGGTATAACAGGCATCGTCGCCACATCAACGAAATTCCGCCACACCACCCGGCAAGATGGATGGAGTACCTGCAATGGCTGCAGTGAAGTACGAGGACTCATCTCATGGTCCCGTACACCAACATGCCTGCAGATGCGGCCGATGAGGATGACATTGCCGATGCGTTCGACGATGCGCAAAGGGTGCAAACACAACTTCTTAGGGCCCCTCTTAATAGATACGTGGTAAGTACTTTGCACTTACATTCTCAAGCGAGGTAAGGGTTTTAAAATTCAATTGAAATGATCGAGTTAACGTTGTGTGATGTTGTAGGCACAACAGTTGTCGAACTACTCCGAGGAAGCTTCCAGGCAACTTTTTCGGACTAGGGACGACAAGACCAACCCTCTTCGCGCCTTTGTCAAGGTACTTTTGATAGTAACATTCGTGACTACAACTCAGTTACCTTTAAAATTCACGCTTAATAATGCTTGTTGTCATCTAAACCTGTAGAGAATGAAAAAAGGCTGCAAAAAGTTGGCTCAAAAGCTGAGCTGTGCGGATACGACTTTGGACGTACCGTACAACCCCACGTGGTCCAGGAGCCAGACGATGTCCACCGCAGCTGCTTCTGCTAGCGACACCAGGGCTGCGTCCTCGTCTATTCGTACTCCGCAGGATAAAGGGAAGGGTCCAGCGGCTCCAGACGATTTGGATGAGGCACTTCAGTATGACACGACGAGTGGCGACGACGACGACGACGACGAGGACGTTCCCCAGTGGGATTACACCGGTCACGAGGAGATGGGTGCCTCACAGCTGTACGGTGCTCCTTTTGGTACACAGGGGGTCGACTACACACAGCAGGAGAACTACACACCAGCCGAGCAACAGGTCCCTATGCTTTGCTTTCTCTTTAATTCTACTGTTCGTAGCTCAACATTTAGAGTAGCTCATCAGGTTGCTTGCTTGCAGGGGCCGTCGTCGACGCAGCAGTTCGATCGTGGACATAGGCGGCAGCGCGAGAGGCAGCAACGGGACCGCATAGACGTTGGCTGGAGAAGCAACGTGGTCCCTACGAATCCGAGGAGGTGACGGAGACCGCGAGACCCCTACACCCCTGGCAATTAGTAGAGTAGTCATATTTAGCAGGCGCCAGACACATGTTATCATAGTTATGTAGTGCTAGAACAATTAAATTATGTGTAGGTGTAGCAGCAGTACTCTACTTGGTTATTTCAATTCGACTAATGTAGTTGGTAACACTCGTTTAATCTTTGGCGTAAACGCAATTATTTCTGCCATAGCTTCCGTAAACTTGCTGTAAATGACTCAACATGGCATGTCTGCATTTGTGACGATCAGTTGACGCAAAACGAAGGCATAGTTCCTGCGCGCCCACAGTTTCAGGGCCACCCCGCCATGGGTGGGGGCGGGTTAGGGGTACCCCGCCATGGTACATGGCGGGGTACCCCTAACCCGCCCCCACCCAAGGCGGGGTGGCCCTGAAACTACGACCGCGCAGGAACTGCACTAAGAAACTGCATTTATAAACTGCACGGATAAACCACACAACAATCTTAGTGAGTGGACCAACAAATGAAACGAATGAAGATATGATAATGAAAATTATTACAATGACATGTTTCAAAGTACAACACTGACAAACTACACGACACAAAGTTTCTAAGCCACTACAAACGACAAACACTAACAACGACAACGTGAAGACGTGACAATGCAAATTATTACAATGACACTTGTACGTCAATCAAATTGCGTGCACCACTGCGTAAGCAACTCGTCTTCGGACTCTGAATCCTCCACTACCACCTCCTTACCCTTGCTGGCCTCGACTGCCTTGGCTTGAGAGGCCTGACGCCGGTAGTAAGCCACCTCCGCCTCGTCCGCGGCCTGAGAGTACAACTCGGCCTCTTCTTCGGTCATGTCTGTTGGCCCCCATGCGTCGAACAGCGGTGTCTTATGGCTGTGGTACGCTGCCTGACCCTCCTCTACTTCAACGTCCTGAGGGTACCCCAATTCTTCGGCTAGACGAATGAGCTCGCCTATCCTCCCGGTGTCGTCGTCTTCCTCCGGCTCGGCCTCCTCTTCAACCACAATCGGACGGCTTGCGGTGGCACCAACTCCTGCGTCCCGCTTTACTGTCCTATTCTCCGTGTACCTAGCACGAGCCATATCTGCTTGCCAGCCGCCGGTGCATCCAATCTCTGCAAGTACAAAATGTAAACAATTAACAGGATCTTTGCAATGACTTTATTGACAGTCAAACAAAGAAGATTGAATTTCCAAAAACGCAATGACTCACTCGCACATAATGAGTCAATAGTATCGTTCAAGCCTTGCATCTCTGCTCTCGCAGCCTCCTCTGCAGCCTTCCTTGCATCCCCTTCAGCCTTCCGTGCCTGGTACTCCTCTACATCCTTCTTCTTTTACTCGTACCACTTCTTCCACGCAATACTCTCCGGGTTACGAACACGTAGGTCTTGGGCCCGTCGTAGCATTTTCTTCTTATGGTTCTTAACGAAATCAGTGACGTAGCTTGCAGGATATCCTCTCATCTTGCGAAGTGCTACCATTGTCTTATACTCATCCTTGAAATTATACACATCATCATATGATTCCCAGTTGCATTTCTGAGTGCTCTGTTGCAACAAATAGATGAATACAAAGTTAGCGTACCAAAGTAAACAAAATAAAACATTAGCACTAAGTGTCAACAGTCCTAGCAAACCTCGTCATAATCGATCATGTGGCCACAGAAGTGTCCAATACCAAGGCCTAAAGGGACAAGGCCGTAGCTAGCTTCAACACCACATTTGCACATCACAGGAGGCGCAATAGACCTCCTCTTCTTCTTCCAGTCTGGCACTTCCTCATTCTTCTCCGGCTCCGGCCAATGGCTCTTTGGACCATAGATCCATTCCTTGAAACGGCACTTTGGAAAATCATGATCCTACAAAATCAAAACAGTAAAACACACATATAGGACATGACATTCCAAGGTTCACTCAAACCTTACCTCATGTCGTAGAGCACAAATGAACTCTTGTTCATTGCGTGGGTTTATCACGGCTTGCTCTCCGCAAAGACACTTTGGAGGATCCTCGAGCCGCCGTGCCGATGCTACGGCCTTCTCTTCCTCCGTCATAGGAGGAGGGTTTGGAGGGGGCGGAACCCAGCGAGTAAACACCTCACGCTTGCAATGATCAATGCCGGGGTAGAAAAGGAGAATCCTTGGATCAAACTTGTCCGGGCCGTCGATCCATTGGAAGAAAAAGCACCGGAAGTAGGGCTATACAAAAGTTTCAATTATCTCATCGCGAATACAACATCAGAAACCAATAAGAACAACAAAGGGCACAATTACTTACGCTACAACTATAACATGTGTAGAAGCAACGAGCCGCAGTATCCGGATGTCTCGACTGGCCCACGTGTGCCGGATGACCACAGTCACAGTTAGGTAAAGGTTGCTCGGGAGGAACGGGCGCATCCTTGCAAGACACGTCGTGGTACATCTCTCTAGGGCGACCCTTTTTCCTCCAAATCGACTCACGATACGAGTCCTC
Source organism: Saccharum spontaneum (assembly GCA_022457205.1). Lineage (NCBI taxonomy): Eukaryota > Viridiplantae > Streptophyta > Magnoliopsida > Poales > Poaceae > Saccharum > Saccharum spontaneum. Next base: position 10,013,705 of record CM039587.1, read on the forward strand.
CATCTAATAACACGAAACGATTTCAACACAAAACACATTTCACTTATATAATGTATAATATCAATACGATAAAAACTAATATAACTTTACTAACTACATTAACCAAACATACTACAACGATGCACACAGAGAAGGGGTGGCCGGAACAAGGTCCGACAATGGGCCGATACCCGACGGGGAGGAGCCCTAGGAGGGAGGGACGCCGGAGAAGGCCGCTGAGGGGAGGGGAGCTCGGTCCTGGGGCGGAGAGGGACGCTGCGGGAAATGGAATGGATGAATGGCCAAAAACAAGAAGTGCCCGGGCTTTTAAATGGCCGGGGTTGTACCCCGCCATGCATCATGGCGGGTTAGGGGTACCCCGCCACGGATCATGGCGGGGTACACCCCTGCCACGCTAGCGAGGCGCGCTGCCACCCCTGCCACGTGGGCCATGCACCCCGCCACCATGCATGGCGGGGTTCAGTGCATTTGCCCCGCCATGCATGGTGGCGGGGCCAAACGGGTTAGATTTAAAAATATTTTCAAACACGGGTTAAATTTAAAATTTGTTTCAAATTTGGGCTAAAAATAAAAAAAATTTCTCCCCTGGGCGGTGGGAGCGGGGGGTTACAGTCACAGCAAAAGGCGAAGCAGATGTGGCAGGCAGATGCACGCACATTACTATTTCTATTTTTATCCTTTTGTATTTGAATTAGAATTAGGATTCCTATTTAGGTTGTTCACGATGGGAGGGATCTATTTGGATTATTAGTATTAGTATTCGTAGCTATCCAGGTTTCCTTATCTATGTGCATTATAGTTTCTATATTCATAGATACCTTATCTATGTGCATAACAATTTCTATATTCATAGAGTTAGTTAGAGAGGGCCAGACAAAAAATAGGTTGAGAAAAATTTTTGCTCTTTAATATTAAGTATAGATGAGTCATATCCCGGTAGTTAGGGGTGTAGGAAGAAACAAGATAAAATTTGGGTGTTTTTTGATATTATTAAGGTATAGATGTGTGTGTATTAGCCTGGATGACAAAACTGTTTTAGATTAGTTAGTTGTGTACCATCTGCTGGTCTAGATTGATTGTGACAAAAATATCTATTTATTAGGAAACGATAAAGAGATCAAAGACACGTAATACTATCATTATTATTTATTTTTTCTATTTATATAAGAATAACAGGAGACAAAAAACAACAAGAAGAAAATGGTCAAGATACTAAACGTGAGGAAAACGGAAACGGAAAAAATGAAAAAAAAAAAAACAATCCAGCAAAGGACACGGACAAGGACACGCTTTCTATATTGGCCAACAGGCAACAACTCGCAGCAGATTGGCCACCAGACTTTTCCGTGTTCGCTTTTTTTTTTTTTGGGTACCGTGTTCGCTTTGGATGACAGACAAGCAACAAAAGCTCTTTAATATCAGGTATAGAAGGTACGTATATAGAGATAGAAGATATTTCCATTCTTATATTTTTCTATTTGGATTAGGATCGGATTACTATATTTAGATTACTCGGGATCGGAGAGATCTAATTGGATTATGATTCCTATTTTTCCAAACTACCTTTCACGAAGTTAGTTAAGAGAGGGTCGAACGAAAAAAATGGATGAAGGAAAATTTTGCCACTTTAATATTAGGTATAGATTGTTCATGTTACCAATGAAAAGTAGAGAGGTACGATATTTGATATTTAACCGATGGAACATAGAGGGATCTTGAATTTCCGGCCTTGGGAAGATAAAGATCGAGCAAACTACATATTTAACCGATGAAAAGTAGATCTTAGGTTACCACACGTGTGGAGGGATACGATAAGCGTATTCAACTCGATCATTGGAAAGCCCTAAAAATTTTGTTGCAGGTAGAACGGGAAAGAGCAAACAAAGAACTAGAGCAAGAGCTCAAGAACACGCTATTTAAACCGAGGTTCGACCACGCTATTTAAACCGAGGTTCGACCACACCACCAAGGCGTGCATGCATCTGCCTGCGGACTGCCGGCTGGCTCACGACGGATTACATTGTTTTGAAAAGCTGAAATCAAACCCATGAACGGCCTGCATACGACCCGATCGATGCACTCTGTACTCTGCAGTCCCTAGTACGTACTACTCCACTCCGTCTCCACTGCACTGTTCGTTCTTCGTTCCCTATAGCTGCGTGGCATCCATGAGCCAGCGCCTGTAGAGCCCAGTCACACATTCGCAGAACTCAGAGAGCGCGCGGTACGCGTCACCGAGAGAATCAGAGACACTGTGTCCAGGTCCAGGCGTTCAGCGTCCAGCCGATGGACTCGTACGCGACCGCGGCGTAGGGGGCAGCAGGCGCCGGTCGCGCCGTACGTGCGCCGAGGCCGGCCGGGCGAGAGAGCGAGTGCCGCGCCCCCTTTCCACCTACTCGCCACCGACCCGGCGACGGTTTCCGCTGCGCCGCCGTGCACGACAAAAACACGCGTCACACGGTGACGGCGCCCATGCGCGCGCGCCGTGTGGCCGCCTGGCCTGGCAAATATTCTTCGTTCTTCTTCGGGTCCGGCTGGTTCCGCGCACGGCGCACGCATGATTCGGAACGCTGCTCGGGCGGGCCGCCCAGGCAGGCAGGAGACTGCGGATTCATGTGGGTCTTTTTAGGCTGACGCCTGCCAGTAGTACGTGGTGCCGTGTGGACCGCTCCACCTTGCGAGGAGGCCACCCCAAGGTGCGCAGACGCACAGTACTAACAGTACTGCTGCTGTGACCTACTGACCTGTGTGACTAGATGGACAGCAACGGCCGCCGCTGCCGCCCTGCCCTGCGAGAGGAGAGGAGAGGAGAGGATGGAGGGAAAACTTGCTCGGGCAACGAGAAGGTGTTGTGGACATCAGGACATGTAGGGTCTCTCACCTGATGACCTTGGGGCAAAACGTGATGGAAAGGCCTCGGAATTTTCAGATCTCCTAAGGCGAACTCGATTCCGACTCCGTTCTAGGCCACCTCTCCGGCGATCGTTCTAGACCTGCTCTGCCGCTGGCTATCCCGGCCACGGTGTCCACGCCGGCCCACCGACTCTCAGTCGGCGGCGACCACATGCAAATCGCCGGTTAGCCGCTCCGGCGCCATCGACCACAGATTTGGGATTAGCTCTGCTTAGGAACCTTAGGCTAGGATCAGTTTGGTGTGCGTGCTACTTCTCTTACATAGCACATCCCTGTTTTTTTTCGCTCCGATCCGATGTCATGGCCGCGATCGGAGTGGACCGCCGGTTGATGCGGATGCCAACGTCGTTGATCTGCTGCAAAAATACTAAAATAGTAATTTTGGTTGGCCATATTTTCCCATTTGTAAATTGACATTGGAGTGCTGCATAACTTGATTTAACCAAATCTAGGGCTTGTTTGATACAAGGGCTAATCACTAGCTAGCTAAAAATTAACTAAATTAGCTCTAGTACATCCACACGGGAGGGCTAATAGGTGAGCTATACTTTTAGATAAGTCTTTAATTAGTTATTAGCCAACTAGCTAGCCAATCTTAACTAATTTGAGTTAATTTTTGGCTCAGCTAATAACTAGCTCAAGCTGATCCAAACAGGCCCTTACCATGTACTATTGCTTGTTTGGTGAAAACTAAGGTTGAATGTCAACCAGCTTTTCTTTTGATATATAGAATCCTGTTCCTACTGGTAAGGAAACATTGGTTACAATCTGAAGGAAAAATTTGCTTGGCCTTGCCGGTCAAAGCATTTAATTAATGTCCTAAAGTTTCCTATATGGCAGACTAATTTGGTTCTCTACTTAAGTTAAAGAAAAAACGCAAGCAAGAAAACAAAAAGAAAAGGAAAAAAGAAATAGAAATAGAAAAAAGAAAATAATTAATTGGAGTAAAGTAAAAAGAAATAAATGAAAGATAAAAATATAAAGAAAATGAAGAGAAGAATAAAAGACAACCGAAAAAACATAAAAACATAAAAAATAAAACAAATAAAATAATTAATTACTACAATATAGCAAAAAAGAAATAAAAATAAAGATAAAAAATATAGAAAACAAAAGAATAATAAAAAATCACATAAAGAGAGAGAGCACCCGTTGCTTTTACTCCCTTTGTTCCAAATTATAGTAAAAGTTATTGAATCTAAAAATGACAAAACGTCTTATAATTTAGGTGAGAGGAATTAGTACATATTTTTGTGTTCACGTTTCTTTTCTGTGATGAGAACCCGGCTGTTCAGTTCCCCCCAACAAAGAAGAGCTTTTTACCTGCGTGCCATTATAAAAGTTCGAAATGACCTGTGTACCACTGAAAGAGAAAAAAGTTCTTCAACACCCTTGATTGAAATTTCTTTTCCCTGCATGCCACTACCACCTATTTTGCTTGTAACAACAGCCAACGGTGAACGGAAATGACACTTTTGCCCTCAGCTATAGAATGCATTAAGAATTTTCATTCTTTCCTCTAGTCCATTGTAACAGTATATGTTGCATCAAAGAAAGTTCGATAATTGTGACAACCAAAGTAAGTGTCTAAATTAAATACATTCAAACATAAAAAGGTACACATTTATCATCCACATTTTAACTGTGTATATGTGGTTCAAAATAATAAATTCGCCTACTTTTGTTGTGTTCTATTTTTGAAGAAAGAAAGAATGGTAAATTTTGCACTGATTTGAGAAGATGTGGTTCATGTTTTTCCTCTCCTAATATATATCTCCCGAAGAAGATCAGAAAATGTCAATGATTTCAAATTGGCTTCTTGGTTGCTGGAACCTGTATTGGTAAAGTTTTCCTTCAGTAACAGCAAAGAAAGCATAAGACTGAAACATATCCTGCCATTTTTATAGGTAAAAGAAGAATGTTTTTTTTTCTGATGAGGACTCTGTATGAGTTAGGAACAGTAGTTGAGTTGAGATAGATCCACCTCTCTTTCGGTCTTTTCAACGTGGAAAGGTTCGTTTTATATACCACCAATAAATACAACACGCATTTCAATAAATAAATAAATAAATAAATAAATACTGTAAAAAAAGCAAGCGGAGAAACTTGCAGCCGGGAGCACGACCCGCGCGTCCCGCCCGTTTGCACGCCTGATGCTGCTTGCGCTGCTCGCTCGCAGACCGCCGCCCAGCGCCCGTGACATAGCCAGTGAAAAAAATCATGGGCAATATGGTCAATTCGCGTCTAGCTTTGCTGCCATCACCGTTAAGATTGGATGGAAGTGGACGGTAGTGGTATGTAGGAAAAAGAAATTTCAGAGAATGGTATTGAATAACTTTTTTCTCTTTCAGTGGTACACAGGTCATTTTAAACTTTTATAATGGCACACAGGTAAAAAGCTCAACAAAGAATCTGTTGTTATTATTTTTTAGGGGGAGGGGGGATTGTTCAACAAAATCAATTTATGATTTATTGTTAAAAAGTATCTATTTATGAGCTTGGTCCAAAAAATACTAGTAGCTTCTCTACATAAAACATTCTATACCTTGTGGAATAAATGGAGGACTAGAGGCAAAAGGAGCCTGTTTTGCCTGGAGGATGCTCCACCAATGACGGGCGGGGTCATGTATGATTGCGTTGAGGTTTGCTTTCCGGTGCTGTGATGATGACTACCGCTTTGGAGGAATGGGAAGGGGCCAAAAGGTTGCCCATCCTCACCGGTTCTGTTCGTTCTTTGACAAAGGAGGGACATCCGGACATCCACTGTGCACTGATTGTTGTACAGTAACAAGTAACGAGCCCGGGTCATTAAGCCCTCTGTTCGGCTGAGCTTATCAGCACGGCTTATCAGCCGTGGAACAATGTTTTTCTCTCACAGCAAATCAGCCACAGCCGGCTTATAAACAAAAAAAAACAGCCTGCCGAACAGGATTTGCTTTAGATCAGTGTTATGAATTTACGATTACTGCTGTCTGCTGGTATGCTGTTTTGGACTGGAGGAAAGGATCGAGCCGGGCGTGCCCCTCTCCTGATCTGCTGTTTGTTTGGTTTTAGCTGGAATGGAATTAGCTGCAGGGAAACGCGTGGTGCTACTGCTTTTCCTTTTTGGCAGAGGACACCGCGCATAGACGCAAAGGAGCAGTGCGTAAAGCGGTTTGAGCAAGATGGAAGTGTGGAACGAATCACCCACCCAGAATCAAGCAGCAGCTCCAGTACAGCTGTTGGGGTGAGAGGTGGGTCCGCCTGCTCATCACTGATGTATTTACATACCTTTGCTTGGTATACTATACATAGGATCGGATCACTAAACTAATCATGGAAGCGACTTAAAAACAATTTGGTTACAGTATGAGAGCCTCAGAAAGCAGCAGAGTGGATATAATAGTCGAGTTTCACTCGCGTTAATAAAAAAAATGAGCATGCAGATAAGAACTCCCGGTTCGTGGGAAAACCAAGAAATAAATGCTTACAAGCCGGCGTCTTTTTGCTAATCAAACGCCAAAGTACTCCATTGGATCGAGGCAGCCGGACCCCACATGCTGTACCTGCTCCAACAAGGCAACGATGTGAGTTCATAAAAAAGACCGGTGGTGGAGCTCGTTGCAAAATGCAGGGGTGGCCATTTTGCCTAATGTGAGTTATCATTTTTTTTTACCGGGGCACAGTGTCCCCATTGTCATGTACTGTGCGTGCATGGAAATAGGTGGGTGCCGGGGTTCAAACCCGGGCTGGAGCGCACGGCCTTTGGCCTAGTGCTGCTAACCAGCTGGGACACCGCTTCATCCCATTAATGTGAGTTATCATGTAACCAATAGGAAGTAATTAGCCTTTAAATCGTAAGCAAGCAACAAAACTACAAAACAATCCTAAATCTTTTTACCTGCAAAAGAGCCGTGAGTGGCCCGCGTGTTAGGATGGATTGGATAGGAGATTTTGGGCACCCAGAAGAACAAGAGCTAGCACGAGAGCTCCAAGCGAGCGACCCAAGTCCAGACATCACAACAACTAGTGCCCGGGCGACTGGCGAGAGCGTGCAGTGTATGCTGTTGCTACTTTGGTTGTTTCCAATCGAAAAGGCAAGATCCAAGAGGCAAGAGCAGTAGTTGCCTAGTACGTCATATGTAATGTTTGGTTCAGAATTTCAGAGTTTGCAGTTCATACATCTACTGTCAAATACTCACATATGAATGGTAGAGTAGTCTGAGCCAAGGGGGGGGCACAGCCCACGTTGGCCGACCTTGAGGCTTGAGCTCTGCCGGTGAAAAAGACGACAAGAGGAAGAAGACATGGGCGAGCGAAAAGCGAGGTTACGAAGATGCATGCACGCAGGACAGGGTGACCGACCCACACTCCCACAGCCAGCCAACTTTTGCTGATCGCATCCCAATATTCACGTCTTTAGAAACCAATCGGTGATCCGTGTGCTGTTTTCAGCAGGATTACGGGCCTGTTTGGATTACAGGGCTAACAGGTAACTTAACTTATAAAAATAGATTAAATATAAGCTAATTATGAATTAATAAGGGCTAGTGGACTCTAGCACCAGCTTGTCCTGCTGGAGTCGTAACCTTTCGGTCTCGTGACTCAGAGCGTCACCGCCGCCGCCCCTGCTCCGGCGTATCACCGGAGGTAGGAGAGAGTGGGGATGTATTGTTTTTAATAAGTTTCTCCAGTAGATTGAGTCCTTAGGGTTAGAATCTTTTCATACCAAGTTTTTTGGTATTGGGGATTTATCTCCTCCTCCTCTCCGGCAACGGCGAGGGGACAAGGTGAAATCGTTTTCTCCATGGCGGCTCTGTTGAAGATAAGGGTAACAATTGCGGCGTCAGCATCCTCACTGGTACGACGACATGGAGACTTTTATTTTCGGACGACGATATCAAGGCGGAGATGGTGTCACCGCCATGGAATAATTTTCTACGATCTCTTCTCTTTTTTGTTGTGGTAAAATCTGGTCAAGATGAAGGACTAGAAATAAGTTTTAGATCAGTCTTCCTCATTCTTCGGTGGCAGAAAGAAGAAGAATGAAGACACTAGAAAGAAAAAGTTTCTCAACTCCGCCTACATGAATGTTGGCCGTCGTTCGTTGGGCATCTGTTCTCAGGTATTTTGCTGAGTGTTTGCATGTGCGGTTATCCATACTACGAAGCGTCGTACAAGTTTGGCTTTGAGATTTGGAGCTATTCACAACATGGGTACAATTTAGATGAAAATCAGTTTCTGGATATTTGTAGTATAATCTAGAGTGCTTTGTAACGTGTTGATGTACCCAGCTATTATCTAATATAATTCTTCTTTCGTTGAAAAAAAGGGTTAATAGACTCTAACCACTAATTAGCCCTCATTGGTTCTTATTAGCCTAAAATTAGCCCACGTTTAGGCTTTCTGATCGGTATCAAAAACATGGTCTAATTATTAGCTCATGGATGCAAATACCCCCTATACATTGTCTTGCTTATTCACGTCTCTTGGTGCGGATTCTATAGATTTTCTAATAATATATATCGCGTCCACTGGAGTAAATCCTTGTATGCCAACAAATCTTGTTATTCCCACCATATATATATACTCCACATTGAACTACCAGAATCACCATAACTAACCAAACCGTACGTGGATCAAGGGCCATGGGCCCATGGTTCTTACATAAATAATTAAGATGATTAATTCTTGAGTCAGAAACCTGAATCCAGGGTATGTTTGACATGAACTTAAAGTTCGACACAAATTTCTTCTGTTTTTTTCTTCTCCATTTTTGACACGAATTTCTGGTTGGAACTATAAATATAAAACTAGAAGGTGTCATTGGGACATCCTCAACGTGTAGCAGGAGTTCCAGATCTCGCCCACCTCACCTTTGAAATCTGATCTCACCGAGCACAAGTACACACCTCACCTTCGAAATTCTACCTAAGCCGCCGCCGTCCTACGCCAGCGAGTGGGCCGGCGGCCACGGCCACGGCATCAGCTCCCGGACCTGCTTCGACGACAGCTCGTACGCCGACGAGTTCAATGGCGGCGTCAAGCACGGCCTCAGCTGTTACAATTTCAGGTGAACACCGTGACATCGCAGATGTACGCATTTTGGAACAGGGATTAACGAACGGGAGCGTGGGATTCTGGAATTTGGAAGAACTCCTTGGCTCTGTCAGACCAGCTGTTCAGCGTGCCCTACAGCTACAGGTATTCAACAATTTCCTATGTGTACAGGCTGATAATCGAATAAGCTTCCTTGCTTCAGGAACTCAAATTGTTTGATTGTGCAAGTAGGCTGCTCGAACTGAAGGGCTGCAAACAGAGCGGCTACAGCTGCCGGTGTTGCTGCAAAAGGCAGTGCAGAATAGAATAGATGGCAACCTCTGTTTCATCAATGTCTGAAAAGTGAGTTCAAGAGTTATGCCCTTCAATTGTATATGCTCTTTGTGTAAGATAATTAGTTGGGTTCTATTTCAACTCTACTCAATGGGATTAGCACCAACATTTTGTGATTCACTAGAAAACTGTCCCCTTGAGTTTATGATACATGCACAAGAGCCTACAAATGGCAAAAGTACAATGCTTCTGCAGATTAGTTTTGGCTTTTGATCCTTAGTGTAGGTTGTTTTTGCTGCCGTGAAGGCTGTTTTTTTTATCTTCCTATGAAAAGACCAGAAACTCATCAGGTTGAGTCACAATGTCAAACATGGTAGCATCTATGTACATCTACAAGATCATGACATCATTATTTTGTTTGGTTATAGGAGGTATGACATCTTCAGAAGATGACGAAGCACATTCTGTTCTGAGTTACATGCTCCCACAACGCACCAACCTTAATAGTATATTGTATGCAAAAGAAGAAACTGGAGAAGAGACTCCGAGCTATTTGTTCTCAAATTCACATATATGTGTGCGTGATGGAGAAGACGAATGTTTCTAGAAAATGTCTAGCTATGTCCGAGCTATATGTTCTGAAATTCCAAAGGCTTTGCAAAGGGTGGCACGGTTTGCAGACGAAAACGGCCCTGTTCGGCAGGCTGTTTTTTTGGCTTATAAGCCGGCTGTGGCTGATTTGCTGTGAGAGAAAAACACTGTTCCACGGCTGATAAGCCGTGCTGATAAGCTCAGCCGAACAGGGGGGAATTTGCAGCTCTGCCTCTTTGAGCTACTGAAGACCAAGAAGTACACGATGAATTAGCTAACAATGAAATTCTTTGACACCTGCTATGTCTCTGGTTCAAAGACATTGAATTAATTCAGGTTCTGCACTATTAAATTGGTCAGAAGTATGACGATGCCCAATTCGATTGTTTTCATGATAAAGACAAGACAACCTAAAGCATGGCGATCATTAAATTGCAACACAATGGTATATTAAATGGTATTCATAATTATTCAGGTTCTGGACTATGAAATTTATGTTTGATCAGTTTTATATCAAATAGCAACACAATGGTATATAATATTGGCGGCAGTTTCACGGCTTCAGCGGCAGCTCCAATTTTCGATGAATGCTACAAGATTTTTCAATGGCCACGATTGAGCACTATGATAGAGAAGCTAATCAAGTTGCTTTGTTTACTTATGTCACTTCTATAAGCCTCCCTATCCAGGTATGACAACGAGTATTGAGAGAAATAATAAATAAAGAAAATCTACTCTAGATAAAAAAATTGACCTGTAGCAACGTATGGGCAAATTTGCTAGTTTTATTTAAAAGAACTCCGCCTTTCTTTCCAGAAATCAACACGTAAAGTTACGTTTGTCCACACTAAATAAGCTCAATTAGTGTGCACCAAGTGTCCACACTAAATAAGCTCAATTACTTGAGTCCGTTACGTTTCTTCACACCAAGCGCCGCTCATCGGACACAAGTCCAGCAGCTTAGGAATGGGCCGGGGAGCCATCCCAGCAACTAGGATTTCGCAGACGGCCAGACGGGCCGGGAAGATGAGATCAGGGGAAGGAAAGGATTCAGTGAAGGAAAAAGTCCACACTACTTTTCTTAACTTTTACGAAAATCTATTTTTCCTCCATGAACTCTAAAATCAGGTAAACCACCTTCCTAAACTTTTAAAACAGTTCGTTTTACCTCCCTGACCGGTTATAAGTGGTTTTCAAAGGCGGTTTTGTCTTTTTCTTTTTTATTTATTTCGGTTGAATCTTTAAAAAATCAGAATAATCACAGAAAAATCATAAATTGGAAAATCTAATGTTGTTGGACTCCACGTGAATAGATTTACGCAGTGAACATATAATATGGTATTGTTGAGACCATTTTTTTTGGCACGTGTCAAGATAATCAGAGTGGGCTAATCGGCAGAAGAAAAGTTATTGTGTATGTTGATAGCCGATAAAAGACAGCTTGTGAAGAAGGCTGCCGATGGATGGTGGCGGTGTATGGAGAAGCTAGGTTGGATTGGGGTGTTGCCGATAAGGTTAAGGGTATTATTGCCGATGTCGATAAAGGAGGTTTGAAGATTGCTGCTGATGAAATAGGAAGTGTGCCGATGAAAGAAGATTTGAAGGCCGCTACCGATGGAACAGGGAGTGTGCCGATGGAAAGAAGGTCGATGGGAATTCCATCATAATTTAGGCGAACAAAGGTGTAAGGTCCAAATAGGCTAGAGGGGGGGGGGTGAATAGCCTAATAAAAAACTTCTACACAAATTACTTAACCACAAGTTAGTATAAAAGGTGGCGGAGCTAAAAGCACTAGCACTAACTAATTAAGCAAGCCACCTACACAAGTCTAGTACAAGGCTATCCACTAAACACAACAACAACAAGCTAGAAACGAGAAGTAATACGAGAGAAGAGCTTCGAGTGATTATACCGCCGTGTAGAGATGAGAAGTACCAATAAACCAAACACACAAGAGAAATCCTCGGGAAGAGAATGACACAAGAATTTATCCCGAGGTTCACTTGCTTCCCGGCAAGCTACTCCTCGTTGTGGCGATGCACCCACTTGTCGGTTCGCGAGCTAATCAACTATCAAGAGTTGAGCCCTCGGCGGGCGCCGCACAACCGCACACAAGATGGGGATCCTCCAAGCCACGAGCTTCACTAGAGTATCCAATTCGCGAACTCCCGCGGGGAAGGATCAAGAACCCCTTACAACACTTGGTGAAGGCTCCAACAATCTCCAATTGCGAGCTCAATCACCTCCGCTGCTCCAAGCCGTCTACCGTGTCGGGAAACACGGAAGAGTAACGAGAAATCCGCAGCAACTCGAAGATCAAGTGCCTCTAGAATGCAACTCTCAAGCAATGCACTTGAATCTCACTCAATCTCACTCAAGATGTGCAATCAATCAAAGAGATGAGTGGAGGGGTTGTTCTCTAGCTCAAAGGATGTCTCTAGGTCTCAAAATATGCAAGAGTTGCCCTCAAACCCCGGCCACCATCTATTTATAACGAAGGGGTACGCAGCTAGCCGTTAGAAACGACGCAGCAGAAATCGCGCTGCACCGGACGCGCCGGTCCGGGTGACCGGACGCGTCCGGTCACTACGCGACAGACGAGAATAGTGCCGTTCGAACTAGCCGTTACCGTTGACCGGACGCGCTCGACCGAGCGACCGGACGCGCTGGTCACGACCGGACGGGCCGGTCCCGTGACCCACCGGACGCGCCGGTCAACACCGAGCCGCGCACTGCAAAACAACCACCGGACGCGCTGAAGAACGGACCGGACGCCACAGTGCCCGCGTCCGGTGGGAGTCCAGTAAGCTCCCTGGAAGACCGGACGCGTCCGGTGACCTATGACCGGACGCGCACCGCGTCCGGTGATCCTCGTGAACCGCTGTTCGCCTGACCGGACGCGCCGGTCGTACAGTGACCGCGTCCGGTGCAGCGTCCGGTGCAGCGTCCGGTGCACGCAGTGACCTCCGTTCGCCTTCGTTTCTTTTCGACTTTCGGCGCAATAGAAAATAGGCATTTCACTTCTCCAAAAAACGCCGAATCCCGCCTCGCAAGCTCGGCGGGAGGGAGAGAGGAACCCAAACCCCTCTCTACCACTTAAACTCCACCGTCTTCGTAAAAGTGCCAACACCAACAAGTGATCACCACCTTGTGCTCGTGTGTTAGCATTTTCACAAACATTTTCCAAGGCGTTATATTAGCTCTTTACTAGATCCTAAATGCATATGCTCAAGACATTGATCTAGTGGCACTTGATTCCCGAGCTAACCGTGATTGCCCCTCTTGATAGTCGGCTATGTATCCTAAACCCGGTCAATCACTTCTCTACACATCTTAGACCGGCAAAAGGAAAAACCCTATGGTTATACCTTTGCCTTGCGCTCTTAGATCCTTCTCTTCCACTTGAACATCAAGTCCACCACTTTAAGTGCATCTCCACCATGATCTACATTTCATGTATATGCACCATCTCTTTGTGACCTTGTGGCTACCACTCCTTGCCACGTCCACCTTCATCACATGTGTTGCTTATGCCTAGCTTAATCACACTTGATACAATAGCATTAGCAACTTGGTGTCATTAATTACCAAAACCAAACTTGGGCTTTCAATCTCCCCCTTTTTGGTAATTGATGACAACCATCACAAAGATATGAAAAGAATTCAATTTTTAATTTCGATAGTATTAGCTCCCCCTACATATGTGCTTCCATGAGTTTGGTTCAATTTTGCACATATGTATGGATTTGAGATTTGGGAGAGTTACTACTATCAAATTGATGCTAAGGTATATAGAATGGACCTTTGAAGCGTGATACCAATCGGAGTTGCCTTTATATACCATCCTTAGCATCGATGTAGCTAGACACCACTTGTAATACCTCACTTGTAAAGATCACAAACACTAAAATATCCCGTGAGATCAACATTATAAGCAAAGGTGTCTAGATACCACTTTAAAAAGCTACTCTTAACAAATCATCATTCAAGTTCTAATTCTAGCAATCACCACACAAGTATGAATATGAATTTAAGCTTTGCAATGCAACAAAACATCATGTTAGTGCACATACAAATGCAACAACTAATTCATGAGCTTGCTCCCCCTATTTGTGTGCTCAAATTTAATTGATTCCTTTCCAAAGTCTTATCTTATGCTTTCTCTCCTTCTTAGTAACTTTTTCTCTCCCCTCTTATTATATCTTTCTCCCCCTTGGTGACTTTTCTATCTTTGTGACTTTTCTCTCCCCCTTTGTCAATAATCACCAAAAAGGTGCCAATTTTAGTGAGAGTTAAGTCAATCAATATGAGGGAGTCCAAATTATGGTTCAATCTAGATCACTTGCCTAGAATATGTAATTCGGTTTGATCCAAGGACAAGCTTCTTCACACCTCATAAAGTATAAGGGTTATCTTGACCATGTTGAATTACACATCATGAGCTCATTTTCTAGATTCAACACTAGGTTTGCAAGCCCACAAACATGTCATATGCTACCACTAGATCAATCAAACATAGAAGCAATAGTGGTACCATATATACATTAAAATCATTTGATTTTCATGAATGAGCCTATTTGTCATGCAAATATGTCTATATGTTCTAACCATGTCCTTAGCAAAGTATGGATGATATGCCAAACAACTTTACCTTGCTATGTCGGAGGAGAGACATGTCATATAAGAATGTGGGGGTGCACTCATTTCAAGTTGGAGAAGTCAAGTATGTTCAATTCATTCTTCAACTTATAAAATCTCTTCTCATCAAGTGGCTTTGTGAATATGTCGGCTAGTTGATCTTCGGTGCCAATGCTCTCAATGCTAATATCACCCTTTTGTTGATGGTCTCTTATGAAGTGATGCCTTATGTCAATGTGCTTTGTTCTTGAATGTTGAACCGGATTTTGAGTCATCTTGATAGCACTTTCATTGTCACAAAACAATGGCACATTCTTGAACTTGATTCCAAAGTCATTCAAGGTGGCCTTCATCCAAAGCAATTGTGCACAACAACTACCGGCACTAATGTATTCGGCCTCGGCGGTAGATAGTGCAACACTATTTTGTTTCTTTGATGACCATGAAACAAGAGACCTTCCAAGCAATTGACAAGTGCCACTTGTGCTCATTCTATCAATCTTGCATCCACCATAGTCGGAGTCCGAATATCCAATCAACTCAAAATTAGACCCCTTTGGAAACCATAATCCAACATCATGAGTGCCCTTAAGATATCTCAATATCCTCTTGGTTGCTTTCAAGTGACTTTCTCTAGGTGAAGCTTGATATCTTGCACACTTGCACACACTAAACATCACATCCGGCCTAGAAGCGGTGACATAGAGCAAACTTCCAATCATAGACCGGTATTGCTTTTGATCTACCATGTTACCACTATCATCAACACCCAATTGATCATTTGTGCCCATTGGTGTACTCATTGGCTTAGCATCTTGCAATCCAAACTTCTTGATCATGTCCTTGATGTACTTGCCTTGACTTACAAAAGTGCCATTCTTCATTTGCTTGATTTGAAGTCCAAGGAAGTAACTAAGCTCTCCAATCATAGACATCTCAAACTCATTTGCCATCATATTTCCAAATTCTTCACAAAAATCTTGATTGGTTGATCCAAAGATAATGTCATCCACATAGATTTGCAACACAAACAAGTCATTTCCAATTTTCTTGGTGAAGAGAGTGGTGTCAACCTTTCCCATCTTGAACCCTTTAGAGAGAAGAAAGTCCCTCAACCTCTCATACCATGCTCTAGGTGCTTGCTTCAAACCATACAATGCCTTCTTGAGCTTGTAAACATGGTTGGGCTTCTTGTCATCTTCAAAACCGGGAGGTTGCTCAACATAAACTTCTTCATTGATGTAACCATTAAGAAATGCACTCTTGACATCCATTTGATAGAGCATGATGTTGTGTGCACAAGCATATGCTAATAAGATTCTAATAGCCTCCAATCTTGCAACCGGTGCATATGTTTCTCCAAAGTCAAGACCCTCAACTTGAGTGTATCCTTGTGCTACTAATCTTGCTTTGTTCCTCACAACCATTCCATCTTGATCTTGCTTATTTTTGAAGACCCACTTGGTGCCAATTACATTGTAGTTCTTTGGTCTTTCCACAAGTTCCCAAACTTGATTTCTAGCAAAGTTGTTTAGTTCTTCATGCATGGCATTTACCCAATCGGAATCCTTCAAAGCATCTTCTATTTTCTTAGGTTCTTCAAGTGACACGAATGAGTAGTGCTCACAAAAAGATGCTAATCTTGATCTAGTTTGAACACCACTTTGAATTCCACCAATGATTTGATCCAATGGATGATCTCTTGCAATACTAGTAGGTTGGAGTATTGGGAGTTGATTGCTTCCACTAGCTTGACCTTGATCTTGCACTTCATCATGAGAACCACTAGAGCTTGCTTGATTTGTATCAATTTGCACACTTTGGTTGATCACATGAATATCATCATCATCAACTTGCCTTGGCCTAACATCACCAATGTCCATGTTCTTCATTGCATTTGACAATTGATCTCCTCTCACATCATCAAGGTTTTGAGCTTCATTTTGAGACCCTTGGGTTTCATCAAACTCAACATCATGAACTTCTTCCAAGGTGCCATTTGTGAGATTCCAAACTCTATATGCTTTGCTTGTGGTTGAATAACCAAGTAAGAACCCTTCATCACATTTCTTTTCAAACTTGCTCAATCTAGTGCCTTTCTTGAGAATATAGCATTTGCAACCAAACACTCTAAAGTATGCAATGTTGGGCTTTCTCCCATTTAATAGCTCATATGGTGTCTTCCCAAGCTTCCCATGGCAATAAAGACGGTTGCTACAATAGCAAGCCGTGTTGATAGCTTCACTCCAAAATGAATGACTCACATTGTATTCACTAAGCATTGATCTAGCCATGTCAATCAAAGTTCTATTCTTCCTTTCAACTACACCATTAGATTGAGGAGTGTATGTTGGAGAGAATTGATGTCCAATACCGAAATCATCACATAAATCTTCAATTCTTGTGTTCTTGAACTCACTACCATTGTCACTTCTAATCTTCTTGATGGTAGTCTCAAACTCATTTTGCACTCTCTTGACAAAAGACTTGAATAGATCATAAACATCACTCTTGTCATAGAGAAAGAACACCCAAGTGTATCTTGTGTAGTCATCCACTATCACAAAGCCATACTTGTTGCCACCAATGCTAGTATATGTTGTTGGCCCAAACAAGTCCATGTGCAATAGCTCAAATGCCTTTGATGTACTCATTTCACTCTTACTAGGATGTTTATTTCCAACTTGTTTGCCGGCTTGACAAGCACTACAAGGTTTATCCTTCTCAAAAGTCACATCTTTCAAGCCTCTAACTAAGTCATGCCTCAAAAGTTTGTTCAATTGTTTCATTCCAACATGACCAAGCCTTCTATGCCACAACCATCCCATACTAGATTTGCTAAGCAAGCATGATGTCAATTGGGTCTCACTATCATTGAAGTCAACCAAGTATAAGCTACCATGTCTAAAACCTTTGAATATCAAATTTGATCCATCAACACTTATGACTTCAACATCATCACTACCAAATATGCACTTGAAGCCAAGATCACAAAGTTGAGCCACCGATAAAAGATTGAAATCCAAGCTCTCAACTAGCAACACATTAGATATGCTCATGTCATTTGAGATAGCAATTTTACCAAGCCCCTTGACCTTGCCTTTCTTGTTGTTGCCGAAAGTGATAGCATCGAAACCACCATTTTGACTTGTATCAATTGATTTGAACATACAAGAATCCCCGGTCATATGTTGAGTGCACCCACTATCAAGCACCCAATGCCTTCCTCCGGCTTTGTAATTGACCTACAAGACAAGATCAATTCTTTTTAGGTACCCAAATTTGTTTGGGTCCTCCAAGGTTAGTGACCAAGCTCTTTGGTACCCAAATGGCTTTCTTCTTTGAGCCCATCCATGGTGCACCAATGAACTTAGCATGAACACCATTTGTACCCTTGGTAAGTATATAGAAAGAATCAAACTTAATTGAGGATACATTAGCATTAGATTTCTTGTTCATGCAATATTGCTCTATGTGACCAACTTGCTTGCAACTTTTGCAATAGCTACCCTTGTTCTTCACAAAACGAGTCTTGTGAGGAGCAAAAGTGGCCTTGCCTTTCTTGGGGTTATAGCCCAATCCCTCTTTGTAGAGAGAAGCTCTTTGGCTACCCAAGCACATAAGCAAGCGGTCCTCACCACCATAAGCCTTAGCTAAAGTGTGATTGAGCTCTTTTACCTCCTTCTTGAGATTTTCATTCTCAACTATAAGTGTGGAGTCACAAGTGAAACCATCACTACTAGATGAGGAAGATGTAGATGCGCTACATGAAGGGTTAGTGGTAGCAACAACAATAGGCTTATGACAAGATTCATCAATTATATCACATGATATGCCTATGTTGCAAGTTTTAGCTTTCTCAACATTAGTTGGCATGTTTTCACATTTTTCAACTAGAGAGGAATGAGCTTCTTCAAGCTTAGTGTGAGACTTTTGAAGCTTCTTATGGTCTACCTTTAGACTCTCATAAGATGCTCTAAGCTCATCAAGTTCTTGCATAAGATTTTTCTTTTCCTTAAGCAAGCCCTTGCATTCCTTTCTAGATTCTTTATAATGTTGAGTGCAATCTTCTAGCATAGTGATTAGTTCATCTTTAGTGAATTCTTCTTCATCACTATCACTATCACTAGCATTATCATGATCACTCTCATTATCGGATGATACCTTTGCGGCCTTAGCCATGAAGCACGATGGAGTGTCGAAGAGGGAGACCTTCTCTTGGATAGCAATGCTAGCATGTCCCTTCTTCTTGCTCTTGTTGTCATTCTCATCATCACTTGATGAGTCATCACTATCCCATGTAGCAACATGAGAATCATTCTTCTTATGAGAGCTCTCCTTCTTTTCTTGCTTCTTCTTTTGCTTCTTCCTCTCCTTCTTGATAGCATCTTCATCATCACTATCATAAGGACACTTTGCAATGAGATGGTCCTTGCTATGGCATCTAAAACATCTCATGTTATGCTCATTCTTCTTGGATGTGTTCTTCTTCCTCCTTGCACGATAGCCCTTCTTCTTCATGAATTTGCCAAATTGCTTGACAAAGAGAGCCATCTTCTCATCAATGTCATCACTATCACAAGAGCTTGAGTCTTCTTCACTTGATGATTCAATCTTGGATTTGCCCTTGGATGTGGTGGCTTTGAATGCCACACTCTTCTTCTTTTCATCATCTTTCTTCTCATTCTCCTTCTTCTTCTTCTTGACCAACTCATCCTTCTCATCATCTTCTCTATATGAATCATCGGTCATCACTTCTTGAAATATTTGTTGAGGAGTTGAATCCTTCAATGTAGTCCTCACTAGCACGGTGATCAATGTATCAAATCTCTTGGGCAAGCTTCTCAAGAACTTCATAGAGAATTGGTTGTCCTTGACTTCCTCACCAAGTGCCTTGAGCTCATTGACAATGACTTGCAATCTATGAAACATCTCCGGTACACTCTCATCATCTTGCATCTTAAAGCTTGAAAACTTTTCTTGCAAGATATATGCCTTAGCGGTCTTTGTGCCTTCGGTGCCCTCAAATGTTTCTTCTAGCTTGGCCCAAGCATCATGTGCAACTTCTATGTTCTTCACTTGCTCAAATGTCTTGTCATCTAATGCCTCATGAAGAGCACTAATGGCAATATCATTGCATTGGAGCTTCTTCTCTTCCACCGGTGTAGGTGCCTCCGGATTAGCAACCTCAAATTTTGTTTCGGTGACCTTCCACACTTCTCTATTGATTGACTTGAGGTGTGCGGTCATCTTAACTTTCCAATATGCATAATTTGTGCCATCAAAGTGAGGTGCCTTCTTTGTGTTGTTGATGTGCAAACTTATTTGAGCCATTTCTTCTTCACCGTAGGTTGTTAAGCCTCAAATAAACGGTGCCTCGGCTCCGATACCACTTGTAAGGTCCAAATAGGCTAGAGGGGGGGGTGAATAGCCTAATAAAAAACTTCTACACAAATTACTTAACCACAAGTTAGTATAAAAGGTGGCGGAGCTAAAAGCACTAGCACTAACTAATTAAGCAAGCCACCTACACAAGTCTAGTACAAGGCTATCCACTAAACACAACAACAACAAGCTAGAAACGAGAAGTAATACGAGAGAAGAGCTTCGAGTGATTATACCGCCGTGTAGAGATGAGAAGTACCAATAAACCAAACACACAAGAGAAATCCTCGGGAAGAGAATGACACAAGAATTTATCCCGAGGTTCACTTGCTTCCCGGCAAGCTACTCCTCGTTGTGGCGATGCACCCACTTGTCGGTTCGCGAGCTAATCAACTATCAAGAGTTGAGCCCTCGGCGGGCGCCGCACAACCGCACACAAGATGGGGATCCTCCAAGCCACGAGCTTCACTAGAGTATCCAATTCGCGAACTCCCGCGGGGAAGGATCAAGAACCCCTTACAACACTTGGTGAAGGCTCCAACAATCTCCAATTGCGAGCTCAATCACCTCCGCTGCTCCAAGCCGTCTACCGTGTCGGGAAACACGGAAGAGTAACGAGAAATCCGCAGCAACTCGAAGATCAAGTGCCTCTAGAATGCAACTCTCAAGCAATGCACTTGAATCTCACTCAATCTCACTCAAGATGTGCAATCAATCAAAGAGATGAGTGGAGGGGTTGTTCTCTAGCTCAAAGGATGTCTCTAGGTCTCAAAATATGCAAGAGTTGCCCTCAAACCCCGGCCACCATCTATTTATAACGAAGGGGTACGCAGCTAGCCGTTAGAAACGACGCAGCAGAAATCGCGCTGCACCGGACGCGCCGGTCCGGGTGACCGGACGCGTCCGGTCACTACGCGACAGACGAGAATAGTGCCGTTCGAACTAGCCGTTACCGTTGACCGGACGCGCTCGACCGAGCGACCGGACGCGCTGGTCACGACCGGACGGGCCGGTCCCGTGACCCACCGGACGCGCCGGTCAACACCGAGCCGCGCACTGCAAAACAACCACCGGACGCGCTGAAGAACGGACCGGACGCCACAGTGCCCGCGTCCGGTGGGAGTCCAGTAAGCTCCCTGGAAGACCGGACGCGTCCGGTGACCTATGACCGGACGCGCACCGCGTCCGGTGATCCTCGTGAACCGCTGTTCGCCTGACCGGACGCGCCGGTCGTACAGTGACCGCGTCCGGTGCAGCGTCCGGTGCAGCGTCCGGTGCACGCAGTGACCTCCGTTCGCCTTCGTTTCTTTTCGACTTTCGGCGCAATAGAAAATAGGCATTTCACTTCTCCAAAAAACGCCGAATCCCGCCTCGCAAGCTCGGCGGGAGGGAGAGAGGAACCCAAACCCCTCTCTACCACTTAAACTCCACCGTCTTCGTAAAAGTGCCAACACCAACAAGTGATCACCACCTTGTGCTCGTGTGTTAGCATTTTCACAAACATTTTCCAAGGCGTTATATTAGCTCTTTACTAGATCCTAAATGCATATGCTCAAGACATTGATCTAGTGGCACTTGATTCCCGAGCTAACCGTGATTGCCCCTCTTGATAGTCGGCTATGTATCCTAAACCCGGTCAATCACTTCTCTACACATCTTAGACCGGCAAAAGGAAAAACCCTATGGTTATACCTTTGCCTTGCGCTCTTAGATCCTTCTCTTCCACTTGAACATCAAGTCCACCACTTTAAGTGCATCTCCACCATGATCTACATTTCATGTATATGCACCATCTCTTTGTGACCTTGTGGCTACCACTCCTTGCCACGTCCACCTTCATCACATGTGTTGCTTATGCCTAGCTTAATCACACTTGATACAATAGCATTAGCAACTTGGTGTCATTAATTACCAAAACCAAACTTGGGCTTTCAAAAGGAATAAGATAGGAATTAATTTCCTTTTCTATGTTTATTAGAGTTTGATTTGTATAAGAGTCACATGTTTCTTTAGATTTGGATTTAGTATCCTAGTCGTACTTGGTTACGTTTCTGTAGATCAGGGTATAAATATAGAGTGAAGGGCAATGTAATGAGAGATCAATTAATATTAAAAAACCAGCTTTTACTCTTATTTACATATATTTACTTTTCGGCGACTTCGTCAATTTGCATATTTTTCCTTTTTCACGAGTTCTCATCGATTCGGCGAGTTGCATTGCTTCAATGCGATCTTCGACGATCCTCGAGTTCCGCGTGAGTACCTCTTGGCCGTGATTTCCGGGCGTATCGCTGTTGTCAGGACTAAAGTGCTCGTATCTTCATCTTTATTGATTAACAGGTCAAATCGACTGGCACGCTTTGGATATCGATTTTGGGTATTAGCCCTTTGTGTTTGCAGATCCACTTTTGCATCAACAGGTATGCTTTAGTACAAATTTTTGCTATATCTTTAGATCTATATTTTTTATAATTAATTCATAGCTGCATTTTCTATGGTTTAAATGTACTAAAATTTTTATAGTATGCTAATTATTATATGCTTAGACTGTAACAAAAATTTCATACTATTGGATCATATATAATTTAGTTGATCTCTGGGCACGACGATGAGTATTCAGTTACAAGTTGATGGGCCTGCGGTTCAACCACGCGTTGGCGGACGTAAGGCATGGGCGCGGCGCAGTCCATCAACGCTGACATGGCGAGGGGGCTCACGGATGGCCGGGAAAGTTCCCCAACCCCGGAGGCCGGAGGTCCCCGTGCTGGTGCTGGACTACATCGTCCTCGACTTTCCCCTGTTCCACACGGCCTACATCGACCGCCTCAAGAAGCAGTATGCTCCGGCTTCGACGTGCTTATTAGAACTAGCCGTGAGCACTACTAGTTCTGCTTGGTCGTGAGCACGTAGAGTAACACTAGAGCACTCGTTATTAGAGAAACTCTGGGAGTGTTTCTACTTGAGCCCTCAGTTCACGCTTCACGGCTCCTATTTAACTTGTTCCTTAAAGCAACTCCAACAGTTTGCCATTTCTTCTCCCCATCCTTATTTTTTTTGGCAAATTAACAAAAATCACTCTCCAATAGTTTCCCATCCCTCCTCCCCATCTTTGGCAACTTGGGAAAAACGACTCCAAAGCGCGGATATATGCGCGTCGCTCCTGGACTGCACATCGCGGTTTCTCTCGCGCCAGGAACGTCCCACGCGACGGCGCTCGACCTCTGTTGGACACGAAGCTGAGAAGCCATCTAGATCACCGACGAGCATCCACATCCAGGGAAGACGACGCCGGCATCGATCCATATCATCTTCGGCGGCGGCTGTAGGTTTGAGGTATGGATGACTCATCCAATTGTCAATTCCACTGGTAGGGTTCGGATAGGGTTTAGGGTTGCGGCATGTTGGTTTGCCTGCTTGAGGCGCTGATGGCCGAGTAGACCGTACCTGATAGGGTTTAGGTGATGGCCGACGTGGTGCAATGGCTGCTTTTGCCGCTGTTGAATTGTATTGGTCGAGGTGGACTGCTTGCCCGGCTGGTTCTGCCTTCTTTGCTGCTGCTGGAGTAGTACATGATAGTGTATACATGTATTCAATTCATTTATAATTATTTTTTTATTTTGTTCAATTTGCTGCTGCTGTGACAGTCGAGGTGGACTGCTTGCCCGGCTGGTACTGCCTTCTTTGCTGCTGCTGGAGTAGTACATGATAGTGTATACATGTATTCAATTCATTTGTAATTATTTTTTTTATTTTGTTCAATCTGCTGCTGCTGTGACAAGTACTAGATGGTACTGTACACATGGATTATTTGCATTTGTACACATGTCTGAGGTACTTATCTTCTACTTATCTTCAAATAAATCGACAACAGCAGCAACAAACCTACGTAGGCTCTCAAGTGCAGTAGTTTCGCCAATGCGAACATACTCATTAGTAGCATCAGCAGGAACCCCATATGTGAGCATAAGAAACGCAGCAGTGACTTTTTGGAAGCAACTTAATCCAAGTACGTTGGCTGCATTTCTTTTTTGCACAAAGTAATCATCATGTGACTCAACAACATCCATTATGCGTACGAAAAGCTCCCTACTCATCCTGTACCTGACAAAAATAAACAGAAGTTTAACAACACATATAATTCTTAAGTGCATAGTACGGGGCCAACACAGGTTAATGACCACCAACCTCCGACGGAATAAACGTGGACCGTACGTCAGATTATGCGCCAAATAATCTTGAAACATCCTTTGATGGCCGCTTTCCCTATCTCGATAAATAACAACATGGCCAGGGACAGAGCCACCAGGTCTTCGTTTATGACCCGAAAATGCTTGCACAATTCAAGCAGCTGTGATGATGAAATAATCATCGTCATCTGATGATGAATCGTCATCCAACTCTCTATGGAGAAGTGATTTGAAACCACTCATGATGTCGACTAACCCGCCTGCGAACGACAATTGGACAGGATCAGACAATTGCTCCTGACCACCCGCAAGTTATTGATGAACGCGCACAAACCTAGGAGATGTGCCGGCTGCGACCACGTGCACGGCGCCTGAGAAGCCCTGGTGGCCGACTGTCCAATTGTCTCCGATGTGCTGGTGACGGACTGGTGGCCGGCTCCGACGTGCTGGTGGATGGGAAATTGCTCCACGAACGGAAATTGCTCCACGGACGACAAGGCCGGCAGCTACGATCCACACCTGTGAAGAAATTGCTCCACGAACGGAATGAAGTGGCGGCCGGTGGATGGTGAAGGCCGACGGAATGACGACAAGGCCGGCAGCTACGATTCACACCCGTAAAGAAATCGCGCCAGGAACGGAATCAAGTGGCGGCGCGCGAACCCGCGATAGGAACCGCGCGAAACCTCGCATCCGCGGCAAAAAATCAGAATGTGGGACCAAGTTTTGATTTTGGCAAGTGAAATATGGCAAACTATTGGAGATGGGCTGTTTTTTTCCTCCCCATATCATTTTGGGAGTTGCCAAACACCAAGATATAGGAAACAAAAAATGAGAAACTGTTGGAGTTGCTCAGAAACTCTAGTAGTGTTTCTACTTGAGCCCTCGTACCTAAATATAGGCGCCAAGATTAAAAAAAACAGCTCTAACAAAGGCTCTACTAGAGCACACAAATTTGGGTGAGCATCCAAATCCTCCCTCTAGCACCCATTCATGGGGCTCAACTATGGGCACACAAAAGACCGTTTCGGTTGTTTTCTTCCCCACCTGCATGCGGAACCAGCGCAATGGCCTCTCCCCTCCCTCTCTTCATCCTCCACCAGCAAGGCCTGCGGCCACGAGCGGCCACCCGGAGGCATGGCAGCGAGATCCTGGCAGGTCCTCCGATCCTCACACGTGGCTCCTCCCTCCCTATGGCCACTGCTCGGATGGCTCCATCCCTGCACTCGGCTCCTCCCGTCGCCGCCGGGGCTCTCCCTCCCACGGTCGCCGCTTCGACGGCTCCCCTTCCCCCTGTAGGGTGGCTCCCTCCCCGTGGCATTGAGGCTCCCCTCCCCGCGACTGCAACACACTCCTTCATCCCCACTGTCATGATGCGCTCCTTCCCCGTGGCCAGCCAACGAGGCTCCTCCTCCGCGCGGTAGCGATGCGCTCCTTCCCTGCAGCCGCTTTTCTGCGTTAAGATAGCTCAGTTGTTAGAGCATCGAGAATGACAAAGTGGGTTTCGATTGTCAGTACTATTAAAAGGATTTGGAGGCTTCTGCTGGAGCAAATGTAAAATAGCGGCCAATAATAGTAGGGACGAGCCCCAAATTAGAATCCGAAATAGGGGTCATGATTTGGGTGTTCTTGCTGACGAGGTAATTCACATGACTAGCAATGGTTCTTATCATAGATGACTACAAATATAACTAAATTGTTTAAATTAGTTATAGATTTATTTAAGTTTATGCTTGTTAAATCTATACTTTATCTATAACTAAGTTATACATGATCCAATGAGTATAAAAATTTCACTGTAGTTCAAGCATACAATAATTAGGTCACCATAAAAATTTCATCACAAATGGATCATAGAAGCTGCAACTATAAATTATTCCAATTAATTATAGAAAAGCATAGATCTCTAAAGCTACATAAAAAAATTTGTACTAAAGAATACTATAGTATATATTCACTGTGTAGACCTACTTATATGGAGTCCAATAAAATTAGATTTTTCTATTTTATGATTTTTATACGATCTACTATGATTTTTTAAAGATTTAGCGGAAATAAATTAAAAAAAAAAAAACAAAACCACCGTCCAAAATCGTCTGGGGATTATTTGATCGGTTTTCGAAAGTTCACGATTAGAAAATCCGGTTTTACTATTTTAAGAGTAAAGTGGTCCACGCTGAATAGTTGATGGGTTGCGTAGACTTTTTCTAATAAATGTTGCCATTTTTTTTCTTTTTCACTCACCCAGCTCCATCGTCTCCCTCGCCTGACCACCATGAACAGCAAGCTGCATGCGCATATGGGATTTGAGAGGGTTCTGCAGGTAGAGCAAGCTGCATGCGCACATGGAATTCGAGCGTGGGCGGATGGCAGCGCACCGAGCGTGGCCTGCGCAGCCTGGACGGATGGAGGCGCGGCCTGCGTGGCTGGACGAACGGCGGCGCGGCGAACGTGCCCGACGAACAACGACGCGGCAAGCGCGCCCTACGCGGACGGCGGCGCGGCGAGCGCGCCCGACGAACAACGACGCGGCAAGCGCGGCCTACGCGGATGGCGGCGCGGCGAGTGCGACCGACGAACAACGACGCGGCAAGCGCGGCCTACGCGAACGGCGTCGCGGCGAGCGCGACCCGGCGAACAACGACGCGGCGAGCGCGGCCTGCGCGGCCTCGGCGGCCTGAGGCGCGGCGAGCGCGGAGAAGTCCCATCGCGGGCCCCGCTACGTAGAAACCACTCGTGTCCTCCCAATGCCGAAGTCGCCGTTTCCTGGTGCATCGGGCCACACGAGGACGTCGTTTCTCGGCCAAGAAACGTTTTCATCAAATTTCCTTTTCTTTCTTCATTCACGTCAATTTTTTTCTTAGCTGGCAGGATAATTAATAGGGATAAAAACTGCTATTAATATCCTATTGGGACTGCCCTATTCGTCTCGCTGAAATCTGGCTTATACTGATTTATTATGTGAGAAAAATATTATTTGTTCGCTGAAAAATACTGCATGATCATCTTTCGGTCTTTTCCCCCTTGATATTGTTGATTGATCCTTGCGTTGAGAAGATGGGAAGCATACGGGAATTTAGGCAGTGTTTGGCACCGCTCCTGCAGCTCCGGCTCTCTGCGCTTCAGGCCTATACATCCCTGTGCTATCCTGTAGCAAGGAGCTAAACCAGAGAAACCTGCAGCAAAAAGAACTGGCAAAAAGGAGGAGCCAATAAAGCCAGAAAATTAGGGCTCCGGCGGCTCCTCTACAGTACTACTGCGGTACCCGGAGCCGGAGCCAGAGCCGTCGGAGCCCCTCCAAACATGCCCTTGATGCCCAAGAAATTAGGCGTGCTTGCCTAGTTGTCCAATGACAGCCATG
This sequence comes from Saccharum spontaneum, assembly GCA_022457205.1. Lineage (NCBI taxonomy): Eukaryota > Viridiplantae > Streptophyta > Magnoliopsida > Poales > Poaceae > Saccharum > Saccharum spontaneum. Next base: position 10,041,092 of record CM039587.1, read on the forward strand.
TGAATGGCTCCCCAAAACAAAAACAAATCGGAGCACACGGGAAACAACCAAATCGTCGGAACCGCTCGCCCGAACCGACCGAGAAAAAAAAATCGCAAAAGTGAGGCGAGGCCGCGAGGGAGCGGTAGGAGCTGGATGTCATTGCAATCAAGGAGCAGCGTCTGGGGTCGAAATGAAAAGGCCTTGAAAGCGTTCCATCCTCGGACAAGTTTGGCTTTTTGTTCGACTTCGACGACACCGAGGACAACAGGAGCCGCGAGAAGAAGACGGCCACTAGATTCGCACGATATCATGGATAATGGCTTTGTTCATTCGGCGTATAATCTGTCTTTTTCAGTTTGTTTTTAGTTGGAATATTATTTTTTCTCACAACAAATCAGCCAACAGCGTTTTTCAGCCGGCTTATCAGCATAGCCGAACGGCTCCAATGCTGTAGCACCGAGGTAGATCAGATTCAGATGTGCATGCTATTAGTATATGTTTAGGTCAATTGTTGCTCAAAAAAATCTGTTTAGGTCAATTATTTATTAAATTATTAGCACGGTGGGGATGCGACAAACATCTAAACAGGTATGGTACAGGGTCCTGACTCCAATTGGCCTTGCCATCATTGTGCCGTCGCCTGGGATTGATTTCCTCGACTGGTGGCTGTCATCGCGCGCTTAACTCCCATCGGCAATGCGGAAGGGATTTGATTCCCTTGTCATTCTTGGATCATGGCTGCTCTGGAAGGAAAGGAACAGGCTTGTCTTCAATGGGATTACCTGTACTCCAGTTCAGCTTATCGTTCTACTACAGGAGGAGGCTGAGCGATGGAGCATGGCAGGCTACAGCGCGCTCGCCGCGCTCTGGGCTCTTAGTGAGGTGGCCTGATGCTATACACCTTATTCCTAGTCGCGCAAACGCTTTGATGTAATATTTCGATAGCTGCTGCTTGTACGTGGGGTCCCTTCTGCTTGACTATAGTGTGCCGCTCGCATTCTAGGTCGGGCATGGGGCTTTTTATATCATCAAACTCCCCTTCTTCTTAATGATATACATGCAATTGCATGGTCGCGAAAAAAAGAAATAAACAACACACACATGCATATACTTTGGACCATTTGGAGTAATTCCAATGTAAAAGTGCAGTACAGTAATTCCAACACACACATGTGTATTAGTATTGTATCGTAGTAACCAAATACTACGGTACAATACAATATTAGGCCCTGTTACACTAGATTCGTTTGAACTGATTGGCCTGACTCTTCGGTCATGGTAAATAAATAGTACTTCCTGGCAAAAGAAGTCGTTTTAGACAATAACACGGTCTTCAAAGTGTAACTTTGACTTTATTTTTTTATAAAAATATTTATTCAAAAGTGATATATGTATACTTTTATGAAAGTATATTTCAAAACAAATCCATTCATATTGTTTTTACATTTCCAAACTCAACAACTTAAAAGTTATTCATGATTTATATTCCCAATGTTTGACTCAAACCTTGTCCAAAACGACTTCTTTTACAACATGGAGAGGAAGTACTTTTCAGTCCGGCATCTCATGGGACATGGTACGTGACGAGTTCCGGACACAGACACATGTATAGCAAAGTAGTAAATAATTTGAGGCCGATGCAGCAGGGTCCTCCCTCTTGCTCCACCTCCACTCACTCCTGCAAATTAATTCAAACAGCAGCGGATTCAGAAAAAAAAAACAAGATCGATCGATCTCTCGTGTCAACATGAAAAAATCTATCGATCAGGCTCAAAATCATGTTTCTGCAAAAGCAAGCAAAAGAGAACGCCCAGATCCGACTTTGGACGCAAAAATTTTGGGATTCGGCCCGTGATTGAAATCGAAACAGGTTCGTGCGGCTATGAGAACGGCTGCTGTCTATTAAATTTTGACGACTGGTCAACTTAGCTTCGAATTCTCCGAATTTTGTTAAGTTTTAAGGCAGACCACGGTGTCGCTCGGTCGCTCACGCCGTCACGCGCTACGCGCAGCCACTCCCACCTCCCGCTCGCCTCACGCACTCGCCGGCGCCGGCGCGGCAGCACCCAGCCCGCTCGGTTCCGCGCCCCCCCACTGCCGGCCCCCGGCCCGCCGCGGCGGCGGCACCGCCCCTAGGCTTCGCGCGGTGCCTTTGCCTGCGCCTGCCGAATCCCCGCGTCGGCGAGCAGAGCAACCGAGCAGAGGAAGAGTGTGAAGGTATTTCTTCTCTTTACTTCAAGTAATCTTTTCTAATTTTGATTTCTCAGCGACGGTACGGTGTGCAAGAATGGAGAAAGGACCTACTACTAAACTTACCTCAAGCCGGCGGTTAAATTAAAGCGCTGTAGAGCTTCAGGAGCAGGCCCGGCTCGAAATCGCCCCCTAGAGCTACAGCCACGACGAGGGCGAGGAACGAGAAGCACAGGTTGACGAAGGCAATATTACCGCGGTGGCCGCGTCCCACCGTGGTCACCCACAGCCCGACGAAGAGGGTGACGACGCCGGCGAGCACGGCCGCGGTCAACGCGGGCGTGTACACGGGGGCCCTGAGACCAGTGATGCACGCGGAAGCTGAGATGGCCACCGCAAGAGGCCCGACATCGTCAGCGCCCCGCGCCTGCAGCAGCAGGTGCCGCCGGGGCCCTCCTCCTCCGCCGGTAGCTTGCTCTGCTGCTGCCGCTTCCATCTGAGTGATGACGGAGCGCAGGGGCGGAGCTACAGGTGGTCCCTGTGGGGGCGGGGCGGAGGACGATTGGACGATGGCAGCGCGGGACGGTTGGCACCACACCAGTATTTAAGGTGTCAATAATGACCTATGGCGAGGCCGGGGATTCCACACAAGCCACCGGCCTTGTTTAGATGACATCAAAATTTCAGTTTTTTTACTCTCTCTCTATCACATCAATTTTTAGCCGCTTGCATAGAGTATTAAATGTAGGTAAAAAATAACTAATTATACAGTTTAGTTGGAAATCACGAGATGAATCTTTTGAGTCTAGTTGGTTCATGATTGGACAATATTTGTTAAATAAGACGAAAATAGTACTATTTATTGAGTTAAAATTTTTTCGACATCTAAATGAGGCCGCAGTGTCTATTTGACACACAAGACGGAAGGTTCGCACCACACCAGTATTTAAGGTGTCAATAATGACCTATGGCGAGGCCGGGGATTCCACACAAGCCACAGTGTCTATTTGACACACAAGACGGCAGGTGCTGCGAGACGATTTTTTTTTTGTCGTATCGAATGTTTTGTTTGTGAGATGCCGCGGGATTTTTTTCATAGTGTTTAGACGGTGTAAAAGTTGGCGTAAAGTTTATGTAGCACTTTTCATTGTTATTTAGTAAAATTTATTCAATCATGGACTACTAGGCTCAAAAGATTCGTCTCGATATTTACAGATAAACTGTGTAATTAGTTATTTTTTACCTACATTTAATACTCCATGCATGCGTCCAAAGATTCGATGTGACGAAAAATCTTATAAAATTTTTAGAATTTTGAGGGAACTAAATACTGCCTAAAAAAACCTAGCCCTTGTTTAGTTCCCAAATTCAACCCTCAAATTTCACTATGCAAAAAGAAGATTCCCATCACATCAAAATACCGGCACATGTATGGAGTACTAAATGTAGATGAAATTTAAAACTAATTGCACATTTTTATTGTACTTTGCGAGACGAACATTTTGAGCCTAATTAGTCAAAATTTAGACAATTTTTACCAAATACAAATGAATCGCTACAGTACGCATTTAATGTGCACTGTAGCAAACTGTTCTAAATTAGGGGTGCCCGATTTTGGAACTGAACAAGGGCCTAGGCGCAGTTGGCCGGTTGACTACTGAGCGCCACCGGATCGATGACAACTTGCCAAGTCCCGTCGGCCTGCTTGGCACACAAGCCTTCGCCTTCCCTACAGTGTGCCTTGTTTAGGCAGTGTTTAGATCCCTTTAAACTTTCAAAAATTTTATAAGATTTTTCGTCACATCGAATCTTTAGACGTATACATGGAGTATTAAATGTAGATAAAAAATAACTAATTACACAGTTTGTCTGTAAATGTCGAGACGAATCTTTTGAGCCTAGTTAGTCTATGATTGGATAAATTTTACCAAATAACAACAAAAAAAACACTACAAAAACTTTACACCAACTTTTATACCGCAGATGGCGAAGCCTGTCATCGATTGCCTTTCCCTTTCCAGAACGTCTCGGTATGCCGTCAGAGATTGACTACTCGCCATTCCCTGTTTGACACACAAGACACAGTGGCAGAGCTTAACTTCTTCGACGATTTTAACAAAGAATACGCACGTGTGCTGCTGCTAATTACACTGGTCTCCTCGCTTCTGGCTGCCGGGGTGTCACGTCGAGTGTCACATGAGGACGTCGCATGGAATATTTGGATACTAATAAAAAACAAATTACAGAATCCATCTGTGAGACGAATTTATTAAACCTAATTAATCTGTCATTAACATATGTGTTACTGTAGCACTTTATTATCAAATTATAGACTAATTAGGCTTAAAAGATTCATCTTGTAAATTACATGCAACCTTTGTAATTAATTATTTTTTAGTCTATATTTAATACTCCATACATGTGTTAAACATCCGATGTGATAGGATGTAAAGTTTTATGGTGGCAACTAAACAAGGCCACAGCCGGCGGTGCGCGGTGCTATGCAGAGACTAAAGTTTAGTTGGTGTTACATAAGATGTTATATGGGTTGTCACATGGGGTGTTCGGATACTAGTAAAAAAACAAATTACAGATTCCGTCAGTAAATCACGAGACGAATTTATTAAGACTAATTAATTCGTCATTAGAACATGTTTACTGTAGCATCATAATGTCAAATCATGGACTAATTAGGCATAAAAAATTCGTCTCGCAAATTAGTCGCAATCTGTGCAATTAGTTATTTTTTAGTCTATATTTAATACTTCATACATATGTCAAAACATCAGATGTGATAGGGACTAAATTTGGCTGTGGGAACCAAACACCCCCGATCTAAGGCTGTGTTTAGTTCCCACCCAAAAAATTTTCACCCCATCACATCGAATGTTTGGACACATGCATGGAGTACTATGTAGACGAAAAAACTAATCGCACAGTTTGGTTGAAAACCACGAGACGAATCTTGTAAGCCTAATTAGTCCATGATTAGCCTTAAAGTGCTACAGTAAGGGCCTGTTTAGTTCGTCCTGTTAAACTTTAACAGGTGTTGACCATGGGGTTGATTATAGGGTGTTCAGATACTAATAATGGACTAATTAGACTTAATAGGTTTGTCTTGTAAATTAATCTTAATCTATATAATTAGTCTATATTTAACACTCCATGCATGTGTCAAACATTCGATGTGATAGGTGTTAAAAAAACAAGGGGAACCAAACACCCCTTAACACACATGTGCTAATGACGGCTTAATTAGGCTTAATAAATTCGTCTCGCGGTTTTCAGGCGAGTTATGTAAATTAGGAGCCGTTCGGCTGTGCTCATAAGCCGGCTGAAAAACACTGTTTGCTGATTTGTCGTGAGAGAAAAATATTGTTCCGGCTAAAAAAACAAGCTGAAAAAGACGGATTATAAGCCGAATGAACAGGACCTTAGTTTTTTAATTAGTATCCGAAAACTCCTTCCGACATCCCATAAAATATTTGATATGACACCTAAAAATTTTTTTTTCATAAACTAAACAAAGCCTAAGTTTTTTCTTTTTTAATTGTTTCTTGCATCCGCTCAGCTAGAGATTTGTACGAGCTGTTGGGACACCCTAGCGGGTGTTTGGTTCCTCTTTTTTTTTAACATCTATCATATCGAATGTTTAACATATGCATAGAGTGTTAAATATAGACTAATTATAAAACTAATTGCATAGATTAAGAATAATTTTTGAGACGAATATATTAAGCCTAATTAGTTTATTATTAGTATACGAACATCCTATGATCAACTCCATGATCAACACCTGTTAAATTTTAACTGAGCGAACCAAACAGGCCCTTAGTGCAGGTGGCAAATGATATAAACCCTGCAAAAGGCTGACATGCTCCGGCGTGGGTTCTGGAAGCCTGGGCCTTGTCTAGTTCTCCTTAAAATTCCAAATTTTTTCACTCTCTCCATCACATCAATTTTTAGCCGCTTGTATGGAATATTAAATGTAAGTAAAAAAATAACTAATTACACAGTTTGGTTGGAAATCACGAGATGAATCTTTTGAGCCTAATTGGTCCACAATTGAACAATATTTATCAAATAAGACGAAAGTGGTACTATTCATCGGGTTGAAAAAACTTTCAATCTAAACAAGGCCCTGGATGGGTCTCGCTGGAGATGAGAACGACGAAGTGAGGCCTTGATTAGATACCTCCCAAATTTTACTATGAAAAAAAAATTTCCATCACATCAAAATGTCAGCACATGCATAGAGTATAAAATATAGATGAAATTAAAAACTAATTGTACAGTTTTGTTGTACTTTGCGAGAAGAACGTTTTAAGGCTAATTAGTGGACAATTATTACCAAATAAAAACAAAATACTACAGTGCTGCACAGTAACTCGGCACACGTCGATTCCGGAGAACTAAACACGGCCGGAATGAGTGGACCGGAGAATTTGGCGATCTTTTTACAGCTGGTTGCAGATGGCAGCTACTACTCCTTTGACATACTAGAGTAGGTGTAGGTCTAAGACCTATGCAACCGATTACATATGTGTTAATGATAGATTAATTAGATTTAATAAATTTATCTCGCGGTTTTCAGACGAGTTATGTAATTAATTTTTTTATTACTAGTATCAAACATCTCTTTCGATATCTTATGGAACATTAGATGTGACACTGAAAACTTTTCACGCAGAACTAAAGGAGGCCAGCCTGCTGTGTGACCACTGACCAATGGAGAGGCGTGGTCGGCGAAGGCTGTCATCGATGGCCTTTCCCTTTCCAGAACGCCTCGGTATGCCGTCGAGATTGACAACTCGCGATTCCCTGTTTGACACACAGGACACAGTGGCAGAGCTTAACTTCTTCGGCCCTGTTTAGATGCCAAATATTTCTCTAAATTTTACTATAAAAAAGAAGATTTTCCGTCACATCAAAATATCGGCACATACATGGAGTAGTAAATGTAGATGAAATCAAAAACTAATTGTACAGTTTTGTTATACTTTGCGAGACGAACGTTTTGAGCCTAATTATTCAATGTTTGGACAATTTTCACCAAATAAAAACAAAATGCTACAGTGCCGCACAGTGTGCTACAGTTTTTCAGACGACGCCAAATCCGGCCAACTAAACACGGCCTTCGACGATTTTAACAAAGAATACGCACGTGTGCTGCTGCTAATTACACTTGTCTCCTCGCTTCTAGCTACCTAGAGCACGGCGAAGCTGTAGTGAGCATAGTAGCTCAGACGGCGTCACCGACGTGTAACCAAAACAGGATCGGGTACCACATGCACATGAAGGCCTTGTTTAGATGTTGGAATTGGGAGGAGAAGTTGGAATAGTGTAGGTCACGTCGTATTGTAGCAACTTTTGTTTTTATTTGGTAAAAATTGTCTAAACTTTGACTAATTAGGCTTAAAATGTTCGTCTCGCAAAGTACAACAAAACTGTGCAATTAGTTTTTAATTTCATCTACATTTAGTACTCCATGCATGTGCCGACATTTTGATATGACGGGAAATCTTCTTTTTGCATAGTGGAATTTGGGGGTTGGATTTGGGAACTAAACAAGGGCGAAGAAGATAAACAAAAATAGCAGGCACAAGGAAGGAGAGAACACTCCAAAGCAGTAGCCATTGATTGAATTAAATGAGTGTGGGTACATCACACGACAGATATACAGGAAGACTGAACACATACATACAGAACTTAGACAGACAACTACTCCCTTCGTCCCATTGAAAGTGTCGTTGGAAAAGTATGCCCCCTCACAAACACGTTTCCCGGACGACACTTTCAATGGGACGGAGGAAGTAGCTCAAAACAGAGCATCCTAGGGCCTCGTTTAGATGCTGAAAATATTAACCTGATGAATAGTACCACTTTCATCTTATTTGATAAATATTGTCCAATCATAGGCCAACTAGGCTCAAAAGATTCATCTCGTGATTTCCAACTAAACTGTGTAATTAGTTATTTTTTACCTATATTTACTACTTCATACATGGATCCAAAGATTGATGTGATGAAGAAAATAAAAAAATTTCAACTTTTTAAGTGCATCTAAACGAAGCCTAAATCTTCTTCACGGGCCCAGGCTGGAAATCACCACCGTGCGCCATCGATATGACGAGGGGGATAAAGCACGAGCAGAAGTTCAAGAAGGCAAGGGTACGGTGGCGGCGCTCGCATAAGCACCTACTAGTACCATCAAATTGATGGTGAGTGACGACAAGAGCTGCAACGAGCAGGCTGCGCGAGTACCCTCCTTTAACCAGCGCATCGTGTATCGACACGCCTGTCGCAAAAGCTAAGGCAATTGAACCCCTAGCGGAGGGAGGAGATAAGAGTGGAGTTGTGAATAGCTTGCTGGCCGGAGGGCGGCTTGGTTGAACTCAGCAGTATTTTTTTTGACGAAAGAATAATATTTTTCTCTCACAACAAATCAGTATAAGTCAAATTTCAGCGAAACGAACAGGGCTAAGCATCAGGGCTGTTTTCTTCTCTTCCACACAAGCATCGCTCCCAGAGGTTAATAGAATAATAGCAACACATGCAGATGACGTGGTTCTATTTTTCGACCATGACATTGAACAAGCAAAAAAGTTTGAAACTTTTGCTTGGTACTTTTGAATAATTATTAGCTCTGAAAATCAACTTCTATAAAAGTGAATTATTTTGCTTTGGCCAAGCAAAAGAATTTGAGGAGCAATACTCATATCTATTTGGTTGCAAAAAGGGATCAATACCCTTCTCGATATTTGGGCCTTCCTATGCATTACAAGAAGTTAAATAATAAGGATTGGAAATTAATTGAAGAAATAATTAAAAAGAAGTTAAGCGGGTGGAAAGGAAAACATTTATCATATATAGATAGATTAGTGCTAATTAATTCTATTTTATTAAACTTATCTATGTTCATGATGTCTTTCTTTGAAGTCCCGTGAGGTGTTCAGAAAAAGATTGACGAGCGTGGCCTTGTGGCTAATGAGTCATGAAATGAGCGGCGCTTGCATTGATGCCAAGAAACGTAACGGGCATGTCGACGTAATTAACGTGTGTTAGATTCTAGAAACCAACGCAATCCACGTACGGAAAATGCAGCTGGCCTCCTAAGTGATAAAAGAAAGAACTCGTCTTTTTTCTTTTTTATTACCTTCCTCGCCTGTGTATAAGACCGAATCCATTCTTTTAATCCTTAACTTTTCGAGGAGGGGCGCGACTGAAGGACCGTAGGGGAGGCACTGTTTTGAAAACGGAACGGTGCCGCTGCACCATGCACGTGCATCTCCCCAAGGTGTTGGAGGTTGGACTAGGTAGGTCGTGTGGGACCAGGTGCTTGACCTCGACCACGAACGGGCTAGATAGAGGGCTTGTTCAGATACCGAATTTGGTGTACCAAATTTGCACAGTAAACACTGTGTAACACTGTAGCAATTTTGTTTTTATTTGGTAATAATTGTCCAAACATTGATTAATTAGGCTTAAAATGTTCATCTCGCAAAGTACAATAAAACTGTGTAATTAGTTTTTTATTTCATCTATATTTAGTACTCCAAACATGTGCCGGCATTTTGATGTGACGGGGAATCTTCTTTTTGCATAGTGGAATTTGGAGATGAAATCTGGTATCTAAACAAGGCCAGAGCCTAAGTGCTGGCCGGACCCTACACTTACACTACCCGTAATGGGTACTTTAAAATAATACTCTAAAGCTTTAGAGTATAAATAGAGAGTAAAAACTGCTGTACTGGGTACTCTAAAACGATACTCTATTTTTTCTCTCACTCTATATTTAGAGTAGTACTGTGCTTACTCTATACTTAATAGTGACGGACCCCACTAGCTAAACAAAGGAAAAAAATGCTATAACTCACAAACCAAAAATCCAAATTAAATTTTGATTGCACCATTAAATTCGTCTCAATAAATCCTTCAAAACTAGATCACACATGGATATATTTAGATAAAGTGACAAATGGGTCCCATAGTGGATAGAGTGGATAGAGGATGATATAGAGGATGAATGAGTGCGGAAGAATTGAGTATAGAGGAGAGAATCTTGCTGACTAGGACATATAGAGGATGAATATAGAGGTCCATGAGTGCGGGTAGTCTTACGGTGTTTGCTAGCCTTGTTTGTCTGTGGAAGAAAAATTTTTGGTGTCACATCGAATGTTTTATGAGATGTCGGAAGGGGTTTTCGGACACTAATTAAAAAACTAATTACATAACTCGTCTGAAAACCGCGAGATGAATTTATTAAGCCTAATTAAGCCGTCATTAGCACATGTGTGTTACTGTAGCACTTAAGGCTAATCATAGACTAATTAGGCTTAAAAGATTCGTCTCGTGGTTTCCAACCAATCTGTGCAATTAGTTTTTTTTCATCTACATTTAATACTTCATACATGTATCAAACATTCGATGTGATAGGATAAAAAAATTTTAGATGGAAACTCAACACAGCCGCGCCCGCTAGGAATGCTTGCTATTATTTTGACCTGGGCCTTGTTTAGATTGCAAATTTTGCAATCTGAATACTGTAGCATGTTTCGCTTGTATTTGACAAACTTTGTCCAATCTTAGACTAACTAGGCTCAAAAGATTCGTCTCGTGATTTATAACCAAACTGTGCAATTAGTTATTTTTTTACCTACATTTAATGTTTCATGTATGTATCTAAAAATTGATGTGATAGAAAGAGAAAGTGAAAAAACTTAAAATTTTGAGGCAATCTAAGCAAGGCCCCGGAAGAAAACCAAGGCGGCGAGGAAGGAACGTAGCAGCAACATACTGGACACTGCCCTGCAGCTGGATTGCAGTGCGTTACAGCATCGCCGAGCGTGCTCTAGCTAGCTGCTCCTTCTATCTAGAAGAACATGTAATTCTAGCATAATATAATATTATATTATAGTATATCATATTTGATAAATTATAGATAAAATTTTATAAATATTTATAACATCAAATAAACATCATTAGATCAAGTATGAAATATATTTTTATAATAAATTAATTTAAAGTCATAAATACAAATATTATTTATTAAAAACTTAATCAAATATAAATAACTTTATCCGGCACGCAACCCATTATTACGTGTTTTCCGGACATAGGGAGGGATTAGAAGCGAGGAGACAAGGATGGAGAACAACAGGAACAGGCGTCGCCGCCGCCACCAGGTCTCTTCTCTACTCCTAAAAAGATCAAGCAGGGACGTCAACATTCAAAATCAACGTGCCTCGACTCCCCAGCACCCACCTGACTCAGCCCCGCGAGTCCTACACAGAAAAAAAAATCGCCAGTCCCCGCGCCCTTGACCTGACCCTTGCCCTTCGCCTCGCCCCCGACGCAGCCGCCGCCGAGCGCCGCTGCCGCCGAGCCGCCGAGCGCCCCTGACACCGCCGCTGTTGCCGCCACAGGAGGAGGAGGAGAGGCGGGAGGGACGCTGGGCTCCTCCGACAACGACGACGGCACTGGGTTTCAGCGCATTGTGGAGGAGAGTTCCAATGCGTTCGCAATTAAGCGACGGGCTCCTCGCCTGTGATGACTTTATCTGTATGTTCGTCCAAAGTAAAGAAGTTCCATTGCTAGCCATGAACGACACGACGCATCGATTGTACGAAGAACCTAGCGCCTCCTTGTTAACTTTGCGGATTCGAAAAAAAAGAGGCGGCTTTTCTTCGGTCTGCACCCTGGAGTTCCTTCAATTTCTTCTTGATGCTAAATTGTGGTTTCAGTCATACCCCAGTGGGTATAAGCTCCTGCAGCCTTATGTTTGCTGGCGTTAGGTTGTGAAAGGACAAATTTTCTTTCAGGCTCCATGTCTTCCTTAAACTGCTTGCTCCAGACGTAATTTTCCCTAGGTATGCAAACCTTCCTCTCAAACTTGAAAATTTCCTGGTGCCTTCTGATGATTGGGATCACAGACTTCACAAATAGGTTGGAATCAACCCCCTGGATATCAACACCTTGGTTGGCTGCAGACAAGGAAGAGAAGGACCAGGCAGCATCATGCTCAGGTAACTCAGGCACAATCTGATTATTTTAACTGATTGATTTATAAAAATAAAGACCCTATTTGCTGAGCAGAGGTGCCAGGTTCTTCTATGGTTTTGATCGTGTGCAGAAAATTTGCAAAATGTATATCAGGGACCCATCAAAGAAAATTCTAGGAAGCTCCACAAAGAGAGAATTTGACTCAGCATCTTGTGTTGCGTAAAGAATATCTCCCTGCAAACCAGTAACATGTCAAAAAAAAAAAATGAAGACATAGTGGTATATATGAAGTTTATGTACAGACAAGAAGTTGATGAATATAGCCTAGAAAACGATTTCAACCTAACGATTTGTTTGGAAAGGAAGGCGCATTTAAAAAAAAACATTGTATATCTGACTATGTAATTACTCTAAGTACTCTCAGTACATACTTGGAGTAACTTGTCAAGAACTCTCAAGTCCTCTCAGTACATTTGAATCTTTTCTTACAAGGACTCTCAAGTCCTCTCAGTACATACTTGGAATAACTTGTCAACAACTACTACTTGCAGATTTCTAATCTTCATGATGTAAGTATCTCTATGAAGCTTATAGATGTACCGTTGCATACATGAAAATTTCAGTTATAGAAAGGCCAAGGGACACGGCTGCCGCAGCGAACATGGCTGCCCTGCTTGCCTCGCCCATCACTAGCTGCAGGCTGGTTCTTAATCAGTCAAGGACGATGGTTGGGCATCAATCAGCTAAGGGCACCTACAACGCCGCTCCGGGAGCCGTCTCTGTGACGCAAGTTTTGCAAAAAGGCCCCTGCGAACGCAAAGAGACGGCATGCTCGTCGTCTCACGAGACGACGGCAGCGGCCCGTGCTTCGAGGAGGACGCGACGGTGGAAGCTGCGTTGTACGGGGCGTTGTCTCCAGACCATACGTGCACGGGATCTAGGTGCAGCCCGCGCAGATGGCAGTTCAATGGCGCCAAAACCCATCCCCGCCATGGCATATACCATCTCATCTCGATTTGCATATGTTCTTCTCCCGAGCAAGTCGAGCACGACGACGTTGGAAGAGCGCAAAGAGTGGAGCAAGGGCGCCCTTGGCCGCCGGACCTGCTCCTGCTCATGTCCTCCGCCATGGTCTGCTTCGTTTCGCCCTCCGGGTCTCGATCTAACTACAGCTTCCTCGAGTTCAAGATCTGCCTGTTATTGTGACAAGATATGAATTGTTATTCTCATGTCACCTTGCCGTTTTCCTATAGAAAAATAAAAGAAGAAATACACCTAGAATACAATTATACGTACCAGGCAACAAAGAGTGAACCATCCATCTTTTGATGCTATATTTGATTTATGGGGAAGAAGACATATGCTATATTTGATTTATGAAATAAACTATATTACATTATATATGATTTAGTTTGAAGGATTTGTTCCATATCAATTAGCGGCACAATGGTATATAAGAATGATATTTTATAATTGAGCACATATGGCTACACTATGGAAACAAAGGAAATTAGACAAAAAAACGTTGCAACTATATATATCATAATTATTAGATTGATGGTTTCTAAAAAATATATTATAATAATGTTGCCCTTATACATTTTCTATCAAATAGCCTCATAATGGTATGCAAAAATTTATTTATAGTTGATTCTAACTACATACAAAGCATTAAACAGCTTAGAGACAGAACCCCGTCTGTGGGTTGTATGACCTGTCTTTATACCTGTCTATATGATAGATTCGAGGCGCGTAGAGACAGACCCCGTTTGTGGGTTGTACATGCCCTAATACCGAACATGGCCTCATGTCTGCCTTGGCCATCACCGGTAGCGTGAGGCTGTATATTCTTAACTAACAGTTGTAAGGTCCAAATGGCTAGAGGGGGGTGAATAGCCTATTTAAAAATCTACAAGCTTCACTAAACAATCACGTTAGTATAAAAGATGGCTAAGCTAATTCTAACACTAGCTCAACTTACACTATGCAAGCCACCTATACAATTCTAGTGAAGCAAGGCTATGATCTCTAAAACACACCAACAAGGCTAAGTCACTAAGCTACTTACTCCTATTGTGATAAAAGCTACACCAAACAAACTACACTAGGAATAGTACAAGAAAGTAAAGAGCAAGTGACTTGATTCTTATACCAACGATGTAGAGAAGTAATGCACTCGAAGAATCAATCACAATGATCAACCACAAGAGAAATCCTCGGCAAAGAGATGACACAAGAATTTTTACCGAGGTTCACTTGCTTCCCGGCAAGCTACTCCTCGTTGTGGCGATGCACCCACTTGTCGGTTCGCGAGCTAATCGACTATCAAGAGTCGAGCCCTCGGCGGGCGCCGCACAACCGCACGCAAGATGGGGATCCTCCAAGCCACGAGCTCCACTAGAGTATCCAATTTGCGAACTCCGGCGGGGAAGGATCAAGAACCCCTTACAACACTTGGTGAGGGCTCCAACAATCTCCAATTGCGAGCTCAATCACCTCCGCTGCTCCAAGCCGTCTACCGTGTCGGGAAACACGGAAGAGTAACAAGAAATCCACAGCAACTCGAAGATCAAGTGCCTCTAGAATGCAACTCTCAAGCAATGCACTTGAATCTCACTCAATCTCACTCAAGATGTGCAACTATGCAAAGAGATGAGTGGAGGGGTTGTTCTCTAGCTCAAAGGATGTCTCTAGGTCTCAAAATGTGCAAGAGTTACCCTCAAACCCCGGACATCCTCTATTTATAACGAAGGGGTACGCAGCTAGCCGTTACGGAGGACGCAGCGAAAATCGTGCAGACCGGACGCTTTGGTCAGGGTGACCGGACGCGTCCGGTCACTACACGACAGCAAGAAACAGTGCGCGTCAGAACTAGCCATTGCCGTGACCGGACGGACTCAACCGTTTGACCGGACGCGACAGTGCCAGCGTCCGGTCGCGTTCCAGTAAGCTCCCGTCGAGACCGGACGCGTCCGATCACACGTGACCGGACGCGCCGCGCGTCCGATCAGCACTTCGCTCCTCTGGATGCCTGACCGGACGCTCCGGTTCTGTGAGGGACCGGACGCGCCGGTCGCGCGCTCTTCTTCTGCGCACAGGTGAACTGACCGGACGCGCTGGTCAGGCCAGACCAGCGTCCGGTCACAAACCCTAGTGTCCGCGCCACGTTGAACTGACCGAACGCGTCCGGTCAAACCGAGACCGCGTCCGGTCACCACAGTGACCGCCGTTCGCCTCCGTTTCTTTTCCGACTTCTGGCGCAATAGAAAATAGGCAGTTCATTTCCTCGAAAACGCCTGAATTCTGCGCTCGCACGCTCGGCGGGAGGGAGAGCGAACCCCAAACCCCTTACTACCGATCAAACACCACCGCCTTCGTAAATGTGCTATCACCACCAAGTGTACAACTAAGGCTGGACGAAAAACTCGAAACTCGCTAGCTCGCTCGACTCGCTCGTTAATGGCTCGGCTCGAGCTCGACTCGTTTTATAATGAGCCAGCTCGTTTTATAATGAGCCAGCTCGTTTTATAACGAGCCAGCTCGAGCCAGCTCGCGAGCTGCTCGCGAGCCGTAACGAGCCAGTGGAAATCAGATCACAGGAACATACATGGGCCCTTTTGTCGCTTGGCCCATTGGCCCAATAAGGCAAACCCTAAGGCTCTCCTAAGCCTTCCCCAGCCGGCCAGCCGCCACAAACACATACGCACGCACTGGCACAGACCGCACTAAGGCTCGGTCACCCACCCATTCGGCCATTCCCTTCCCCTCCCGTCGCCGTCGCTCCTGAGGTGCTGCACCCGCACGGCGCACGGCGGCGTGGAGGCGGAGCACGCAGCCTGTCCACCTCCTCCAGTCCACGCACAGCAGTCCATCTCGCCGCCGGCATCTCCTCCCCTTTGCCCTTCCCATCTCAAGCTGGTCATGGAGGATGAGGAAGAGGTTGCAGGGGTGCTTTCTCCGGTGGCGGCAAGTCTTGAATCGAGGAGCAAACGCAAGAATGTTCCATCCTCATCAGGCATTCGCGGCGGGCGCGGTCGAGGTCGAGGATCTGCAGCTGCGAAATCCACTACTCCATCAGCCTCCATAGATGTCGACACGGACACGGTATATACGATGCATCCCTCCAAATCCAAGTGCTTATTTATACTTTTTTTTTCTTGATGCTTTGATCTCATCAGTACGAATTAGGATGTGCCGTTGTGGCCTATAGCCCTAGAATGTGTGTGGTTCGGATGCACGGTAGGTGCTGTACCCCCAAAATTTCTGCAAAAAATATTAAATAGATATGACTGATATTTTCAGTTGCATATTGGATACTTTTATGATGGTCAATACCATATGCAACATTGTCTGCTTGCTTACCACTCTTCGACAATTCCTTTTTGGACCATTTGTTGTAGTTTAGCATGAACTAGAAACTGTCAAACAGCATTCAATTTCATTTTCATTGTCTGAACTGAAATTAAATTTTCACAGAGTGAAATATTCTTTATTGTTGACGACAAATTAGGAAATCAATGCAACTTGAGGTAATGTCTACTGTCGAGCATGACTTTCACTGTGCTGAATATATGGAATTGCAGTCATTAGTCTCAAAATGCTCTGGGAAATACTGACCAGGAACCCACTGAATACAAAATTAAGAAAGAACCCATCAATGTCATGAAATGAAGCAGATACGTACTACTGAACTTAAGAACCAAAGACCTTTTAGTAGAAATGTAAAAGCAGATATTTTCATAGGGCTACACAGTATATCTGCACCTGCATGGGGCGGGCTGGTGCCGGACTGCTGGCCGACGGGTGACTGTCGTCCGCCGTCCGGGTCCGGGCAGGGACGCACGACGCACTGATACAGGGTGTGGATTGCCGGATTGGGGGGCCAGGTAGCGCAGCGTAGGGGCAGCCGCCGGCCGGGCGGGGGAGGCTGGACTCCGGTGGACAGAATTGGTTTCTTTCTTCTTCTTTTGGAGAGTGGGCGCTTTGAAGCTAATAACGGTAGTCTAGTTTTTCTTGGTTTGTCAATTTCTTCTGGTTGGATCTGAGCCAAGTCACTGGTGCTTAGTTTTTTGTTCTATGCACATTATCTTCCCAGTGTAAAAATGCTAGCTGAGAAAATCTAATTGCCCATGGCAAGAGCGAGGACCTAAGGAGTTGGGCATAGCGGGTATGAACAGAGAGGGGCGATTGGGGGCTTGTGAGTGATTTAGTTGCAAACTTGAAATTAAAACATATAATATGTGTTGCAGGTTGATCCTTTGGCGGAGGCAGTGGAGGAGGAGGACGGAGAGCACTTTGACATGAATGCTCCTACCGCTATATCTGTAAGCATTCCATCAGATGATGATGAAGGACAAGAGGAGGATGGAGATGATGATGTAAGTGTGCCGTCAAATCCTTCGAAGGCAACCAGAGGGCGGAAGAAATTGAAGGCTGGGTCTGGTATTCATTTATCTCCTTCTAAGACCAAGGTAAAGCGAGCAAAGAGAGCTGGCTGTTGGAAGTATTTCAAGGAGATAGAAGTTCCATCTTCGAAGGAATTCGGTGTTATGGTGACCAAGGCTAAGTGCAGATTCTGTCATAAGAGTTATGCATACCAGTCAGGGGGAGCAACTTCACAGCTGAACCGCCACCTTGCCCGCTGCTCACCGTTTCAGAACAAGTTGGCTAAGGCTAAACGACAACTTGCTCAAGGTACACTCGCCTTTGTTGCAGATGATGGTTGTGTTGTTGTTAATCCTACCGAATATGACCATGAGCATACTAGAAAGTTGATTGCAAAGATGATAATTGTCCATGAGTATTCATTTAGGATGGTAGAGCATAAATGGTTTAATATCTTGATGAAGTGGATGAATAGCAACTATGAATCTATTGGTAGGAAGACTATTAAAAATGAATGCATGAAAGTTTATGAATCTGAGAAAGAGCAGCTAAAGAAGAGTCTTGGAGAGGTTGAATCAATAAGTTTGACTACTGATTTGTGGACATCCAATCAAAATGTTCAGTACATGTGTTTGGTGGCACATTACATAGATAGTGATTGGGTTTTGCAATGCCGTGTTCTGAACTTTATTGAGTTGGATCCTCCCCACACTGGTTTAGTGATAGCTCATGCTGTTTTTGAGTGCTTGGTGGAATGGAAAATAGAAGACAAGGTTATGACACTCACCCTTGACAATGCTTCCAATAATGATACTGCTACTACAAATTTGTCGTCCAAGCTAGTTGCTAGAAAGAATGGTCAATTTGATCCCAAATATTTCCATGTTCGTTGTGCTGCCCACATAGTCAATTTGGTTGTTAATGATGGTCTAGACGAAATAGAAGGTCTCATCAGTGACCTAAGGAATACAGTAAAATATTTCAAAAGGTCTCCAAGTCGCTTGTACAAATTTGTAGAGGTTTGCAATGAGTATGCTATTAAAGTTGGGAAATGTTTGTCTCTTGATGTTAAAACAAGGTGGAACTCAACATATAAAATGCTTGACACTTGCATTGAGTATAGGGCTGCATTTGGTTATTATGCTGAAATAGACCAAAACTATGCATGGAAACCTACAGAATCTGAATGGAACATATATGAGAAGATTAGACCAATTCTTGGAGAGATGGCTGGAGCAACTACTGCATTTTCAGGATCAGTGTACCCTACTGCTAATGTCTTCTACCCTTACATTTTGAAAGTCAAGCTTGCATTGTTAAAGGCAAAAAATTCTAGTGACACATATTTGAAGAAAATGGCTGCTGCAATGTTAGACAAATTTGATAAGTATTGGGAAGTCACGAACAATGTCATGGTTATTGCTACAATCCTTGACCCTAGGTTCAAAATGAGATATATTCAGTTCTATTTTAGTCAGCTTTATGACTCCTCAAGGTGTGAACAAGAGCTTGCAGATGTAAAAAAAGAGTTAGAAGAGCTATACAAGAAGCATGAGTTGGAGCAACGCCGGAAAATGGGTGGCACTAGCAGCTCAACCACTCAATCAGCCTCATCATCAAAGGAAACAATCAGCTCAGTAGCTTGTCTTGTTTCAAGTGAATTTCAGTCCTTTCTAGAGTCTAGTGCTTCAGAAAGTTCAAAGTCTGAGTTACTTATATACCTAGATGAAGCAAACCATCCTTTGCATGATAAGAATTTCAACTTACTCCACTATTGGAAGGTGAATGCTCTTAGATTTCCTGTTGTGTCTAGTATGGCAAAGAGGTTCTTAGCTGTCCCGGCCAGCAGCGTATCATCTGAGTCCACTTTCAGTTGTGGAGGTAGAATTCTTGATGACTATAGGAGTTCTTTGAAGCCAACGACAGTTCAAGCACTAGTTTGTGCATCTAGTTGGATACGAGGTTCTAAGAGTCCTCCTATTCTTCTGGTATGTGATGCTTAGACTATTTTTTAACTCCATTTTTTTCCAAAGTTTGTGTATGTAAATATGTAATGCTTAATTCTTTAACTGTTTTTACAGGGAGAAGATGGTGATGATGGTGACACTGAGAGTGTGGAGTTTCCCACCAGTGTGGTGGAAAGCAACTAGTAAGTCTATTTTACAATGTCCAGCAGTGTGGTACAAATCATAGTTGTTCTCACTTGATTGTTTGTTCACATACAGGTAGCAAGCTACAAGGGACAAGAGAAGTGAGAACTAGGGACCTGTTGGCTGCACCCCATGGATGCTTTTGATGTCAATTAGCATGCTGTCATCATGCTGCTGGTGCTGTAAGCCTGTACCAGGCTACCAGCATACTGCATACTAGTTGTTGCTCTTATATTTTGCTTCGTTCTTGAATTGTCGTTCTTGAATGGTGGGCTGTCTGGAGTGGACAATGGATGATGCTGCAAACTACTAAACTGGATGACAGTATGAGTATGAGTATGAGTATGAGTATGAGTATGAGTATGATGGAGTCATGGTTGTGGTCATGGTGTGCTATCTGCAGTTCTGGACAACTCTAGTTCCTTCGTCGAATTGTTAAATTTAAAATTACTTTGTTTAGTTCAATATGAATGTGAATGTGATGCATTTGCTGCTCAATTGCTTCTATAAATTTATAATCACTCCTTATCTTGTGTTTTTATGATTTGGCTCGCGAGCCAAACGAGCTAGCTCGAGCTCGCTAACGAGCCGAGCCGAGCTAGTCTGCTGGCTCGTTAGTTAACGAGCCTTAACGAGCCGAGCTGTTAACGAGCCGAGCTGAAACGAGCCGAGCTGAAACGAGCCGAGCTGGCTCAATATCCAGGCCTATGTACAACACAATGTGCATGTGTGTTAGCATTTCACAAATATTTTCAAGGCGTTATGTTAGCTCTCTACTAGATCCTAATGCATATGCTCAAGACATTGATCTAGTGGCACTTGATTCCCGAGCTAACCGTGATTGCCCCTCTTGATAGTCGGCTATGTATCCTAAACTCGGTCAATCACTTCTCTACTCATCTTAGACCGGCAAAAGGAAAACCCTATGGTTATACCTTTGCCTTGCGCTCTTAGATCCTTCTCTTCCACTTGATCATCACGTCCATCATATTATGTGCGTCTCCACCATGATGTTGCTCATCATTTCATGCACCAAATCATGTGGTCTTGTGGCCATCTCTCCATGCCATTTCCACCTCCATCACATGTTGCTTATGCCTAGTTTAATCACACTTGATACAATAGCATTAGCAACTTGGTGTCATTAATTACCAAAACTAAACTTGGGCTTTCAATCTCCCCCTTTTTGGTAATTGATGACAACCATCACAAAGATATGAAATGAAATCAATTTTCAATTTCGATAGTATTAGCTCCCCCTACATATGTGCTTCCATGAGTTTGGTTCAGTTGTGCACATATGTATGGATTAGAATTTTGGGAGAGTTACTACTATCAAATTGATGCTAAGGTATATAGAATGGACCTTTGAAGCGTGATACCAATCGGAGTTGCCTTTATATACCATCCTTAGCATCGATGTAGCTAGACACCACTTGTAATTCATCACTTGTAAAGATCACAAACACTAAAGTACCCCGTGAGATCAACATTAAAAACAAAGGGTGTCTAGATTCTACTTGTAAAGCTACTCTCAACAAATCATCATTCAAGTTCTATTTCTAGCAATCACCGTACAAACATGAATATGAATTTAAGCTTTGCAATGCAACAATACATCATGTTAATGCACATACAAATGCAACAAATAATTCATGAGCTTGCTCCCCCTACTTGTGTGCTCAATTTTAATTGATCCCTTTCCAAAGTCATTCTCTTATGCTTTCTCTCCCCCTTAGTAACTTTCTCTCCCCCTTAGTAACTTAACTTTTTATCTTTGAGACTTTTCTATCTTTGTGACTTTTCTCTCCCCCTTTGTCAACAATCACCAAAAAGGTGCCAATTTTAGTGAGAGATAAGTCAATCAATATGAGGGAGTCCAAATTATGGTTCAATCTAGATCACTTGCCTAGAATATGTAATTCGGTTTGATCCAAGGACAAGCTTCTTCACACCTCATAAAGTATAAGGGTTATCTTGACCATGTTGAATTACACATCATGAGCTCATTTTCTAGATTCAACACTAGGTTTGCAAGCCCACAAACATGTCATATGCTACCACTAGATCAATCAAACATAGAAGCAATAGTGGTACCATATATACATTAAACTCATTTGATTTTCATGAATGAGCCTATTTGACATGCAAATATGTCTATATGTTCTAAACATGTCCTTAGCAAAGTATGGATGATATGCCAAACAACTTTACCTTGCTATGTTGGAGGAGAGGCATGTCATATAAGAATGTGGGGGTGCACTCATTTCAAGTTGGAGAAGTCAAGTATGTTCAATTCATTCTTCAACTTGTAAAATCCTTTCTCATCAAGTGGCTTTGTGAATATGTCGGCTAGTTGATCTTCGGTGCCAATGCTCTCAATGCTAATATCACCCTTTTGTTGATGGTCTCTTATGAAGTGATGCCTTATGTCAATGTGCTTTGTTCTTGAATGTTGAACCGGATTTTGTGTCATCTTGATTGCACTTTCATTGTCACAAAACAATGGCACATTCTTGAATTTGATTCCAAAGTCATTCAAAGTGGCCTTCATCCAAAGCAATTGTGCACAACAACTACCGGCACTAATATATTCGGCCTCGGCGGTAGACAGTTGTTGATATTTGGTAACGCAATTAGGAAATAGGATCCGCAAGCGCACGGATATCGGTGAGCACTTCACCCGAGATGTTATCCTGGGTATCGTATTTATATTTTTACCTTTAGGAGAAAGGGTGCATCTGACTAACCAAATCTATTACTACTAACCTTTAGGCTACAACCACTATGATTCGATGTGAGTGATGTATAGAGAAGACTACAACCGTACTCTTCTTCTAACCTTGGTAAGGATGATCTATTGTTCTATTGGGGAGGTTTACGGAATCTAGACACCACAAAGGATGTTCAACCCGCACCTATAAACCCTATCGATCCTGCTAACGGGATATGGAATACAAAGGTAACTCGGAATTGTCACGTTCCTCACTACTACCACGGTCCGGCTAGACGAGGGGATATCTATGAGTATCCTAGCTTAAACACCACGTTTACGCTAGAGATGATTACTCTAAACTCTACGCGAAGAGATCAAAGTAAACTCATAAACCAAAGAACAATAAAACAAAGAACTTACTAGAATTTAGAAGTCGAAATACTGAAGAATCCTGAGAACAAGCATCGGGTTAGAAGAACTTGCTCCCGCAGGTACAACCTCGGAGTAGACACCGACAGGCCGGCTTCCTCCGATCTACACCTCCACTCTATCTCTCTCAATCTAGTAGAACTAATTCTACTTTCACATTGGATGCTAAGCCCTAAGAGGTGGGAACCCTAGAGGGAACCTCTCTCTCTAA
The DNA here is from genome assembly GCA_022457205.1 of Saccharum spontaneum. Classification (NCBI taxonomy): domain Eukaryota; kingdom Viridiplantae; phylum Streptophyta; class Magnoliopsida; order Poales; family Poaceae; genus Saccharum; species Saccharum spontaneum. The sequence goes on from CM039587.1 coordinate 10,064,157, forward strand.
ACCCTAACTAGAGATATGCAACTGAATAATGAATTGGGGTCTTCTCCACCAAGGGTCAGGGGCCTTGCTTATATAGCCCTTTTGGATGAATCAAGACCGTCGGATCAAACCGACCTTCATCCTACGGTTTTCCTTGATCCTCAAAGGCGGTGGAGCATAATCCGCGAGACTCGACCTGATTGGTCCCGGAGGCAGGGCGGGCGCCCTAGGGCACAGGGCGGGCGCCCTGTGTCTGGCCCCGTTACGGCTCCCGTTCGTTCCCGTGGCTTCTGGAATCTTCTAGATGTAAGATAATTACGTGTTCGGTTAATATCCCGTCATTAATCCGACATGTGGGCCTTTCTTCCGTATTTCCTGATAACCCCCTGCAGAAATAGATAAACAGCAAAACTCGTGGAATTCTGTTAGATCAAACCCTAATTCTAGGTGTTGCTTGCATATAGGTCCTTTTCTTTATTTATTTGATGGTTATAATTGATACTTAAGAACCGTCAACAAACACCCCCATACTTAGGCTTTTACTCATCCTCGAGAAAAGGTTGGTTAATAAAACATCTGGGGTTGAAACATTCTTTCATACCTGCAGGGTGTTGTAAAAATCCACTGTGCACTTATAGTCAGGGAAATATATGGTCAGAGTAAAGAGCCTTTCTTCTTCTTAATCCCTATCACTTGGAGTTTTTACATATTTTTGAAAAGAAAAACTTAGCATACCTTTATCCTCATAGGTGCTCTCAGAGTCACTCATTATCTTTTATATTTCTCTCTGAGGCTGTTTTGATTTTGCAAAAATAATTCTTTAAGCATACATACCTTGCATTTTTTGTATGGTCAAAACCGGATCCGAGGAGAAGAATGCCATACTCTTAGATCAAAGATTTTGAAAATTAAAAACTTGTCACTCTTATTGGCATATTGCTTATTAGAGGGACCATGGGCTATCATTTTCTTTCCATCATATTTTTATCATATCTCATTTTCTTCTTTTTTTTATTTTGGGTGGATACCGAGGTACCCCTAATTCTACTGCCGGACACTTGTCCATTTTTTTCCACGAGGTTATCGAGCACTTGCTCCTTTTTATTTCCTCGATATATTCATAATTTTGCATAGCCCATGCCTCTAACGCAATAATACTTCGGAAGAGTGAATCTTTCTGAATAAAAATGTCTTGATCTTAGGAGTATGATAAATCTCTCAACAAGGGTCTAACTTGTTTTGAACAAACTCAATACAAAGCAGATAGCTTTAATTAATATTTTCATGTTTAGCAGGCATATAAAACTTGAGGATGGTAGCTATAATTTTGAGATTTTTAAAACAAATTCTCCAAGCAATAAAGATACTAAGAATAAGGTACTCATACCCTTACCATCTCTTATTCCACAATGACTTTTAGCAACACTGGGTTTTGAAATAATTTTAATAATTGCATGTTTCCAGGAAATATCACAGAGTGAGATTGATCATGATTATAAGCATTTTTATCCTTTTAATTTATCATATTTAGAGAGATAAAATTCTGCACAAACTAAGGTGAGTGTGTAAGTGTGTAATAAAAGTGTGCAGAGTGTGTACCTGGTTCATGGAGTGGTGCGATCGAAGTGTGTGTGACATGTCAGGGAATCTCCCCCATACTTGTTTTCTGCTTTCTTGCAAAAAGTAAAGTAGAGACACACAAGACATACTAATAATAATCTTTATTAATCTTGAGGCATTTATTACAACCGAATAATAATAATAACCGAATATAATAGATCTAAACTGATTATAAGCGAACCTAATCGAATCTAATAATAACTAAGACATATATAGCCCCAAGATCTAATCTAGATAGCTTAGCGACGCTCACGCCTCCTAAGACTATGCTCTAACTCATCGATCCTCTTGTTGGCGTCGGCAAGGTCATCCCGGCTTTAATTTTTAATTGGAAGGTAAAAATTGATCACGTCTATTTCTTCTAATTCTTTATTGGGCTCTAAAAATAATTTAAGACGTTGACCATTTACCTTGAATAACGTACCTTCGTCATTTTGAAGTGTGATAGCTCCGTGGGATGATGAATGAATTACTTTGAATGGTCCTTCCCATTTGCTCCGGAGCTTTCCATGCCCGAAAAGCTTCACCCTGGAATTAAAAAGTAATACCTTATCTCCGGGTGAGAACTCCTTCTTCTTGATCCTCTTGTCATGCCATCTCTTGACTCTTTCTTTGTAGATCTTTGAATTGTGATATGCTTTCTCCCGCCATTCTTCTAACTCCAATAATTGCATTCTTCTATGTTTTCCGGCGATATCTAGGTCCATATTCCATCTTTTTATGGCCCAGTGTGCCTTGAACTCAAGTTCAACAGGTAGGTGACAAGTCTTTCCGTACACCAATTGGTATGGAGACATTGCAATTGGGGTCTTGTATGTTGTCCGGTAAGCCCAGAGTGCATCGGGTAACTTGTCCTTCCATGCTGTTCCCATCTCATTTACTGTTTTCTAAAGAATGTTCTTGATTTGCTTGTTGGAAGTCTCTGCTTGGCCACTTGTCTGAGGATGATATGGAGTAGCGACGTTGTGACGGATTCCATGTCTTGATAGATAGTGCTCGAAGCGCTTGTCAATGAAGTGTGATCCTCCATCACTTATCACTATCCTGAGGACTCCAAATCTTGGAAATATGATTTCCTCAAACATCCTCTTCGAACTGATATTGTCGGCATGTTTGCAAGGTAGTGCCTCTACCCACTTGGAGACGTAATCAACCGCCACCAAGATGAACTCACACTTCTTAGATGGGGGAAATGGACCCATGTAGTCTATTCCCCAGACATCAAAGAGTTCAATCTGAAGGTTGTTGGTGAGTGACATGGCATCCCTTATATTTATGTTTCCGTGCCTTTGACATGGCCCACATCTTCTGATATATTGCTTCGTGTCATCGTACATCGTAGGCCAGTAGAATCCACATTGCCAGATCTTTGAATGTGTACGGAATGCTCCATAGTGTCCTCCGTATGGTGATGAGTGACATCTGTCGATGATCTTCAATCCTTCCTCAGTGGTCACACATCTTCTAAGTAGGCCATCAGCGCATACTCGGAAGAGATATGGCTCATCCCATATATGTGAACGACTTTCCTGAATAAGCTTCTTCTTGTTTGCTCCGGGTGGTACATAACCTGAAACCATAAAATTAACAATATCTGCATACCAGGGGTCAGATCTGTTAATCCCGTAAAGCATGTCGTCCCGGAGTGAGTCATTAATGGGGAGTTCCTGTGAATTCTTAAAGTACATTCTAGACAAGTGATCAGCAACAGAATTTTCTACTCCCTTTTTATCTTTTATTTCTAAGTCAAATTCTTGGAGTAATAAAATCCATCTGATTAAGCGAGGTTTAGCATCTTTCTTAGTGAGCAAATATTTTAGTGCAGCATGATCAGTGTAAACAATTATCTTAGCTCCAACTAAATAAGATCTAAATTTATCAATGGCAAAAACAACAGCCAGAAGCTCTTTTTCAGTGGTTGCATAATTAAGTTGAGCTCCTGTCAAAGTTTTACTTGCATAAGCAATTGCATGATGCTTTTTATCTTTAGTTTGTCCCAAAACTGCCCCCACAGCATAATCACTAGCATCACACATAATTTCAAAAGGCAACGACCAATCAGGGGGTTGAATGATTGGTGCAGAGATGAGTGCTTGCTTTAATAAATTGAAAGAATTTAGACATGCATCATCAAATTCGAAAGGAGCATCCTTGGCTAGCAAAAGAGTAAGTGGTCTCGCAATAAATGAAAAGTCTTTTATAAATCTGCGATAAAAACCAGCATGGCCAAGAAAACTTCGAATTCCTTTTATATTCACAGGTGGAGGTAGTTGTTCAATTACTTCAATTTTAGCTCTATCTACCTCAATACCTCTTTCAGACACTAGGTGTCCTAGCACTATCCCTTCTCTAACCATAAAATGACATTTTTCCCAATTAAGGATTAAGTGCTTTTCTTCACATCTTTGCAAAACCTTATCTAAGTTCTCAAGACAACTATCAAAAGTTTTTCCATAAACTGAGAAATCATCCATGAAAACTTCCATAATCTCTTCAATCATATCAGAAAATATAGACATCATACATCTTTAAAAAGAAGCTGGTGCATTACATAACCCAAAAGACATTCTACGATAAGCATACGTTCCATATGGGCATGTAAAAGTGGTTTTGCTTTGATCATCAGGATGGATAGGGATCTGGTGATACCCTGAATATCCATCTAGAAAATAGAAAAACGAGTGTTTTGCTAACCGCTCAAGCATCTCATCTATAAAAGGCAAAGAAAAATGATCCTTTTTCGTGGCTTTATTAAGTTTTCTATAGTCTATGCACATCCGCCACCCAGTGACGGTGCGTTGCGGAATTAGCTCATTCTTATGATTAGTAACAACAGTCATGCCACCCTTTTTAGGCACAACTTGAACAGGGCTTACCCACTCACTATGCGGCATAGGATATATAATCCCTGCATGCAGCAACTTTATAACTTCTTTTTTAACTACCTCTCTCATCGCGTTGTTAAGTCTACGTTGAGGCTCTCGAGAGGGTGTAACAGAAGGATCTGTCGGAATACGATGGGTACAAATCATAGGACTGATTCCTGTGAGATCTTGAAGTGAGTAGCCGAAAACAGAGTGGTGTTTTTCAAGAATGGTCATTAATCGCAGAGTTTGCTCCTGAGTGAGTTTATTACTAACGATCACAGGAAACTCTGGATTATTGTTTAGGAAAGCATAGGTAAGACCAGGTGGTAAAGTTTTGAGTTCTATGGGGGGTCTAGGTGTTTCTGCAAACTCATCTAAGGGTTCAGGTTCAGAAGGTTCGGCCTCTTCTTCAGTGAAGAAGGGGGCTTCCTCTTCTAAGTCTGGATCATCTAAAAGTTCTAGAGATGCAGCCTTTACCTCCTCCATAGGATCAGGCAAAAGATATGGCTCGGTCTTATTATTCAACGAGTGAGTTATTGTAATTGGAAGTTTAAAATCCTTTCCCAAGGAAATGTGGAGCTTTCCAGTTTGACCTTCATAAAGGAGTCTTCTAAAAGGTTGTCCAATCAGTAGGTCGAAACCCCATATATCAAAGATATAAAAGTTCAAATGAACCATGGAGCCTTCTATCATAAAGGGTAGGACATTAATAATTCCAAGACTGGGGACTAATCGTCCCGAAGATTCCTTTATGACCTTTGTTGTGGGGGTTAAAACAAGTTTCCCAAATAAATTAAGTGCAAAAGCTTCGGACATAATATTGATCCCCACAACAGGATTATAGAGAGCATTAAATTGATCAGAATTATAAGCACAGCGTATAGTTATAGAGGGTGTGTCCACTCGGATTACTTTAGAGGAAAGCTCTGACTCCTCTAACCATTCGCTACTCATAACCGAGATAAGCTCTCTCAATTGACGTTCACTTGGTAAACAAATGCTAAATTGGCCGTTTTGGGGTCGGTCTATAGAATGGTAGTTTGAAATGTTTCCAAAATCGGCAAAGAGATCGGATTCTATGTCTAGCATGAAATCAGATGATAGAATTTCTTCCTTTTGTGGCTCAGAACCTGGGACAGCTAAAGTAGATGAAAAATTTGGCAGAGTGTCTACTTTGGCTTCGTAGGTTTTATCATGGAGGGCATTATCCATCTCAGCTTCTAGGATTCTATTCAAGATCCCCTTAGCTTCATCAGTAGGGATACGAAAGAAAGAACCTCTAGCCATAGTATGCAGCATTTGTTTATTATCTTTCTGAAGACCTCGAAAAAAGTGAAATAAAAGAACAGTGTCTTCAAGCAAAAGTTTTGGACCAGATTCTAAAAGATCAGAAAAACGTTTCCAGGATTTCCCCAAAGTTTCATTATCTTTTTGTTTAAAAGATAAGACTTCGAGTCTAAGGTTACCAGTACGGTCAAGGGAATAAAAATCTAGACAAAAGTTGGCTCTTAAAACTCCCCATTCACCTTGCTGTTGACTTACCTTCTGACTATACCATCGTCTAGCTTCTCCTCTTAAAGAAAAAGGAAAAAAGCTTCCAACGTAAAGTCTTATCAGAGATGCCATCAATGCGAAGACAATCGCATGTCTGCTCAAAATCTCTAATATGAAGGTAAGGGTTTTCGTCTTCCTTTCCCGAAAAAGATAAATTTTGAATCATCGCAATCAACCTTGAACTTAACTTATACTGGGATGTTTGGATAGGCTGTGATGACTCCCATGGTAAAAGGTCAGTTGCTGAAGGTGTTGCGGCATCAAAGATAGATATAGAACCTTGGTTTTCCATTTTTGGTAAAAAGAAAAAGAAAGAATGAAAAAGATAAGAAAATAAAAAGTATGAATACAAGCTAGTAGTAAGACTCAAGGTTATCTCAGAAAACCGTCTTTCTCCCTAGCAACGGCGCCAGAAATGCTTGTTGATATTTGGTAACACAATTAGGAAATAGGATCCGCAAGCGCACTGATATCGGTGAGCACTTCACCCGAGATGTTATCCTGGGTATCGTATTTATATTTTTACCTTTAGGAGAAAGGGTGCATCTGACTAACCAAATCTATTACTACTAACCTTTAGGCTACAACCACTATGATTCGATGTGAGTGATGTATAGAGAAGACTACAACCGTACTCTTCTTCTAACCTTGGTAAGGATGATCTACTGTTCTATTGGGGAGGTTTACGGAATCTAGACACCACAAAGGATGTTCAACCCGCACCTATAAACCCTATCGATCCTGCTAACGGGATATGGAATACAAAGGTAACTCGGAATTGTCACGTTCCTCGCTACTACCACGGTCCGGCTAGACGAGGGGATATCTATGAGTATCCTAGCTTAAACACCATGTTTACGCTAGAGATGATTACTCTAAACTCTACGCGAAGAGATCAAAGTAAACTCATAAACCAAAGAACAATAAAACAAAGAACTTACTAGAATTTAGAAGTCGAAATACTGAAGAATCCTGAGAACAAGCCTCGGGTTAGAAGAACTTGCTCCCACAGGTACAACCTCGGAGTAGACACCGACAGGCCGGCTTCCTCCGATCTACACCTCCACTCTATCTCTCTCAATCTAGTAGAACTAATTCTACTTTCACATTGGATGCTAAGCCCTAAGAGGTGGGAACCCTAGAGGGAACCTCTCTCTCTAAACCCTAACTAGAGATATGCAACTGAATAAAGAATTGGGGTCTTCTCCACCAGGGGTCAGGGGCCTTGCTTATATAGCCCTTTTGGATGAATCTGGACCGTCGGATCAAACCGACTTTCATCCTACGGTTTTCCTTGATCCTCAAAGGCGGTGGAGCATAATCCGCGAGACTCGACCTGATTGGTCCCGGGGGCAGGGCGGGCGCCCTAGGGCACAGGGCGGGCGCCCTGTGTCTGGCCCCGTTACGGCTCTCGTTCGTTCCCGTGGCTTCTGGAATCTTCTAGATGTAAGATAATTACGTGTTCGGTTAATATCCCGTCATTAATCCGACATGTGGGCCTTTCTTCCGTATTTCCTGATAACCCCCTGCAGAAATAGATAAACAGCAAAACTCGTGGAATTCTGTTAGATCAAACCCTAATTCTAGGTGTTGCTTGCATATAGGTCCTTTTCTTTATTTATTTGATGGTTATAATTGATACTTAAGAACCGTCAACAACAGTGCAACACTATTTTGTTTCTTTGATGACCATGAAACAAGAGACCTTCCAAGCAATTGACAAGTTTCACTTGTGCTCATTCTATCAATCTTGCATCCACCATAGTCGGAATCCGAATATCCAATCAACTCAAAATTAGATCCCTTGGGATACCATAATCCAACATCATGAGTGCCCTTAAGATATCTCAATATTCTTTTGGTTGCTTTCAAGTGACTCTCTCTAGGTGAAGCTTGATATCTTGCACATTTGCACACACTAAACATCACATCCGGCCTAGAAGCGGTGACATATAGCAAACTTCCAATCATAGACCGGTATTGCTTTTGATCTACCATGTTGCCACTAGCATCAATACCCAATTGATCATTAGTGCCCTTTGGTGTACTCATTGGCTTAGCATCTTGCAATCCAAACTTCTTGATCATGTCCTTGATGTACTTCCCTTGACTTACAAAAGTGCCATTCTTCATTTGCTTGATTTGAAGTCCAAGAAAGTAACTAAGCTCTCCAATCATAGACATCTCAAACTCTTTTGCCATCATATTTCCAAACTCTTCACAAAAGTCTTGGTTAGTTGATCCAAAGATAATGTCATCCACATAGATTTGCAACACAAACAAGTCATTTCCAATTTTCTTGGTGAAGAGAGTGGTGTCAACCTTTCCCATCTTGAACCCTTTAGAGAGAAGAAAGTCCCTCAATCTCTCATACCATGCTCTTGGTGCTTGCTTCAAACCATACAATGCCTTTTTGAGCTTGTAAACATGGTCGGGCTTCTTATCATCTTCAAAGCCGGGAGGTTGCTCAACATAAACTTCTTCATTGATGTAACCATTGAGAAATGCACTTTTGACATCCATTTAATAGAGCTTGATGTTGTATGCACAAGCATATCCTAATAAGATTCTAGTTGCCTCTAATCTTGCAACCGGTGCATATGTTTCTCTAAAGTCAAGACCTTCAACTTGTGTGTAACCTTGTGTTACTAATCTTGCTTTGTTCCTCACAACCATGCCATCTTGATCTTGCTTGTTTCTAAAGACCCACTTAGTACCAATCACATTGTAGTTCTTCGGCCTTTCAACAAGTTCCCAAACTTGATTTCTAGTGAAGTTGTTTAGCTCTTCATGCATGGCATTTACCCAATCGGAATCTTTCAATGCATCTTCTATTTTCTTAGGTTCTTCAAGTGACACAAATGAGTAGTGCTCACAAAAAGATGCTAATCTTGATCTAGTTTGAACACCACTTTGAATTCCACCAATGATTTGGTCCAATGGATGATCTCTTGCAATACTAGTAGGTTGGAGTGGTGGGAGTTGATTGCTTCCACTTGATTGACTTTGAACTTGAGCTTCATCATGAGTACCACTAGAGCTTTCTTGATTTGTACCAATTTGCACACTTTGGTTGATCACATGAATATCATCATCATCAACTTGCCTTGGCCTAACATCACCAATGTCCATGTTCTTCATTGCATTTGACAATTGATCTCCTCTCACATCATCAAGGTTTTGAGCTTCATTTTGAGACCCTTGTGTTTCATCAAACTCAACATCATGAACTTCTTCCAAGGTGCCATTTGTGAGATTCCAAACTCTATATGCTTTGCTTGTGGTAGAATAACCAAGTAAGAACCCTTCATCACATTTCTTTTCAAACTTGCTCAATCTAGTGCCTTTTTTGAGACTATAGCATTTGCAACCAAACACTCTAAAGTATGCAATGTTGGGATTTCTTCCATTTAATAGCTCATATGGTGTCTTCCCAAGCTTCCCATGGTAATAAAGACGGTTACTACAATAGCAAGCCGTGTTGATAGCTTCACTCCAAAATGAATGACTCACATTGTACTCACTAAGCATTGATCTAGCCATATCAATCAAAGTTCTATTCTTTCTTTCAACTACACCATTGGATTGAGGAGTGTAGGTTGGAGAGAATTGATTTCCAATACCAAGATCATCACATAGTTTCTCAATTCTTGTGTTCTTGAACTCACTACCATTGTCACTTCTAATCTTCTTGATGGTAGTCTCAAACTCATTTTGCACTCTCTTGACAAAAGATTTGAATAGATCATGTACATCACTCTTGTCATAAAGAAAGAACACCCAAGTGTATCTAGTGTAGTCATCAACAATCACAAAACCATACTTGTTGCCACCAATGCTAGTGTATGTTGTTGGCCCAAACAAGTCCATGTGCAATAACTCAAATGCCTTTGATGTGCTCATTTCACTCTTGCTAGGATGTGAATTTCCAACTTGTTTGCCGGCTTGACAAGCACTACAAGGTTTATCCTTCTCAAAAGTGACATCCTTCAAGCCTCTAACTAAGTCATGCCTCAAAAGTTTGTTCAATTGTTTCATTCCGACATGACCAAGCCTTCTATGCCATAACCAACCCATACTAGATTTGCTAAGCAAGCATGATGTCAATTGTGTCTCACTATCATTGAAGTCAACCAAGTACAAGCTACCATGTCTAAATCCTTTGAATATCAAATTTGATCCATCAACACTAATGACTTCAACATCATCACTACCAAATATGCACTTGAAGCCAAGATCACAAAGTTGTGCCACCGATAAAAGATTGAAATCCAAGCTCTCAACTAGCAACACATTGGATATGCTCATGTCGTTTGAGATAGCAATTTTACCAAGCCCCTTGACCTTGCCTTTCTTGTTGTTGCCGAAAGTGATAGCATCAAAACCACCATTTTGACTTGTATCAATTGATTTGAACATACAAGAATCCCCGGTCATATGTTGAGTGCACCCACTATCAAGCACCCAATGCCTTCCTCCGGCTTTATAATTGACCTACAAGACAAGATCAATTCTTTTTAGGTACCCAAACTTGTTTGGGTCCTCCAAGGTTAGTGACCAAGCTCTTTGGTACCCAAATGGCTTTCTTCTTTGAGCCCATCCATGGTGCACCAATGAACTTAGCATGAACACCATTTGTACCCTTGGTAAGTATATAGAAGGAATCAAACTTAATTGAGGATACATTAGCATTTGATTTCTTGTTCATGTATTGTTGCTCTATGTGACCAACTTGCTTGCAACTTTTGCAATAGCTACCATTGTTCTTCACAAAACGAGTCTTGTGAGGAGCAAAAGCGGCCTTGCCTTTCTTGGGGTTATAGCCCAATCCCTCTTTGTAGAGAGAAGCTCTTTGGCTACCCAAGCACATAAGCAAGCGGTCCTCACCACCATAAGCCTTAGCTAAGGTGTGATTGAGCTCTTTTACCTCCTTCTTGAGATTCTCATTTTCAACTATAAGTGTGGAGTCACAAGTGAAACCATCACTACTAGATGAGGATGATGTAGATGCGCTACATGAAGGGTTAGTGGTAGCAACAACAATAGGCTTATGACAAGATTCATTAATTATATCACAAGATATGCCTATGTTGCAAGTTTTAGCTTTCTCAACATTCGTTGGCATGTTTTCACATTTTTCAACTAGAGAGGAATGGGCTTCTTCAAGCTTAGTGTGAGACTTTTGAAGCTTCTTATGATCTACCTTTAGACTCTCATAAGATGCTCTAAGCTCATCAAGTTCTTGCATAAGATTTTTCTTTTCCTTAAGCAAGACCTTGCACTCCTTTCTAGATTCTTTAAAATGTTGAGTGCAATCTTCTAGCATAGTGATTAGTTCATTTTTAGTGAATTCTTCTTCATCACTATCACTATCACTAGCATTATCATGATCACTCTCATCATCGGATGATACCTTTGCGGCCTTAGCCATGAAGCACGATGGAGTGTCGAAGAGGGAGACCTTCTCTTGGATGGCAATGCTAGCATGTCCCTTCTTCTTGCTCTTGTTGTCATCCTCATCATCACTTGGGGAATCATCACTATCCCATGTAGCAATATGAGAGTCATTCTTCTTTTTATGAGAGCTCTCCTTCTTTTCTTGCTTCTTCTTTTGCTTCTTCCTCTCCTTCTTGATAGCATCTTCATCATCACTATCATAAGGACACTTTACAATGAGATGATCTTTGCTATGGCATCTAAAGCATCTCATGGTATGCTCATTCTTCTTAGATGAGTTCTTCCTCCTCCTTACACGATAGCCCTTCTTCTTCATGAATTTGCCAAATTGCTTGACAAAGAGAGCCATCTTCTCATCAATGTCATAACTATCACAAGAGCTTGAGTCTTCATCACTTGATGATTCAATCTTGGACTTGCCCTTGGATGTGGTGGCTTTGAATGCCACAGTCTTCTTCTTTTCATCATCTTTATTCTCATTTTCCTTCTTCTTCTTCTTTATCAACTCATCCTTCTCATCATCTTCTCTATATGAATCATCGGTCATCACCTCTTGAAATATTTGTTGAGGAGTTGAATCCTTCAATGTAGTCCTCACTAGCACGGTGATCAATGTATCAAACCTCTTGGGCAAGCTTCTCAAGAACTTCATAGAGAATTGATTATCCTTGACCTCCTCACCAAGTGCCTTGAGCTCATTTACAATGACTTGCAATCTATGAAACATCTCCGGTACACTCTCATCATCTTGCATCTTGAAGCTAGAAAACTTTTCTTGCAAGATATAAGCTTTAGCGGTCTTTGTGCCTTCGGTGCCCTCAAATGTTTCTTCTAGCTTGGCCCAAGCATCATGTGCAACTTCTATGTTCTTGACTTGCTCAAATGTCTTGTCATCTAGTGCCTCATGAAGAGCACTAATGGCAATGTCATTGCATTGGAGCTTCTTCTCTTCCACCGATGTAGGTGCTTCCGGATTAGCAACCTCAAATTTTGTCTCGGTGACCTTCCACACTTCTCTATTGATTGACTTGAGGTGTGCGGTCATCTTAACCTTCCAATATGCATAATTTGTGCCATCAAAGTGAGGTGCCTTCTTAGTGTTGTTGATGTGCAAGCTTAATTGAGCCATTTCTTCTTCACCGTAGGTTGTTAAGCCTCAAATAAATGGTGCCTCGGCTCCGATACCACTTGTAAGGTCCAAATGGCTAGAGGGGGGTGAATAGCCTATTTAAAAATCTACAAGCTTCACTAAACAATCACGTTAGTATAAAAGATGGCTAAGCTAATTCTAGCACTAGCTCAACTTACACTATGCAAGCCACCTATACAATTCTAGTGAAGCAAGGCTATGATCTCTAAAACACACCAACAAGGCTAAGTCACTAAGCTACTTACTCCTATTGTGATAAAAGCTACACCAAGCAAACTACACTAGGAATAGTACAAGAAAGTAAAGAGCAAGTGACTTGATTCTTATACCAACGATGTAGAGAAGTAATGCACTCGAAGAATCAATCACAATGATCAACCACAAGAGAAATCCTCGGCAAAGAGATGACACAAGAATTTTTACCGAGGTTCACTTGCTTCCCGGCAAGCTACTCCTCGTTGTGGCGATGCACCCACTTGTCGGTTCGCGAGCTAATCGACTATCAAGAGTCGAGCCCTCGGCGGGCGCCGCACAACCGCACACAAGATGGGGATCCTCCAAGCCACGAGCTCCACTAGAGTATCCAATTTGCGAACTCCGGCGGGGAAGGATCAAGAACCCCTTACAACACTTGGTGAGGGCTCCAACAATCTCTAATTGCGAGCTCAATCACCTCCGCTGCTCCAAGCCATCTACCGTGTCGGGAAACAAGGAAGAGTAACAAGAAATCCGCAGCAACTCGAAGATCAAGTGCCTCTAGAATGCAACTCTCAAGCAATGCACTTGAATCTCACTCAATCTCACTCAAGATGTGCAACTATGCAAAGAGATGAGTGGAGGGGTTGTTCTCTAGCACAAAGGATGTCTCTGGTCTCAAAATATGCAAGAGTTACCCTCAAACCCCGGACATCCTTTATTTATAACGAAGGGGTACGCAGCTAGCCGTTACGGAGGACGCAGCAAAAATCGTGCTGACCGGACGCTCTGGTCAGGGTGACCGGACGCGTCCGGTCACTACACGACAGCAAGAAACAGTGCGCGTCAGAACTAGCCGTTGCCGTGATCGGACGCACTCAACCGTTTGACCGGACGTGACAGTGCCAGCGTTCGGTCGCGTTCCAGTAAGCTCCCGTCGAGACCGGACGCGTCCGATCACACGTGACCGGACGCGCCGCGTGTCCGATCAGCACTTCGCTCCTCTGGATGCCTGACCGGACGCTCCGGTGCCGTGAGGGACCGGACGCGCCGGTCGCGCGCTCTTCTTCTGCGCACAGGTGAACTGACCGGACGCGCTGGTCAGGCCAGACCAGCGTCCGGTCACAAACCCTAGTGCCCGCACCACGTTGAACTGACCGGACGCGTCCGGTCAAACCGAGACCGCGTCCGGTCACCACAGTGACCGCCGTTCGCCTCCGTTTCTTTTCCGACTTCTGGCGCAATAGAAAATAGGCAGTTCATTTCCTCGAAAACGCCTGAATTCCGCGCTCGCACGCTCGGCGGGAGGGAGAGCGAACCCCAAACCCCTTACTACCGATCAAACACCACCGCCTTCGTAAATGTGCTATCACCACCAAGTGTACAACACAATGTGCATGTGTGTTAGCATTTCACAAATATTTTCAAGGCGTTATGTTAGCTCTCTACTAGATCCTAATGCATATGCTCAAGGCATTGATCTAGTGGCACTTGATTCCCGAGCTAACCGTGATTGCCCCTCTTGATAGTCGGCTATGTATCCTAAACCCGGTCAATCACTTCTCTACTCATCTTAGACCGGCAAAAGAAAAACCCTATGGTTATACCTTTGCCTTGCGCTCTTAGATCCTTCTCTTCCACTTGATCATCACGTCCATCATATTATGTGCGTCTCCACCATGATGTTGCTCATCATTTCATGCACCAAATCATGTGGTCTTCTGGCCATCTCTCCATGCCATTTCCACCTCCATCACATGTTGCTTATGCCTAGTTTAATCACACTTGATACAATAGCATTAGCAACTTGGTGTCATTAATTACCAAAACCAAACTTGGGCTTTCAACAGTATAAGTTGTTTTTTCATAGGTTGATGCCTGTCTTCAGTAGTGTCACAGAACCTCCTAATTATGATGGCCCACAACTACACGTCATTGCCATAATGACCTTTGACAGTCGTACTTATGTTCACCATAACTTAAAAGGCCTGCTTTCCTCCGAACATGATCCAATCACAGGAGTATTGCAATATTACAACAGTTTATTCAAAATATTCAACAGAGTAAAGTAGCGGAAGTCTTACAATAACTTAGGGTTACAAACCAGTTTTCAAACGTCAAACCTTATGTAATATTATTACAAACCAGTAGTAGAGAAGTATCGTAGTAACTTTATTACAACACCCAAATGAGATGCCTTGCCCAAAGGCCACACAGTCTACTCATCGTCGCTTTCTTCAACCACGACGGTCATGCAACAAGGCTCGAAGCAGACTTGTTCATGAACCGCACCTGCAACAAGGGATTCAACAAACCCTGAGTACGAGAGTACTCAACAAGACTTACCCGACTAAGACAAAGACTCCAAGGGCATGCTAGCTTTAGGAAATCAAGGTACGGGTAGTCCAGAATCAAGATTTTCTTTTGCAGAAAAGCTTACTAAGGTAAGTCCTTATCTTCAACATTTTACTTTTACCATTGATGGTTCATTATCCAACATTTTATCAAAGTAATTATCATCAAATCCTTTCTCATTCTTTCTTTCAATTCCAGTTCTTAACTACAAGGCAAGTCAGGTGATCAAGTCTCCGTAACCGAGGAGCAACGACGATTCGAACCGATTATACCCAGCTGGGGATCTCTAACATCACGACATATGTAGAACCGAATCTGCATATATCAACCCTCATTTAGATCTCCCAAAACCAAAACGTGTCCATCGCCACCCGAGAGTATAGTACTCCTCGAACCCGGCCTGATTCTAGCCCCGAGGGTACACGCTACTCCCGCCATCTCTCCACTCCCAGTGCGAGGTTAGACGTTCTCGTAATGGAATCACTAACATTTTGGGCTTACCCAAGGCATGAGGCTAGTTGCAAAGTCTCGAACACAACAGGCTTACAACGAACGGACCTTAACTGACAAGGCGGAAACACTACATTGAGACTCCTTTCCCAATGCATGTTAGTAGTGGCCAAACCACCCGCCCGATCTTTCAAGTTCATTCTCATATTTCAATATTCATTCAATATGCCGTCATGGCTATATAAACATTGCATTTAAAAGCTTAACTTCTAAGCATAGCGAAGCATACTACGCATTTTCAGTAAAACAGGTATCAAGGTTGATATCACAATAATCAAGGATGACAATGCAGCAATTAGGTTATCACTCAACTCCTAATTACTTAATGCAATAAACCATAATATAAATAATAAAACATTTTTAAAATTCAAGGTAGGGTTTAAATGCACCGGGGCTTGCCTTGCTCTGACACGACGACTGACTCAAACTCGAGGACTCCAACGTCTGGTCCGGAACCCACTGACGATCGCTCTTCTCCGGAAGCTTGCTCGACGACTTCGGCTTCTTCGAAAGCGGAGACTACACGAATACATAACATGCTTTAACATGATGCTCGATGATAAACATGATGCTTGATGATAACATGCTACGAGTTACGACTTGAGTACAACTTCCCTTCACGGTACAGTCGCAAACAGAAAACCTACTAACTAGTAGCGACGTTTTCCAGCGATACCAGCTTTTAACCTAAACAAGTTACTAACGAGCTCAATCATGAAATTAAGGTGCCAAAGATCACCAAAGGGTAGTGACCTAAGGACATCACTCAATCAAAAAGGCACACAACACTTAAAGTTCTCAAATTAACATTTATTTATCATTTAAATAATTAGGGCATAATTAGAAGTTGATCAAACTTTATCTAAATAAGCTCAAACTTTTTTCTATGGGTTAACAATGATTTATAACAGTGTCATAATAAATTTCATAATTTTTGGATAAATAAATTAATTATTAAAATTCCTAGAAGTTGCATTTAATCTTTATTAGAACCAATTAATTCTATTGCACAAAGTATTCAAATTCATGATTTAATATTTTTCCTAGATATTTTATACATTGAGAAGCTTACATAAAAATTTTCATGAATTTTAGAACTCTACACAAATTTTAGTGAAATAAACAAATAATAGCACTATTCATTTATTTGAAAAAGAAAAAAATCAAACTCGGGCCGATTCTTCCTATCTCCCGCGGTCCGGCCCAACCAGACGGCCCGCTCATGCTCGCCCGCGCCCGCTCACGTGCTCAGCCCAGCCAGACGGCCCAGCAGGTGGCCTGCCTCGCGCGCGCCCGCTCTCCCTCTCTCTCTCGCTGACACCGCGTCCCCACATGTCATCTTCCTCCTCCCGCTTGACCGCTCGCTCCCGCGTGCCCGCGCGCTCGCCCGCGGTGGCCGGCCGGTGACTGGTGCCTCGGTCGACCAACCGAGCGATCCTACAGCCTCTACGCAACCCAGCGAACCCGTTTTGCTAACTCGTAGCTCGTCTCGAGCTCCGGTGCTACCTCACCGACGACGGTGGCGGTCCGACAACCACGGTGACCGGCGAATCGACAACACAATGGTGTAACGATCAAGGCGAAAGGTCAGGGAGCATCAGGGGCGTACCACGATCACGAAGGAGTGATCGGTTGAAGCTGAGAGGCTCTGGAGGCGGCTGGCCACGGTGGCGGGGCTCGACGGGAACGGCGGCGACCCGAGGTGGAAGACGACGGCTCCCCGATGATCCAGGCGGAATTGGGGCAACCCAACTGGTTCACGAGGTGCGCAAGAATGAGGCGGTGCTGTTGGGGCAACTGGCGTGGCCAGAGATGGCCTGGTGGCGGCAGCGGCGAGCGGCGGAGCTGCGGTGGCGGCGGTGGCAAAAACGGGGAAGAAAAAGAAAAGCACGGCGACCTCGCGTATATATAGGGAACGGTGGCGGTGACTGCACTGGAAGACGTGCGACGTCGTGCTGGCGATCGAGGGCACGCCTGGAAGCCGGCCGAAGCCGTCCAGCGTCTCGCCGGCGCCCATACCGCGCGGTGGTCGGCGGTGATTCGTCGGCGCACTGTAGCTGTCCCCCCCCCAACTTTTTAAATTCAAACTGATTTTTCAAATTACTTTCAAATTCATGTAATAACTTGAAAAACTTCCAATGTATGAAATCTTCAGAATTTCAAGCTCTACAAGTTTTGTATTGAACACTTTTTCAAATTCTCACTGGATTTTGAAATTTGAGTTTAAATTCAAAAAGGGACACATTTTTCAGATTTGGTAATTTAGAAATTACTTTTGATTTTATATTGAAACTTCAAAATCTCCAAACATCAAAGTTGTATATCTTGACCAGACCTACAACTTTTCTGTTCAAAACTATTTCAAATTCTGCATCCATTTTGAAATCTTAGTTTGGGGGACAAAATGAATTAAATATGAAATTTGTTTATTTTCAAAATTACTCCACATTTTACACTAAAACTTTGAAAACTCAAAACACCAAAGTTGTAGCCCTTGAAAAGTTCTACAAACTTGGTTTTGAACTTTTTCCCAAATTTTGCTTAGATTTTGAATTATTTCAAAAGGGGTAAAATATGGTTTTGAAATTTAGGGTTTTCGGAGGAATTTTAAATTGGAATTTGTTGCTACTTCGATTTGTGATTACTTAGTGATCAAAACCTCACCCATGGGCATCATTTGGACCAACATGACATGGTTGACCAAATGCCACTCTTGGTTGACCAATTAGCTTTTAAAATTCTTTTACATTTTCCCCCAATTTTGAATTTGAATTCGAATCGGAAAACTCGTGACAAGTTTTGGGACTCCAATTCAAACTCAAATTTGGAGCTTCATTTTAGAGGTTGTACTTGAGCTCATACCCTACACTTGATACTAGTGTGCAACACAGTCGCACACCTCAAATTACGCAGGGCATGGACTAAGTATTTGCGGTGGCATTCGAAATTAGGGTTTTCGGGTTCGGAGCACACCACTGAGAAACACATTCAACCTAGATAAGTAAACTTGTTTTAGTTGATGCATAACAAAGTTAACCTAACGGGGATGCTTTGCAATGCATTATGATGACATGGCAGATTAATTAGCACTATAACACCCGGGGTGTTACAGCCCTTCCCCCTTAAAGAAATCTCGTCCCGAGATTTAAAGCCTTGAGTTAAGTAATGGAAAAGGAAACGTGTCAAGTAAACACGTCCAAGACTTGTCTACAAAACAGGTAGGGGTTTTCTACATTACAAAAATTTTAAAAGGATAGGTTACAGTTTAAAGAAGAAATTGCAACCTAGATAGAAGCAAAGAACTCCGAGAAATTCTCCAACAGATAATCCTCCGATTCCCAGGTAGCTTCCTCTTCTGAATGTTGATTCCATTGGATTCTGTACCATTTAGTTGTTCTACTTCGGGTAACACGATCTTTCTGATCCAAAACTCGGATAGGATGTTCAGAATATGTCAAATCCGGTTCAAGTTCAACTCCATCAACATCAACCACTTGATCATGTACTTGCAGACACTTCTTCATTTGTGATACATGAAATACATTGTGCACGGCTAACAGTTGTTTAGGCAGCTTTAACTTATATGCCACCTTTCCACATTGTTGAATGATTTGAAAAGGACCAATATAACGTGGTGCGAGTTTGCCTTTGACTCCAAATCTGCTAACTCCTTTCATGGGTGATACTTTTAGATAAACATAATCCCCTACTTGGAATACCAAAGGTCTACGCCTTTTATCAGCATAACTCTTTTGTCTGGACTGAGCAACTTTCAAATTATTCTGGATCTATCTAAATTTTTCTTCTGTTTGTTTCACAAGATCAACACCGAAAAACCATCTTTCTCCCGGTTCTGACCAATTCAATGGAGTTCTGCACCTGTGGCGATACAATGCTTCAAATGGTGCCATTTTGATACTCTCTTGATAACTATTATTATAGGAGAATTCTGCTAAAGGTAACCACTCGTCCTAAGTGTCTGAATAATTAAGTGCACATGATCTTAACATGATCTTAACTTGTTTGTGGATGATAAGCGGTACTGTGCAAAAGTTTTGTACCCAGGGACTCATGTAGGTGTCTCCAAAATTTGTTGACAAACTGCGTACCTCTATCAGATACAATGGTCTTTGGTACCCCATGAAGACTCAGGATTCGTGCAATATATATTCTTGCATAAGTTATAGCAGAATAGTCCACCTTAACTGGAATAAAATGAGATGACTTTGTCAGTCGGTCCACAATGACCCAAATTGAATCAAAGCCTCTTGAGGTCTTGGGTAACCCAGTAATGAAATCCATACTGATATCTTCCCATTTCCAGGATGGAATGGGCAAGGGTTGTAACATTCCTGCTGACCTCAAGTGTACTGCCTTCACTTTACAACAAGTGTCACATCTGACAACATACTTGGCGATCTCAATCTTCATTTTGGTCCACCAGAATCTCTGTTTCAAATCTTGATACATCTTATTACTCCCTGGATGAATAGAAAGCCTTGTACTATGTGCTTCATCAAGAATGAGTCGACGTAACTCTAGAACCTTAGGGACCACTAGCCGGTTCTTAAACCACAACACATCTGCATCATCAATACTAAAATTTGTCTGTTGACCAGTTCTAACTTTTTCTTTGATGTGAGCTATTCCGGAATTCTTTCTCTGAGCAGATACAATTTGATCTTTGATTGTGATTCTACTGTGACATTAGTCAACTGACCTTGTTGAACTATTTCAATATTCAACCTTCCCAATTCATAACATAAACTGTAATCCATTAGCTTCACAGTCATGCAATTGCAATGATTCTTTCTACTGAGTGCATCAGCAACAACATTCGCTTTTCCAGGGTAATAGTGTACTTCTAAATCATAGTCCTTTATTAACTCAAGCCACCTTCTTTGCCTCATATTCAATTCTGACTGAGTAAAGATATACTTTAAGCTCTTGTGATCTGTATACATGTGGCAAGTATTACCTAACAAGTAATGATGCCAGATTTTCAATGCATGAACAACAGCTGCTAGTTTAAGATCATGTGTCGGATAATGCTCTTCATGGAGCTTCAACTGTCTCGAGGCATAAGCAATGACTCTGCCTTCTTGTATCAATACACAACCAAGGCCAATACCCGAGGCATCACAGTAAACATCAAATGGCCTTTCTATATCTGGTTGTGCCAAAACTGGAGCAGTTGTCAATGACTTCTTTAGAATTCTAAAAGCTTTCTCACATTCTGGAGACCATATAAACTTAGTTTGATTCTTTAACAACTCTGTGATTGGCTTGGCTACCTTTGAAAAGTCAGGTATGAATCGATGGTAATAACCCGCCATTCCCAGAAAACTTCGGACTTCATGAACTGAGATTGGTGGTTTCCAATTCAGAATGTCTTCCACCTTGCCAGGATCTACTGCTACTCCTTTGGCTGATAACACATGTCCTAAGAATTGCACTTCTCTTAACCAAAACTCACATTTACTGAACTTGGCATACAGTTGGTGATCTCTCAGACGAGTCAGAACAACTCTGAGATGCTCAACATGCTCTTCTTTACTTTTGGAGTATACCAGAATATCATCAATAAATACAACCATAAATTTGTCAAGCTCCGGTATGAAAACTGAGTTCATCAGATACATGAAATGTGCTGGTGCTTTGGTGAGACCAAAAGACATAACTAGGTACTCATACAGTCCATATCTGGTGGTGAATGCAGT
Organism: Saccharum spontaneum; assembly: GCA_022457205.1. Classification (NCBI taxonomy): domain Eukaryota; kingdom Viridiplantae; phylum Streptophyta; class Magnoliopsida; order Poales; family Poaceae; genus Saccharum; species Saccharum spontaneum. The sequence continues at coordinate 10,085,564 of CM039587.1, forward strand.
CTTTGGGATATCTTCAGGTCGAATCTTGATTTGATGGTACCCTGATCGAAGATCGATCTTGAAAAATACCTTTGCCCCCGCAAGCTGATCAAAGAGTAGATCAATGCGCGACAACGGATATTTATTCTTAATGGTTACTTCATTCAGCGGTCGATAGTCAACACACATCCTTAAAGTCTGATCTTTCTTCTTGACAAAAAGAGCGGGACATCCCCATGGTGAGGAACTGGGTCTGATAAAACCTTTGTCACGTAACTCTTGCAATTGATCCTTAAGTTCTGCTAGTTCATTGGGTGGCATTCTGTAAGTTATCCGAGATATTAGGGCAGTACCTGGTTTTAACTCAATCACAAACTCTACATCTTTGTCCGGTGACAGACCTGGTAGATCATCTGGAAACACATCTAGAAATTCATAGACTACCGATATATCACAAATCTCCTGTACTGACGTTGCACATAACCTTTCAACTGTTCTCTTTGGGATAGGAAGTTGGATAAGAAGATGAGATTTATTATCTGGCAGGTTCAACCTTATAGTTCTGTACAGTGCATCTATAAGGGCTCCTCTTTGGTACATCCAATTCATACCCAGGATTACATCTATATCCTGTTTCTGTAATATTATCATTGAGGTAGGGAATATATGCCCACCTAACTCTATAGGTACGTCACGTACCATCTCCTTAGTACACAGTCGTCCCCCGGGCGACTGGATAAAGAAATCTTCTTGCGTTCCCATAATTGGAATGTCATGCTTAACAACAAAGGTGTGATTTATGAATGTATGCGATGCACCTGAATCAAATAACAGTACTGCTGGATGATTAGCAACAGGGAACATACCCATCATAACAGGTTCTCCCTCTGGGATTGCACTTGCTTGAGTGTAGAATACACGTTCGGTCTTCTTCTTCTCACCCTTACCCTTCTGAACATTCAGATTATTTTTCTTGCTCTGAGGTTGTTGCTGTTGTGGTACGGGAGCTCTGGGATAATTGGGATTGTATTGCCTTGGATACGGGCAGTCCTTGGAGAAGTGGCCTGGCTTTCCACAATTGTAACAGGGAAAGTTATGGGTTACTGGAGTCTGGTTTCGAATACCAGGGGCATTCGGCTGTTGTGGATACTGCGGGGTTGCGGCAGGACGGAAAAACGTCTGCGGCTGCGCTTGGTATTGTGGTGGACGATAAGTTGGGCGGAAATGGTTTTGAGGGTGGTAAACAAACTTCTGGCGCTTCTTAATGCCGCCAGACGGGCTAGAAAATACTGGCTTCTTTTTCTTCGACTCTTTGTGTAGTCAGGACTTCTCTTTTGACGCAATAGCCACATTGACTATCTCATGGTAAGTGGCATTATAGCAGGTGACCAATGCTTCCTGGATTCTGGTACTCAAACCTCTCATGAAACAACTCTTCTTCTTCGCATCAGTGTTCACATATTCCGCTGCATACTGGGACAGATGATTGAATTTGCCCACATATTGTAAAACTGTCTAGTTTCCTTGCTTCAGCGAGAGAAACTCTTATAATTTCATGGCCATGACACCATCTGGGATATAATGTGCTCTGAAGGCTTCACAAAACTCCTGCCAAGTGACACGGTGGCCAGCAGGCCGTGCGGCGACCAGATTCGCCCACCACGCCCCTGCGCCACCTCTGAGTTGCTGTGCTGCAAACACGGGCTTCTGGTGCTCCGTGCACTGTAAAAGTTCAAACTTCTGCTCCATGCTATGGAGCCAGTCATCCGCCTCTAGCGGCTCATCTGCCTTTGAGAATACTGGTGGACGAGTATCGGTGAAATCCACATAAGTGGTTTCCCCTCCATTGTTACGGCCTCGACGACCCTGGTTTCCATTCTGATTCTGATTCTGAGCCAACAAGGTAGTAGCATTAACCAGTGCGGCAATAGCTTCTGCCAAGGTGGGTGGAAACGGTGGGGGATTTGGAGTATTGTCCCCTTCCTGGGAAGTTCCAGTACTGTCCATCTGTTGTACACAAACCATATTTATTTACATCGCTTTATTAAAATAAAAAACAGTTAGTACAGTACTTGTATACACACACAAACCTATCTTACATTATTTCATTACAAACTTGCTCGCAAGCAAGAAACTACCCACTAAGGTTCTTAGAAAGCAGGAAAGACTACTATATTACATAGCCATCCATGACGACACTTCACTCCTCATCATCATCACTGATCGCGATCACTCCATCCTCAACCTTTGGAGCACTTGCGCTAGTGACATGACTTGCATCATCCCCACTTTCCATCATGGGTTCATCTTCTTCTGGATCTTCTTCATTGTCTTCTCCACCAGGAACAATCACGGTACCGACATCATCTTCTACTGCCTGGGGCTGATGATTGGGATTCATCAGATCATGAAGCCTATGGACCTCCTCATGCAGAACGGTGTTGTACTGCTCCAGGTGTGTCGCATAAAGCTCCAACTCACTAACACGAGCCCTAGCTTCTGTCTCCTTTTCCAGAGACTCGTTCTGGAACTGTTTCCAAAAATGCATGTTGCACTTCAGTCGCCCCACTTCTGATGTAAGCCTTACAACCTCTGATTCCAAATCCGGGTTTGGATTACGGCTACTGCTTGCTCCATCACCTCTGGTAGCCAACTGATGACGCGATACTCCTTGCGGACCCATTTTCTTGCGAGGAGTCGTCTTCACACGTGCCATCCTAAAGCAATATAGAATTAGGACGATGAGAACAGATAGGAGGGATCTGAAGGTTAGCATGAATAGGATTGAACCTTACTTAACCCAAACCACTTTAAAAGGGAAGGTAACTTAAGCTGGTTAATTAAACATGATGCATGCATCGTACTTATGATCTAACAGAAAGATTAAGTAACACATGCAATCTTTATAACATAGGGCACTATACATGATACTTCACTACGAAGCTTTCAAATATGAGCTAAGGAAACTATAGAATAGATTAAGATAAGCAAAAGCAATTTGGACCAAAATATCAGTATTAAGTTTGTTTGACCCAAATCATTTTGAAGTTTTGCAAGGTAATACTACAATAACTCGAGTGATTATGCTCTGGTACCAGCTGTCACAGAACCTCCTAATTATGATGGCCCACAACAACACGTCATTGCCATAATGATCTCTGACAGTCGTACTTATGTTCACCATAACTTAAAAGGCCTGCTTTCCTCCAAACAGGATCCAATCACAGGAGTATTGCAATATTACAACAATTTATTCAAAATATTCAACAGAGTAAAGTAGCGGAAGTCTTACAATAACTTAGGGTTACAAACCAGTTTTCAAACTTCAAACTTTATGTAACATTATTACAAACCAGTAGTAGAGAAGTATCGTAGTAACTTTATTACAACACCCAAACGAGATGCCTTGCCCAAAGGCCACACAGTCTACTCATCGTCGCTTTCTTCAACCACGACGGTCATGCAACAAGGCTCGAAGCAGACTTGTTCATGAACCGCACCTGCAACAAGGGGTTCAACAAACCCTGAGTACGAGAGTACTCAACAAGACTTACCCGACTAAGACAAAGACTCCAAGGGCATGCTAGCTTTAGGAAATCAAGGTACGGGTAGTCCAGAATCAAGATTTTCTTTTGCAGAAAAGCTTACCAAGGTAAGTCCTTATCTTCAATATTTTACTTTTACCATTGATGGTTCATTAACCAACTCTAGGTGATCCTAATCTAGATCAAAGTAATTATCATCAAATCCTTTCTCATTCTTTCTTTCAATTCCAGTTCTTAACTACGAGGCAAGTCAGGTGATCAAGTCTCCATAACCGAGGAGCAACGACGATTCAAACCGATTATACCCAGCTGGGGATCTCTAACATCACGACATATGTAGAACCGAATCTGCATATATCAACCCTCATTTAGATCTCCCAAAACCAGAATATGTCCACCGCCACCCAAGAGTACAGTACTCCTCGAACCCGGCCCGATTCTAGCCCCGAGGGTACATGCTACTCCCGCCATCTCTCCACTCCCAGTGCGAGGTTAGACGTTCTCGTAATGGAATCACTAACATTTTGGGCTTACCCAAGGCATGAGGCTAGTTGCAAAGTCTCAAACACAACAGGCTTACAACGAACGGACCTTAACTGATAAGGCGGAAACACTACATTGAGACTCCTTTCCCAATGCATGTTAGCAGTGGCCAAACCACCCGCCCGATCTTTCAAGTTCATTCTCATATTTCAATATTCATTCAATATGCCGTCATGGCTATATAAACATTGCATTTAAAAGCTTAACTTCTAAGCATAGCGAAGCATACTACGCATTTTCAGTAAAACAGGTATCAAAGTTGATATCACAATAATCAAGGATGACAATGCAGCAATTAGGTTATCACTCAACTCCTAATTACTTAATGCAATAAACCATAATAGAAATAATAAAACATTTGTAAAATTCAAGGTAGGGTTTAAATGAACCGGGGCTTGCCTTGCTCTGACACAACGACTGACTCAGACTCGAGGACTCCAACGTCTGGTCCGGAACCCACTAACGATCGCTCTTCTCCGGAAGCTTGCTCGACGACTTCGGCTTCTTCGAAAGCGGAGACTACACGAATACATAACATGCTTTAACATGATGCTCGATGATAAACATGATGCTTGATGATAACATGCTACGAGTTACGACTTGAGTACAACTTCCCTTCACGGTACAGTCGCAAACAGAAAACTTACTAACTAGTAGCGACGTTTTCCAGCGATACCAGCTTTTAACCTAAACAAGTTACTAACGAGCTCAATCATGAAATTAAGGTGCCAAAGATCACCAAAGGGTAGTGACCTAAGGACATCACTCAATCAAAAAGGCACACAACACTTAAAGTTCTCAAATTAACATTTATTTATCATTTAAATAATTAGGGCATAATTAGAAGTTGATCAAACTTTATCTAAATAAGCTCAAACTTTTTTCTATGGGTTAACAATGATTTATAACAGTGTCATAATAAATTTCATAATTTTTGGATAAATAAATTAATTATTAAAATTCCTGGAAGTTGCATTTAATCTTTATTGGAACCAATTAATTCTACTGCACAAAGTATTCAAATTCATGATTTAATATTTTTCCTAGATAGTTTATACATTGAGAAGCTTACACAAAAATTTTCATGAATTTTAGAACTCTACACAAATTTTAGTGAAATAAACAAATAACAACACTATTCATTTATTTGAAAAAGAAAAACAAAATCAAACTCGGGCCGATTCTTCCTATCTCCCGCGGTCCGGCCCAGCCAGACGGCCCGCTCACGCGCGCCCGCGCCCGCTCACGCGCTCGGCCCAGCTAGACGGCCCAGCAGGCGGCCTGCCTCGCGCGCGCCTGCTCTCCCTCTCTCTCTCGCTGACACCGCGTCCCCACATGTCATCTTCCTCCTCCCGCTCGACCGCTCGCTCCCGCGTGTCCACGCGCTCGCCCGCGGTGGCCGGCCGGTGACCGGTGCCTCAGTCGACCAACCGAGCGATCCTACAGCCTCTACGCGACCCAGCGAACCCGTTTTGCTAACTCGTAGCTCGTCTCGAGCTCCGGTGCTACCTCACCGACGACGGTGGCGGTCCGACAACCACGGTGACCGGCGACTCGACAACACAACGGTGTAACAATCAAGGCGAAAGGTCAGGGAGCATCAGGGGCGTACCACGATCACGAAGGAGTGATCGGTTGAAGCTGAGAGGCTCTGGAGGCGGCTGGCCACGGTGGCGGGGCTCGATGGGAACGGCGGCGACCCGAGGTGGAAGACGACGGCTCCCCGGTGATCCAGGCGGAATTGGGCCAACCCAACTGGTTCACGAGGTGCGCAAGAATGAGGCAGTGCTGTTGGTGCAACTGGCGTGGCCGGAGATGGCCTGGTGGCGGCAGCGGCGAGCGGCGGAGCTGCGGTGGCGGCGGTGGCAAAAACGGGGAAGAAAAAGAAAAGCACGGCGACCTCGCGTATATATAGGGAACGGTGGCGGTGACTGCACTAGAAGACGCGCGACGTCGCGCTGGCGATCGAGGGCACGCCTGGAAGCCGGCCGAAGCCGTCCGGCGTCTCGCCGGCGCCCATACCGCGCGGTGGTCGGCGGTGATTCGTCGGCGCACTCTAGCTGTCCCCCCCAACTTTTTAAATTCAAACTGATTTTTCAAATTACTTTCAAATTCATGTAATAACTTGAAAAACTTCCAATGTATGAAATCTTCATAATTTCAAGCTCTACAAGTTTTGTATTGAACACTTTTTCAAATTCTCACTGGATTTTGAAATTTGAGTTTAAATTCAAAAAGGGACATATTTTTCAGATTTGGTAATTTAGAAATTACTTTTGATTTTATATTGAAACTTCAAAATCTCCAAACATCAAAGTTGTATATCTTGACCAGACCTACAACTTTTCTGTTCAAAACTTTTTCAAATTCTGCCTCCATTTTGAAATCTTAGTTTGGGGATAAAAATGAATTAAATCTGAAATTTGTTTATTTTCAAAATTACTCCACATTTTACACTAAAACTTTGAAAACTCAAAACACCAAAGTTGTAGCCCTTGAAAAGTTCTACAAACTTGGTTTTGAACTTTTTCCCAAATTTTTCTTAGATTTTGAATTATTTCAAAAGGGGTAAAACATGGTTTTGAAATTTAGGGTTTTCAGAGGAATTTTAAATTTGAATTTGTTGCTACTTTGATTTGTGATTACTTAGTGATCAAAACCTCACCCAAGGGCATCATTTGGACCAACATGACATGGTTGACCAAATGCCACTCTTGGTTGACCAATTAGCTTTTAAAATTCTTTTACATTTTTTCCCAATTTTGAATTTGAATTCGAATCGGAAAACTCGTGACAAGTTTTGGGACTCCAATTCAAACTCAAATTTGGAGCTTCATTTTAGAGGTTGTACTTGAGCTCATACCCTACACTTGATACTAGTGTGCAACACAGTCGCACACCTCAAATTACGCAGGGCATGGACTAAGTATTTGTGGTGGCATTCGAAATTAGGGTTTTCGGGTTCGGAGCACACCACTGAGAAACACATTCAACCTAGATAAGTAAACTTGTTTTAGTTGATGCATAACAAAGTTAACCTAACAGGGATGCTTTGCAATGCATTATGATGACATGGCAGATTAATTAGCACTATAACACCCGGGGTGTTACAAGTAGTTTCTCTCATGTGTTGTCCTCTTGTATTCTGTTGTCCTCGATATTTCTCAAGCACTAATATTTGCAGGTTAACTTATACTATGCAGTGCGTTCATCTGTTATGTTCCCTTTTGCCACAGATGCTGCACATGTGTGAATCCCATTGGACACACAGGGTGGTAGGGTTTTCTATTGTTAATTACAGTGCCACATGTATTCTTAATTTTTATTATAGATGCAGGGACAGTGGGACGCTAATCTTAGCAAATAATTTTTTGATGACTGAACTTTGCTGTTACATTTTGGACAATTTGTACTAAACCTTTGATTGGATGCCTTTAAGGGCCTCAAATGATTTACAGTACAGGGAATTATTGGTATGACTATATTTGTGTTCAAATAATTTCCTTATAGATCCAATCAAATTATTGCTCATTTTATCTTTTAGTTAATTGGTTCAGTATCTCAATATGACAAATGCTACTAAAACTACAGAAAACACAGTTTGCCTCTGTCAATTTAAGCTGCTCTACTATCTCAGTGCTATTATATTATTGATTCTCTAGGTCAACACATTGTATGTTGTACATGTTGGAACTCTATCATAAGCCCAACACACCTTCTCTTTTCATTTCAGGATTAGTCTGGTCAACGACGAATTATTAGAGTAATGCCCGCACCCCTTCAGCTGTTGGACAAGCTGCATCAGGTATAATTTGCTGACAACCCATGAGCCTTTTTTAACCTATGAATAATACATGAAATATAGTATGCTTCTTGAATGAAAGAAAATTTGCTAGGCAGTCTCATAAAATGGCTGGTTTGTGTTCTTAAGGTTATGATTATAGGAAATTTGGATACACTGTGAAAATTTGCCATTATCTTTCATAGTGCTATACTAAATGAAATTGTCGAGGGAGGTAACAAGATGAACGACTATCTAATGTTTTTTTTACTTCGGTCATGTGCTTGGGACAGATGGCTACTCAGAATGATGAAGATCGTGTAAGAAAATTATTTAGTGCTATAGGAAAAGTTTTGGACAGCTGAAGAGAAATACTTTGATGCTATAACTGGCCTCGGGTATGTAGCTGATTATGTATGTGATACTGAAAATAGGTGTCAATGTTCAAGAGTGAAGCTGATTTCTATCTTTTTAATATTAATATAGAGAGGCCATGGCTGATGGTGGAGTTACTACTGGGCTTCCTTGGACCTTTTCCTTGGTCTTGCATCTTAGACGGTGACCATTCATTCCATTCAGATATGATGCTGTGATACACTCTTTGCATATGTTGTGTGATTCTTTGAAGTCACCGTCTTCTGGTAGACGTTTGTATCTTGGTTCAGAAAACTGAGTTCCTTTATGCATTATTGGTAAATATTCAGTTTACACTACTAAAAAAAAGTCCACTTCTAAGACGATTCACTTTTGTCATAGTAAAGGCCAATAACGTCCTAGAAACATATCTGTGACGAAGTTATGACAAAATTCTGTTTGTCATCTTTGTAGTGTCACATTTGTTGCACAATAATGATTTGGTGTATTTCGTCATAGATAAGGTTACAAACATAACGATTTAGCCCCCATCACAGAACTATTTCAGCCTTCCTATCCAACAGACACATGTTTGATATAGAGATTGACACGTGTTGGATGGAGAGATTGACACGTGTACGGTTTCCTGGTTGACACATGTTGTTCTCATGTGCATTTACGTGGCATCACGTGTTTGATGATGTGGCAGCACGTGCGCAATGACGTGGCAGTCTGTGCCTGATGACATGGCAGGTGTTACATAATGGCCCTGTTCGGCAGGCTGTTTTTTGGCTTATAAGCCGGCTGTGGCTGATTTGCTGTGAGAGAAAAATATTGTTCCACGGCTGATAAGCCGTGCTGATAAGCTCAGCCGAACAGGGGGAATGACGTTTTTTTCGTCATAGAAATTTGATGAATTTGAAAACGCATGGAACAGTAGCATTCGGGCCACCAAATTCCATTTGCACTGATTCCTGAAAGAGAAAAGCACTCCAATCCATAGGTTCATACATCACAAACTAGGTTCATACATCACAAACTTAATGTTCATACTACACAGGAACCACAAGTTCACACACATCAAAACCCAGCCAGCACACAAGATCTCCATGGCACTGCATAACCCAGCCTGCACAAATGGCCCTCTCGTTGCTACTGCTATCGACCTGCAGATAAAGCACAATAAACAAGATGTTGTTATTGTTAATATAAAAAAAGGTACGTGATTGCTGGAACCAACCAGAAGAAGCGATCCTCACTAAATCAATTTAACTTCAAAAACAAGCAATCACACAGCAAACCAGAAGGCCTGAGGGAACTACGTATCAGTCTGTACAAAACAGTAAAACATTGCAAGCTCAGTCTATGCAGCTGTCAAATGATGCACAAAATATTATCTTATATGAAGTTTTCTCGATAAAATCCCACTAAAATACTGCAGGATACACATCGTTACTTAACATACATTAAATTTCAAATTTAGAAGTGCAAATTTTGCTCTCCAGAAGAAATTAATACATATTAATTTCTTTGCTTCAGGTAGCAGATTGGCATATATCAGATTTTTTATACAAGGACTGATAGCTAATCTGCGTAAAAACAACCCTTGCACTCCACTACTAGGTTCTGTATGTACTAAAAAGATGAAAGTGGAGACGTCAACGGTCATTCAACGTGCCTCCGACTCCCCTGCCTCCCAACCCACGCACCCAGCCGAATCCCTCGACCTCGTGACTCGTGAGTCCTCAGAAAAAAATCAAAGTCCTTGCGCACCCTTCGCCTCGGCCCCGAGGCAGCCGCCGCCGAGCGCCCCTGACGCTGCCGTCGTCGCCGCCACATGAGGAGGTGGCGGCGGAGAGGCCGGCGGGCGTACCTACCCCACCACATTCCCGCATCCAGCATCCCACCAGAATTAAAACACATTCAATTTATCACGAGCCGACTGCATCGAGCCTTCGTCTGTGGCCATCCAGCGTCGGCGGTGGCCGTTCGCGGGGCTCGGGGCGGGCGGGCTGGCGGCGGCACCTGGGTAGGGGGCATGGGGCGCGCGGGTCTAGCCGCAACGCTTGGCACTTTGCGCACGCAAGGGCCGCGGGGCTGGCATAGCAGAGCGCGGCCTTGGCGGCACGCCGAGCATCGGCTTCCTGCAGACTTCACCAGTGAAACGCACGCGGAGAAGGCTGGAGCGTAGAAGACAAGGGCGAAGGAGCTGTCGGCGGGGGCATGCGCGCTGGGAAGGAGCCTCGCCGGGGCGCCAGTCCCTGGGAAGCGCGAGTTGTCGGGGCGCGCGTGCGGTGCAGCTTCGCTTAGGCGTGCCAGTTGCTAGGGAGCCCAAGCCGTCGGGCCGCACGACCTGCCGGGGAGCGCGCCAGACGCTGAGGAGCGCAAGTCGGCGAGGTGCACCAGCTGCCGGGCCGCTGGATGCCGGGGAGCGAAGGCCGAGCGGCGGGGACGGATTGGGACGGGAGGAGGAGACGCAGGCGTTACGAGGGATGAAGGGATAAGGTGGAGAGAGAAAAGGGAGAGAAGAGAAATAAAAAAAAGAGGAAAATAGTTTAAAAAAAAGAAAGGATATTATGGATATAAAGGTATTTTACACTTACCAACAATTAAGAGAAGTTGTTTCACCGAACGTTTCACCAAAATAGATAGTTCTATCCGTAAAGCTACTTTTAAAGTCAAAGCCAAGAAAAGTTGATTCACTGGTGAAGCTCTGTTGTACCAAACACGTGTAGAAGAGTATAGAAGAGAAAGATCTTATTTTAATTTTTCTTTTTCAATATGAGATTTGATTTGAAATAATTTTGCGAATTTTGCCAAATATATTTGACCAAACCTAACTATTTTTGTCAAAATACAATATAAATGTCTTACTCCAAAGCAGGGGTAAAATCATAAATAGTCATAAAAACCAGAGGTAAAATTAATGGGCATATTTGTCCTTTTGTACCCTTTTGTAAAAAAAATTGACACCATTAGGGGAGGATGACAGAATAGGGGCAAACTGATGTTTCGCTTTGAAAACGCAAGGATAAATTCACAAAGTAAAGGAAATATGGGCAAAACCATAATTTTAATATAAAATTATGATCTTGCCCCGTCTAGCAAACCAATTGTGATTTTACCTTTATTTTTTAACTTTGTGATTTTGCTCTTGCTAATATTTCATTTCCACTTAATAGATCATGTGTCATTTTAACTTCATTATTGGCATCAGCACCGTTTCGAAAACCTTTTTTTATTAAAGCAACAAATTAAATTAACATTGTTTTTCCACCCATAGCAGCGCATGGACATTGGCTTGTCATTCATGAACAGTGATGCGTGTGGATGGATGGACGGACACATACTGACATAGTGACATGACATGCATGATGCGGCTACCCGACGGCGGCTGCAGGCGCCGAGGAGCAGGGAGGCAGCAGGAAGGGACGCCGGGGGAAGACGACCTCGCGCGGGGAGAAAAGGCTTCATCGAAGGATGGTAATAATTATAATCCGTCTCCTCCTTATTAATTCCACCTATAAACTGAAACCCGTTCGTCATCGATCATCACTTCATCAGTCGACCAGTCTCTCCATCTGAGCTTTGCGTTGGCGCCAACCTCATGAGTCATGAACTGAACTGTCCTGTTTTGGTTTCAGCATCGCGACGCTCTGCTGCTGCTGGATCTGCGAGATGTGCTGCGACTAGGCATGCCACAGCTCGCTCCGGGCGGCCATACATACTACCTCCGTCCCCAATTAACTGTCGTTCTGGAGCTAGGCACCAAGGTTAAAGGGGTATTTAGTTGGTGGGATGAAATTTTTTTTGTCACATCGGATATTTCAAGGGATATCGAAAGTGGTGTTCGGATACTAATAAAAAAATTAATTACATAACTCGTCTAGAAACCACAAGATGAATTTATTAAGTCTAATTAATCCGTCATTAATATGTGTTTACTGTAGCACGACATTGTCAAATCATGAATTAATTAGGCTCAAAAAATTCATCTCGCAAATTTATCGCAATCTGTGTAATTAGTTATTTTTTCGTCTACATTTAATACTCTATACATGTGTCCAAACATCCGATGTAATGGGTTGAAATTTTTTTTTGAGGAACTAAACACCTCCTGAGGTGAAAGCAAAAAGATGAAAAGAGCCTAAGAGTAGTACGCATGGCAGTGATGTAGGGACCAACAGATGAGGACCATTCAATCGCGTTGCTGCGAGGGATATACGGACCAACAGATAAGGACACAGGAGGAGGTGGGATGGGGTGACAGGATAAAGCTGCAGGGCTAGTTCATAGGTGTTGGACAGCCTAAATGACATTTATTTGGGGACATGCTTCGAACTCCAGAACGACGGTCCATTCGGGGACAGAGGGAGTACGCATGTACACACAGGGGGTGTTTAGTTGATAGGTGAAATGTTTTTGAGTGTCACATCGGATACTTCATGGGATGTCAGAAGGGGGTTTTCGGATACTAATAAAAAAAAACTAATTACATAACTCGTCTGGAAACCACGAGACGAATTTATTAAGCATAATTAAGCCATCATTAGCACATGTGTGTTACTGTAGCACTTAAGGCTAATCATGGACTAATTAGGCTTAAAAGATTCGTCTCGTGATTTCCAACCAAACTGTGCAATTAGTTTTTTTTGTCTACATTTAGTACTCCATGCATGTGTCTAAACATTCGATGTGACGGGGTGAAAAAATTTTGAGTGAAAACTAAACACCCCACAGAGACATGCATGATGAGAGCCTGCTTTGACAAGAGACATCTGTCCCACAGCTGCAGTTGTTTAATTACTTGTTGATGTTTTGGTGTACTATGGAGCTTAGCTTAATTTATTAAGAAGTCCATCACCGGTCCCTGAACTTGTACCGTTGTGTCATCTCTGTCTCTAAACTTGCAAATTGAGTGTTTAGGTCTTCAAACTTGTTCATCTGTGTCGTCTCAATCCCTAAACTTGTTCGACTGTGTCATCCCGGTCCCTAAACTTAGAAATCACTCGTTTAGATTCTCAAACTTGTTCTGTTATGTCGTCCTGGTCCCTAAACTTAGTTTTGAGTCTCATCTGGGTTAAAATAGGGCGATCTAAAAATTCTATATCAAAAATTAATTCATAATTTTTTCATATGAGCTCGAACGAAGACAAACTTTATACAAAATTATAGCTCTCGACGCGATCTACAACTTTATAGTTGAATTTTTTTTGAATTAAAACTGTTTAGGGTCCCAAAATATTATTGTAAGTCTGTAGATTTTGAAATTTGAAATTTAAAATTATCAAACAATCTTAGATACTGACATAGTCTATACGAAAGTTATAATTCTCAATATGATCTACAACTTTGTAGTAAAAAGTTTTTTATTTGAAGTCATTTAGTGTCCCAAAATTTAATTTTAATTTTTGAATTTCAAAACCTATAAACTTACAATAATATTTTGGGACCATAAACAGTTTTAATTCAAAAACTTTTCAACTATAAAGTTGTAGATCACGTCAAGGGCTACAATTTTAATATAAAGTTGGTCTTCATTCGAGCTCATATGAAAAAGTTATGAATTAATTTTTGATATATGGTTTTTAGATTGCTCTGTTTTGACCAAGATGAGACTCAAAATCAAGTTTAAGGACTGGGGTGACACAATTGAACAAGTTTGAGGATCTAAACGGTAATTTTCAAGTTCAGGGACTGAGATGACATAACTGAACAAGTTTAAAGACCTAAACGGTCGATTTGTGAGTTTAAAGACCGGAATGACACAGCCAAACAAGTTTAGGAACAGGTGATGAACTTTACCCATTTAATAATAAACTGCGATGACGATGAGATGATGCATGCATGCGCTGCCGCCTGTCTATTGTACGTGCTGTACGTAGTACGTGTACATCTCGTATTGTACTGTTTGTTTGGGGTTTGCATTGAGTGGTGAAGGTGGCGTGGGTGATCGATTTATATACGTCAAGTCCCGCTGGACATTCGGGTTATTCGAAAAATTTGGGTCGGATAATTTGGGTAGTTGGAAATTTGGATATTAAAAATTGTTACCCGGTTTTTGTCCCAAAAAAACATTACCCGAAATTTCGGGTACCCGATCATTCGGGTTCGGGTTTTACCCAATATACCCGAAATTGACAAAACCAACCATTTTAGAAGAATTCAAGTACCATTTTAAAGCAATAAACAATAGTCGTATAAATCACATCATGTCTTCATATCAATTACCAACAAATCAATTATCAAGTTAGCATAAATCTACATTAATTCATACCAAATAATATATTTATATGGCATTGAAATACTTCATGTCTTCGTGTTAGGAATAGAAGAGCAAATATTTAAGATATTTCGGGTAATTTGGGTAGTTCGGGTACCGGGAAACATTACCCGAATTACCCAAACTAATTTCGGGTTTTTACAATCACTATCCGAAATTGTGATCGGGTATTTCGGGTTCGGGTACTTCGGGTCTGGGTTCAGATAATTCGGGTTCGGAAATTGGGTATCGGGTATTTTGTCCACCCTTAGTCAAGTCGTCAACCTTCTATTGCTATATATACTATACTTGAAAATGTCTTATTCATTCTCCATGTGTGTTACTTGAGAAAGCTATTATTCTCAAATCTCAACCACTTGAGTCTTTTTTTTATGAAAGAAGAATTATATTACATGATAGTTGGGTACATTAACACGTCACAAACACTCTGCATTAGAAAATAGTACCCACGTTGTGAATAGCACAACTCAAAACCTAACCTGTTAGATGTTTTGCAGTACAGATAACCGTATAGGCAAACACTCGGCAAATGGCCTGAGAATAAATGTCCAACGAACGACGGCCAACATTCCTGTAGGCGGAATCGAGGAACTTCTTCTTTCTGGTATCTTCCTTCTTCTTGTTTCTGCCACCGAAGTGTGAAGAAGACTGATCTGAAAATTATTCTCCCTAATCCTTCATCGTAGTAAGATCTAACCACAACAAAACAGAGAAGAGATCAGAGAAAATTATTCCACGACGGCGACATCATCTCCACCTTGATGCCGCCGTTCGAAAATAAAAGTCTCTATGTCGTCATATTGATGAAAATGTTTACGCCGAAGTTGTTGTCCTTATCTTCAACGGAGCCGCCATGGAGAAAACGATTCCACCCTTCCCCTTTACCGTCGCCGGAGAGGAGGAGAAGGAAGAGATAAAACTCTAATAACAAGAAATTTAGCATGGAGAGACACTAACCCTAATGACTCGATCTACTAGGAAAAACTTATTAAAAATAATAGATCACCACTGCCTTCAGCCCCCAGTGAGATGCCGGAGGAGACGGGAGGGGGACCAGCGGTGGTGGACGGCGGGGGGCGGCGGCGGCGCTAGGGCAGGAGTCGCGCGACTCGAGTCGAGGTGGGTAGGTGTCGACATTGTGACCTCTGAAATTGCATGATTGACCCTATCTCATTTTTTATTTTTTATTTAAAAAAACTGTGTACCATTTGCCCCTGATTTTGAGTAACTCGACGCACCAGCACCACTGCTCCTCGCTCTGCCCATGGTTTTGCCATAACCTTTATTGTTGTTTTAGTCTCTGACTATAAAAACATGCTCTAAAAAATTACACTAACAAATGAGATGCAATCTATACAGTAACTGTATTACTCCTAACTTACTAACTGGAATCGTTCACACCCTGTCGTCAGCATCCCTCTCCGCCTACCCCACGCCATCCCACAGGCCTACACCCAACCCCGCCCAGCACGCCCAAACCTGCCCCTCCCACGCCGCACTGCACCTCCCACGCTCAGTGGCGCAGCCCCGCTGAGCAGCGTCTTCGTCCCAGGCGGCCAGAACCCGCCGCACACGCACCCGCGCGCCACCGACATCATCTTCGTCCTCGAGGGTGAAAGCATCTAGGCCCCAAGGTTTGGTTTCGGCAATTGATGACAACGCTTAATTACCATGACTAACGTGTGTTTTGCAGAAACGTTGGTAAGTTAGGTCATGGAGGTGATAACTACTTTGGGCACCATGGTATTCGTGTCCCTTGATGGAAATCGTTTCGGTTTTCAAAAGAGTGACGTCAAGATTAAGGACGGTTAGTTCCGGATGTCGAGGTGTTGAGACGCATTCGGAATAGTCGTTAGGATCTTCGTTTTTCTCTTTTGGCCGTACTATAAAGGGGGGCATGAACGGGTAGCTTGACCTAGGCGAGTCCTATGTTTAGGTGTGGTGCACACTTGTTAAACTTGGCGCTAGGCAACCCTAGAATAGCTCAAAGTTCAGTTGGAAGCAACTTGGTTGAAGTTGCGACGCGTTTCGGAAAGTTTCGGGCTGTTTCCCACTGACCGGACGCGGTCTTCGGCAGCACCGGACGCGTCCGGTCAGTACGTTACCGCAGCTAGGGTTTCGGCCCTGACCACCGGACGCGGTCCTCACGAGGACCGGACGTGGTGGTCAGTGGCTGACACGTGTCACTTTGAGGGAACGCCCGTCGGACGCGACCTGGCTGTGATCGGCGCGTCCGGTCACAGTCCAGTAAGGTCCAGAGAGGACCGGACGCGTCCGGTCATCAACCGTCGGACGCGGCCTCGCGTCCGGTGCTCTTACAGTAAGGTCCCTTGCACGATCGGACGCGTCCGGTCACCCCTGACCGGCGCGTCCGGTCGTTCAGTTAAAAATCGCGTTTTGACCGTTACGGGCGACCGGCGCGTCCGGTCAGTTCGACCGGCGCGTCCGGTCAGCCCGTGTCAGAACATAACGGTTCGTTTTCTTTGAGAGGTGTATAAATACATCCCCTCCACCTCTTTTAGAGGTCTCTTGCTCATTCAAACATCTGAGAAAACCCTTTAGAGTGCAAGGGAGTGCAAGAGCTCTAGTGAGGATAGAGATTTGAGAATCAAAGTTTGAGATTTCCTCACTAGTGATTAGAGAGTAGCAAGTGTGCATCCATCTCCTCATTTGGGCTCGTTGTGGTCAAGTGAGAGTTCTAGCTTGTTACTCTTGGTGATCGCCATCACCTAGACGGCTTGGTGGTGATTGGGAGTTTGGTGATCATCCGGCGGAGCCTGTGGATGACCCAACTCAAGTTGTGAGCGGTTTAGGGTGATTCACCGCGACGGAGTGTCGAAGAATCAACTCGTAGAGAGCACTTGATCCTTGCGCGGATCAAGGGGGAGCGACACCCTTGCGCGGGTGCTCCAACGAGGACTAGTGGGGAGTGGCGACTCTTCGATACCTCAGAAAAACATCGCCGTGTTCCTTGCCCTTTACATTCAAGCATTTACATTCTCGTATTTACTTTCATTGCTTGATTTACTTTCCTAGAATTGCCATGCTAGACTAGGATTGGAAACTAGGGTGCAAAACTTTTGTCGGTAGACTCACTAGGAACACAAGTAGGCACTAGGGGTGAATTCCGGCTTGTAGGTTTTAATTTTTGCAATTAATTTTTAGAGAAGCCCAATTCACCCCCCTCTTGGGCATCTTGATCCTTTCAATTGGTATCGGCCGTGTTGCTCCTAATTTGGGCTTTACCGCCTAGAGCAAGATGTCTAACGGGGAAGGACCACCTCCCACCTTTGAGGGGGATGATTTTCCATATTAGAAAATCCGCATGGAGGCGTATCTCAAAGCCATAGATGTCGGGTGCCTTAGAGCCGCAACCCAAGGGCTTCCCGCTATCAAGGATCCCGCAAACCCCATTGGTGACGAGGAGAAGTACGACCGGTGGAATGCAAAGGCCAAAAATGCACTCTACCGGGGCTTAGGCAAAGATATCTTCAATCGTGTGCGTAATGCAAAGAACGCTCATGATTTGTGGGAAAATCTTTGTGCTCTTCATGAGGGAACTAAGAGTGAGCGTGAGGAACGCTATCATATTGCTTTAAAGAAAATTAATTCTTTTGAGATGCTTCCCAAAGAAAGTGCTAATGACATGTACACTCGCTTGAATGTTCTTGTAGAGGACCTCAATGCTCTTGGGCTCACTCAAATGAGCCAATCAGACGTTGCAAGGAGGATCTTGAGTGTTCTTCCCGTTGAGAAGTATGGTCACATTGTCACCGTGCTTCATCAAAGTGATCTCTCCGCCGCAACACCGACACAAGTATTGGGGAAGATCAATGCTCATGAGATGTACATGCACATCACTCCAGAAGAGGGCTCATCATCTTCCAAGAAGAAAGACTTGGCCTTCAAAGCTAGCCATGACAAGAAGAAGAAGAAGAGCCAAGCCATGATAGTGCAAGAAAGCTCAAGTGAAAGTGATGTCGATGATGAATCACTTGCACTCATGGTGAGAAAGACCACCAAGATGCTAAAGAAGCTCAACAAGAGTGGCATCAAGTTCGATGGCAAGAAAAAGAAATTTTTCACAAGTAGCAAGAGAAAGCCCATCTCGGAGATGGATTGCTACAATTGTGGTGAACTTGGCCATCTAGCTCATCAATGCCCTAGACCACCAAAAGACAAGTTCAAGTACAAGAACAAGGGCAAGAAAAATGATTCAAGTGATGAAGAAGATGAGAAGAAGAAGAACAAGCCATACAAGAAGAAGGATGGCAAGAAGAAGGAGTTCTACAAGAAGAAGAAGGGAGGAAAGGCATACATTGTTGGTGATTGGCTCACCGACATTGAATCATCTTGTGATTCCTCCGAAGATGAGAGCAACGATGAGAAAGAGAAGGTTGCCGCTTTTGTGATGGGGCCATCATCTTCACCGACATCTTCACCACCACCTTCACCGCCTTCTTCACCATCATCGTCCACTACTCACCTATGCCTTATGGCCAAGGGTGAACGAAAGGTACAAAACCATGATAGTGATGATGATGATGATAGTGATAGTGATGATGAATATGACGCACCTTCTTATGATGAACTTGTAAAATTGCTAAATAAATACACTAAAATCATAAGAAGGACAAGAAATGAAAATGATGAGCTTCAAAATGAAAATGAATCACTCTCATCAAAGCTTGAAAATGCTCAAAAGATTAGTGGTGAGCTTAGAGATCAAAATGAAGTTATGTCTTCCACTCTCAAGGAGCTCAAAACCTCAAACAAAGAGCTTAAAGATCAACATGATAAACTTGAGAAGAAGCATGATGAGCTCATCACTAGACATAACTCCTTGAAAGACAAATACACCACATTAAAAATTGACTATGATAGTCTTGTGGTTGCTAATGAACTTGCTCTTAAGACACATGATGCTACTAACAATGTTGTTAAGTGTGATATAGCTACATCATGTGATGATTTGATCATTGAAAGCATTGAGCAAGGTTCTAGTAGCAAAGGCAAGAGTGTGGTTGAGTCAAACAACTATGATGATTATGCCAAGATCAAGTGTGAGTATGAGAAGCTTGCAAATGAGAACAAGAAGCTTAAAGGTTTGATGGCTCTTGAGAAGCAAACAACAAATGAGTCACTCATTGAAGAGAACAAGAAGCTCAAGCAAGAAAAAGAGCATCTCAAGACCGGTCTAAGCATGTTCACAAGAGGCCAATATTTGCAAAGTGAGCTCCTCATGAACACCGTAATGAAGATGGATAGAAGTGGTATTGGGTACTTGGCAAATCAAGAGAAGAAGGCAAAAGCTCAACAACAAAGCAAGTCAAAACACAAGCCAAAGAGATGTGTTGAGTGTGGTCAAGAAGGTCACTTTGCTCATGAATGCAAAACTCCACCACCACAACCCTTGCCCAAGCATGCTAGACCCTTTGTCTTCAATGCTCATTACATGCTAAGAAAAGATTCAAATGGAAAGATGAAAGTCATGTTCTTGGGTCCCCCAAACAAGAATAGGCCAAAGAAAATATGGGTTGCCACGTCACTAGTTGAGAAAGTCAAGGGTCCCTCTCAAGTTTGGGTCCCTAAACAAAAAGCTTGATCTCTTGTGTGTAGGTGAACTACAAGACCGGTGGATCTCATTGGGTTATTGATAGTGGTTGCACTCAACATATGACCGGTGATCCTCGTATGTTCACCTCCATTGAAGAGAATGGGATATGTCAAGAGAAGATCACATTTGGGGATAATTCAAAGAGCAAAGTCAAGGGTATAGGCAAGATTGCAATATCAAATGATCACTCTCTCTCAAATGTGCTCTATGTTGCTTCATTGAGTTTCAACTTATTATCCGTCGGGCAACTTTGTGACCTTGGCTTCCAATGCTTGTTCACACCAAATGATGTGGAAGTTTCAAAGATAGATGACAAGCAAGTGATATTCAAAGGCTTTAGATACAACAATCTTTATCTTGTTGACTTCACCTCCGAAGATGCAAATTTGATGACATGTTTGTTCACCAAGACCTCACTTGGTTGGCTTTGGCATAGGAGGCTTGCACATGTTGGAATGAGCACTCTCAACAAGCTATTGAAGAAAGAACTAGTGAGAGGATTGAAGGATGTGAAGTTTGAAAAGGACAAACCTTGTAGTGCATGTCAAGCGGGCAAACAAGTTGCAAACACTCATCCAACCAAGGCTTTCATGTCAACCTCAAGAGTGCTAGAACTTCTACACATGGATTTGTTTGGGCCTACAACATACAAGAGCTTGGGTGGTAATCTCTATTGTCTTGTGATAGTGGATGACTACTCAAGGTATACATGGACTTTCTTCCTTCATGACAAATCCGAAGTGGCAAGTTGCTTCAAGAAGTTTGCAAAGAGAGCTCAAAATGAATTTGAAGTCAAGATAAAGAAAATTAGAAGTGACAATGGCAAAGAGTTTGACAACACCAACATTGAAGCTTATTGTGATGAAATTGGAATCAAGCATGAGGTCTCTTCAACCTACACTCCTCAACAAAATGGTGTAGTTGAGAGAAAGAACCGGACTTTGATCACCCTTGCAAGAACAATGCTAGATGAGTACAACACTCCGGAAAAGTTTTGGACCGAGGAAATCAACACCGCATGTTATGCTTCAAATCGCCTCTTCCTCCAAAAGTTTCTTGGCAAGACCCCCTATGAGTTGCTTAATGGGAAGAAGCCGGACGTCTCATTCTTCCGGGTGTTTGGTTGCAAATGCTACATCTACAAGAAGGGTCAACACCTAGGGAAGTTTCAAAGACGTTGTGATATTGGTTTTCTTGTTGGTTACTCATCAAAGTCCAAAGCATATAGAGTATTTAACCATACCACCGGTTTGGTTGAAGAAACATATGATGTGGAATTTGATGAATCTAACGGCTCCCAAGGAGCAATTGAGAATTGTGATGATATAGGTGATGAACCCTTGAGGGAGGCCATGAAGAACATACCCGTGGGAGACATCAAGCCAAAAGATGATGAAGACGATGTGCAAATCATTGATCCACCATCTTCATCACGTGTGCCTCAAGATGATGACAAGAATGAGAGAGTTGAAAATGAAGACACCTATATCTCTCATGAACAAGCCGAGGCACAAGCTCAAGATGTTGATGCTCCCCCTCCACCTCCTCAAGTGGTTGATAGAAGAAATTCACCTCTACTTCAAGCACATCCACAAGAACTCATCATAGGGAGTCCTACTAAGGGAGTGATGACTCGATCTCAAAAGCTTGCTTCTTTTGTTGAACATCACTCTTTTGTCTCTTGTGTTGAACCTAAAAATGTAGAAGAAGCTCTTCAAGATCCGGATTGGGTGAATGCCATGCATGAAGAATTGAACAACTTCACCCGCAATCAAGTGTGGACACTTGAAGAGCATCCTAAAGGTGCAAGAGTCATTGGAACCAAGTGGGTGTTCCGAAACAAGCAAGATGACCAAGTGTATGTTGATGATATCATCTTCGGGTCAACAAATGAAGATTATTGCAAGGAATTTGGTGAATTGATGTCGAAGGAGTTCGAGATGTCAATGATTGGTGAGCTCACATTCTTCCTTGGTTTTCAAGTCAAGCAAATGAGAGAAGGGATTTTCATCTCTCAAGAAAAGTATACCAAGGATCTTCTCAAAAGATTCAAGATGGAAGAATGCAAACCAATCAAGACCCTAATGCCATCAAATGGACATCTCGACCTAGATGAGGGAGGTAAACTGGTTGATCAAACTCTCTACCGTTCTATGATTGGTAGCTTGTTGTACCTTACCGCATCTAGGCCCGATATCATGTTTAGTGTGTGCATGTGTGCTCGCTTTCAAGCGTGCCCTAAAGAACCTCACTTAAGTGCCGTAAAAAGAATCCTAAGATATCTTAAGCACACCCCAAGTATTGGCCTTTGGTATCCCAAAGGAGCTAGATTCCAACTAGTTGGCTATTCCGATTCGGATTATGCCGGTTGCAAAATTGATAGAAAAAGCACATCCGGAGGGTGCCATTTGCTTGGGAGATCCTTAGTATCTTGGTCATCTAAAAAGCAAAATAGTGTGGCTTTGTCCACCGCCGAGGCGGAATACATTGCCGCGGGGGCTTGTTGTGCACAAATCTTATATATGAAACAAACCCTCCTAGACTATGGAGTAGTTCTTGAAAAGGTGCCACTTTTATGTGACAATGAAAGTGCCGTTAAAATTACTAACAATCCGGTACAACACTCTCGCACCAAGCACATTGATATCCGCCATCACTTTCTAAGAGATCACGTTGCTAAAAATGACATATCACTAGAAGGTGTACGAAGTGAAAATCAATTAGCGGATATCTTCACTAAACCTTTGGATGAGGCTACCTTTTGTAGGCTAAGAAGTGAACTTAATGTGCTTGACTCAAGCAACTTTAAAAGATAAGCGTGTGTTGTCCCTTGCATTGCATTGTATTATATGTCACGTTTATTTTATCGCAATGCATTTAGGGCTTGTCTAACACGGTTACGATAACCCTCCTTCGGAGGAGTGAAGAAGCCTAACCGTGGATCAAACTTGACAAGCAACCTAGCCTTACTTTCTTGTATTGCATTGCATATGCATGGTTGTTTGTTTGTCGTTTCTTTTCGGTTTAGCTTTGAGCAACCTCTGTGTTCGTCCATGGATAGAGAGAGCTTTTTGACGCTCCTAAAGGTCCAAAAACTCTATTGCATGGCCATACGTTGCTCCTCGGGTGTTTATTGCCTATTTTCCTAAAAATAATACTAGCCTAAGGCAAAATATTTTGAAAAATTTGAGGGTTTGAGTGAGGTCACTCATATCAGGTTCCAATTGGTGTTTATTTGTGTCTCTTTGAATTGGAACTTGATTGGGAGAAGTCGCGTCGGAGTTTGGAACGAAGAAGGGCGAAGAACAGCGACCGGACGCTCGACCGGACGCTGCACCGGACGCAGTGATGCTTCACCACCGCGTCCGGTCCCGGCGTCCACCAGCGCGTCCGGTCATCCAGAAGACCAACTCTAGACCTAGTGACCGGACGCTGCACCGGACGCGCCTGTGTTGACCACCGCGTCCGGTCCCGGCTTCCACCACCGCGTCCGGTCATCCACGATGAATTCCCGAGCTCTCAGCGACCGGACTCTGACCGCGTCCGGTCAATCCGCACCGGACGCGTCCGGTCACTCCAGGAGCTTACTGGAGTGTGACCGGATGCTGCACCACCACGTCCGGTCATAACGACCACCGCGTCCGGTCATCGCGCGTCGAGCGGATCTAAGCCCCTCATAAAACCTTTCGTTTTCGATCAGTTTTTCCTCATCCAATCGAATCCGCCGCCGCCGCCAGTCTTCTCGCCGATTCGCCGTCTTTCCCTCCGCCGGCGACTCCCCACTGCTGCCGCGCCCTCTCTGCTCGCCCGCTCGCCCTCTGCCCGCGCGCGCGCTCGCCGTGCCCAGCTGCCCGCTGCCGCGCGCCACTGCCTGCCAACCGCGCGCAACCACCACCGCCGCCGCGCCCGCGCGCTCCACCTCGCCGCCGGCGAGCTGTCCACCGCCGAGGGCCGCACCAGCCGCAGCTACAGCCCCTCCATCCGTGCCTAGCCACCCGTGCTCTTGATTTCCAACACGGTCAAGCTATCTAGGGTTTGCCCTAACCCTAGCTTAGGGTTTGTTCGAAACCCTAGTTTTTCAGTGCTCGATCGTCGTTTCGGGGATTCTCGCGACCTAGGTCACCGCTTCTACTCACCGTCGTCTCGTCGATCCGAGGTAGCTTCGCGTCACGTTTTCTCTTCGTATCTCACATGCTTGCTATCTAGGGTTTCGTATCTTTAGATATATACGTGCTTATAGTATATCTTTCTATTCCATACGTGCAGTGAGTCAGTCGGTGTGTCAGGGTCAGATCTGTTCGCTAAATCCGAGGCCAAGCCTGCGGATACGGATTGAGGCCAAGCCTCTCGAGTGTCAGTTCATCATCTCACAGAGGTTCTCAGTCAGTTGATCAGCATGGTGCGTTGCAAGAACGCCGGTGGTGCTCCTGGTGATGGGGACAACAGTCCTCCCCATCGTGATGAGATTGCACGTGGTAAGCGCATCAAGATGGCAGCCAGGAAGAAGAGGAGGACGCTTTCAGAGGCAGAGGTTGCTCAGGCCGTGGCAGACGCTGCAGAGCAGGCAGAGAGAGGTGGCAGACGCAGTGGCATACACATAGGCGAGCGTCGTTTTCACCTTAAAGGTCGACAGCTCGGCACTGAGGCCACTGAGGGTACCGAGGCTACTGGACCTTCCGAGCAGATGTCAGTAGATCCACCCACAGAGCAGACAGAGGCTACACAGGCTACTGAGGCTACACAGGCTACTGAGGCTCCACAGGCCACTGAGGATACAGAGGAGCAGCCAGCTCAGTCTCCACCACGTCGCCGCTCCACACGTGCTCGTACTCAGGTGACACCTAGTCCAGAGGGACAGCGTCGTGGAGCACGTCCTCCTCCCAGAGCTAGAGGGTCACCCCCGGTCGAGCACTTTGACCTGAGGGGTGCTTCAGCACGTCAGGTGCAGGGGTTGAGGTTCGTGGAGGTCAGCCGTTGGTTTCCACCTGTCAGAGATTCCAGAGCTTCAGAGGGTTTCTATACCCCACTTCAGGAGGATTTCTACAGGGCCTTAGTTGACAGTGGCATTGCTTTCAGACCTCAGAGGGTATGTCGACTTGAGGCATTGGTTGATGTTGTGGGAGAGCAGCTACGTCCGCACCTGTCCTATATGCCTGGCTTATCAGATCTTCTTGGACAGACAGGTGCTTACTGCGGCACATGGGTCAGAGAGTTCTATGCTTCACTGTGGATTGATCCTGCCCATGAGTTTATTCACTTTGCTTTCAGAGGCCGCGATCACAGACTGTACAGCTCCAGAGCCCGAGAGATCCTCAGACTACCAGCTTCTGACACGAGGATCCATCAGTTGTGCTATGGGCAGACTCCTCCTCCCAGACGCCCACACGGCGGTTCAGTGCCACCTACCGACCTGGTTCGACCTTGCTTTCGCGAGCCTTTTGGCGAAGGGTCACGTCGTACGCCTGCTAGCCTGACGCCACTTGCCAGGGTCTTGGATGCTATTCTCAGACGCACTCTACTTCCCAGACTTGGCTATAGAGAGGGACTGACACGTATGCAGCTTTGGGTTGTTCACCACCTCCTCTCACAGAGACAGTTTGACATCTGGGATCTTATCCTTAGTGAGATGGAGGACACCATTGCTGAGGGCTTCAAGGGTAACCGTCAGCTTCCCTATGCACACTGGATTTGCTTTATCATCAGATCTTCTATCCAGATGCCACCAGAGATCAGGGCAGAGATAGCAAACACTACTACTGCTTTCCCTGATTATGATATTCGTCAGCTTTGGGCCTCTGTTACTAGAGATCAGGCCCCAGCGCCAAGACAGCGTGAGCGCCCAGATGTTCCTGAGACAGCAGCTGAGCAGGACGCCAGAGTTGACGAGCTTGCTGAGGCAGAGCTCGCGGACCTTGAGGCTCAGACTGCTGACATACCTGAGGATGTCACTTCAGACAGCACAGATGAGGACTACCAGCCCATCCCCAGGTACCGGTCTCCTCGGTCTCACGACCACGAGGTCGGTGGCCATCTAGATGCAGCGACAGAGTCAGCAGCAGTACATGGATCTCCTGCGCCACCTTATCACAGTTGGGGTTCCTTCGCCTGCATCTATCATGACTCAGGCTTTGCATTCCAGTGGTCTGTCGAGTCAGGGACAGCCGAGCTTCCAGTTCACATCTCCACAGCAGCAGGTTCCCCAGTCTTTTCAGTCCCTGAGCTTCACACCTATACATACGGGGTTTACACCGTCAGACCAACCTCGCCCGCATCTCCTGACAGGCACACCTATTGGTGATTTCAGTGCTTCCTACAGCGAGTTGACTGGTCAGCCAACATCCTCGCACACTACTACGTTTCACACTTCGTCAGGGTTGTCAGCTCCCGAGGCAGCCGTTCCTCCAGTGACAGGGACCGGGACTACAGAGACCATCCCTTCTTCAGTTGCCTCGACAGATCCCCCAGCTACTGGCGCACTTCAGGCTCAGGTTACTTAGACAGATCCACTTGTTGCTACACAGTCAGTGCCTGTTCCTGCTCAGACCCAGACCGCTTCGCAGCCACGTGCTTCTTCAGAGGGTCAGCCAGATAGCTCAGACTCCGAGGGCGATTCGCTTCACTTCGTGATTACTCCGCGCACCTCGGCACCTGACACGACTCCGTCTGTCCCCCCGTCAGATTAGATTAGTTTTTTTGGCGCTTGATGCCAAAGGGGGAGAGAGAGTAGTTTCAGGGGAAGTTTTGTTAGAGTTTTTTTTGTTCTTTGTGTGCTACATTCATGCATATCATGTTTACTTTTCAGCATTGCATTCGTGTGACATTGTCGTCGAGTCGTAAACTTTGAGTCTTAATGTGTTATCTCATCACAGTTTTAATAATATGTCACCGTTTTAGTTATAGCTCTAAGGTTGTGCTTCCGTGCCTTACTCCGATTTCTTATGAGCTATATTCTTTATGTGTACTAACGCCTTTTGTCTTATCTTATGAAGTACACTCTTTTGGCTTGGGGCACATAAGCAATTCCTAACCCCTTTGTGCTTATTGCTTTTTGCTTATGTGAACCAAGCATGCTCGAAAACCTCAACTCTAATCTTTTGAACCTTAGTGTTGTCATCAATCACCAAAAAGGGGGAGATTGAAAGCATCTAGGCCCCAAGGTTTGGTTTCGGCAATTGATGACAACGCTTAATTACCATGACTAACGTGTGTTTTGCAGAAACGTTGGTAAGTTAGGTCATGGAGGTGATAACTGCTTTGGGCACCATGGTATTCATGTCCCTTGATGGAAATCGTTTCGGTTTTCAAAAGAGTGACGTCAAGATTAAGGACGGTTAGTTCTGGATGTCGAGGTGTTGAGACGCATTCGGAATAGTCGTTAGGATCTTCGTTTTTCTCTTTTGGCCGTACTATAAAGGGGGGCATGAACGGGTAGCTTGACCTAGGCGAGTCCTATGTTTAGGTGTGGTGCACACTTGTTAAACTTGGCGCTAGGCAACCCTAGAATAGCTCAAAGTTCAGTTGGAAGCAACTTGGTTGAAGTTGCGACGCGTTTCGGAAAGTTTCGGGCTGTTTCCCACTGACCGGACGCGGTCTTCGACAGCACCGAACGCGTCCGGTCAGTACGTTACCGCAGCTAGGGTTTCGGCCCTGACCACCGGACGCGGTCCTCGCGAGGACCGGATGCGGTGGTCAGTGGCTGACACGTGTCACTTTGAGGGAACGCCCGTCGGACGCGACCTGGCTGTGATCGGCGCGTCCGGTCACAGTCCAGTAAGGTCCAGAGAGGACCGGACGCGTCCGGTCATCAACCGTCGGACGCGGCCTTGCATCCGGTGCTCTTACAGTAAGGTCCCTTGCACGATCGGACGCGTCCGGTCACCCCTGACCGGCGCGTCCGGTCGTTCAGTTAAAAATCGCGTTTTGACCGTTACGGGCGACCGGCGCGTCCGGTCAGTTCGACCGGCGCGTCCGGTCAGCCCGTGTCAGAACATAACGGTTCGTTTTCTTTGAGGGGTGTATAAATACATCCCCTCCACCTCTTTTAGAGGTCTCTTGCTCATTCAAACATCTGAGAAAACCCTTTAGAGTGCAAGGGAGTGCAAGAGCTCTAGTGAGGATAGAGATTTGAGAATCAAAGTTTGAGATTTCCTCACTAGTGATTAGAGAGTAGCAAGTGTGCATCCATCTCCTCATTTGGACTCGTTGTGGTCAAGTGAGAGTTCTAGCTTGTTACTCTTGGTGATCGCCATCACCTAGACGGCTTGGTGGTGATTGGGAGTTTGGTGATCATCCGGCGGAGCCTGTGGATGACCCAACTCAAGTTGTGAGCGGTTTAGGGTGATTCACCGCGACGGAGTGTCAAAGAATCAACCCGTAGAGAGCACTTAATCCTTGCGCGGATCAAGGGGGAGCGACACCCTTGCGCGGGTGCTCCAACGAGGACTAGTGGGGAGTGGCGACTCTCCGATACCTCGGAAAAACATCGCCGTGTTCCTTGCCCTTTACATTCAAGCATTTACATTCTCGTATTTACTTTCATTGCTTGATTTACTTTCCTAGAATTGCCATGCTAGACTAGGATTGGAAACTAGGGTGCAAAACTTTTGTCGGTAGACTCACTAGGAACACAAGTAGGCACTAGGGGTAAATTCCGGCTTGTAGGTTTTAATTTTTGCAATTAATTTTTAGAGAAGCCCAATTCACCCCCCCCCTCTTGGGCATCTTGATCCTTTCAGAGGGCATGCTCAAGGTCGGCTTCACCACCACCGCCAACCCGCTCTTCACCACGACCGTCAACAAGGGGGACGTCTTCGTCTTCCCGCGCGGCCTCGTCCACTTCGAGCACAACAGGGGGCACGGCCCCGCCGCCGTCGTCGCCGCTTTCAACAGCCAGCTACAGGCCGCCCGTGCCCACCGACATCCTCTCCAAGGTGCCCCTGCAGAAGGAGGCCGTGTTCCATCACCTGGGAGTCACCGAGCCCCTCGCCACCTCGCCCACCAGGTGCTCGACGCTAGCTCCGCGGCCGCCGCTCCTCGCTCGTCCTCTGAGCCTCCCCACCTTGGCCAACCATGCCCTCGCCGCCCTCGTCGCCGCGCGCTCCCGGGACACCTCTTTCCCGGCCGTTGGCATGCGCTACCGCCGTGAGCTGCCGCCGCCGTCCACTGCTGCGCGTGGGCGCAGCTCTGCGGGCCGTCCCCAGCAGAACCGCGAGCCCCCGCGGGCGAGCGCAGGTCCCAGGGTGGGCACGCGGCGTCCACCTCGTCGTCGCCGGCCACCCGGCCGCCGGAACCGGCCGGCCCCGATCCGTCGTCCGTGCCTCTAAGCCCGGGGCGCCGTCCACAGGCAAGCCGCCGGTAACGCCGAACTACCAGTTCAAATATTTCCTCCTAATCTTGTGCGGTGATTTTTGCGAAATCTGTGATTCATGTCTACCCTGTTATAAAAATTTGCCTGGTGAATTTTATTCATGCTCATATGTTTGCAGGTTGGGTATTGCAAAATTTGTGGTTCTTGTGTCTAGCCGATTCAGCGAAAAATTAGTTTAAGTTCTATCGTAAGTTTATTCATTGGTTACAACTTACAAGTTGACCCTTGCGTCGAGCTTGTCTTCTGAGATAGTTGGATATGTTTGCAATTGCTATTTTGTGCATTTTCTGGTTCATGTATTTGTGAAAAGGCTGACAGTATCTTATTGGCTTTTCTTTTCCTTGGTTTTCATTTTTTTTGGAGTTACATGAGA
This sequence comes from Saccharum spontaneum, assembly GCA_022457205.1. NCBI lineage: Eukaryota > Viridiplantae > Streptophyta > Magnoliopsida > Poales > Poaceae > Saccharum > Saccharum spontaneum. Next base: position 10,115,406 of record CM039587.1, read on the forward strand.
AGCTGATGTAAGGCCTGGTTTAGATTGCCAAAAACACCTAAAATTTTTTGCACGGTACCTGTTATATCGAATCTTTGGACACATGCATGGAGCATTAAATATAGGTAAAAAATAACTAATTGTATAGTTTGTCTGTAAATGTCGAGACGAATCTTTTGAGCCTAGTTAATCCATAGTTGGACAAATTTTGTCAAATAACAACGAAAAGTGCTATAGAAATTTTTTCCAAATTTTTTTTGAGATCTAAACAAAGCCTAAAGGGAGGTTAAAGTCATGATTTTCAGTGCCAAAGTTCTTGGTAAAGAGACTCATTACGTTTTATTTTGGATTATCTGTCTCGATGGGTGGATGGAGATGACTTTTGTAACACTCCGGTGTTACGCAAGCATTTGCATGGCAATCATATGCATGGCATTTCATATCATCATCATCATCATGTGTGATAATATTATAACTTGAATGAAATAAAAGCTTGGAAAGTGGTAATTAAGATGTAATATATTAATGTGCTAATCACATTCCATCAAAATTTTACAACTACAAATTTTATATCACTTAGAACCATAGTTCAATTTTTGGAGCAACTAGATGACTCAAAGTTTTGTCAAAAACTTGTTCAAAAATATTAATTAAAAATATTCAAAAATACTCCCTATTTTAGCTTTTATTCTGCAATTCAAAATCTATTGAGAATTTTTAGTTGGCCCTTAATCAAAGTTGTAGAGAATTAAATTCTAAGCAACTTTTATTTTTGGGTCAATTCCAGAAAATGTCTTCTTGTTCAAAATGGGGTTTGAAATTTATGTTTGAATTTGATTTGAAATGAAAAATTTGAAAAAAAAATAAAAACCGGCTTAGCAGGCCGCCGCCTCGGTTTCAGCCCGCTGGCCGAATCGGCCCGCGCCACTCCCGCGCGCGCCCGCGTCCGCCTCCACCGCGGCCCGGTCTAGCTAGCCTCCCCTCCCTTCTTCCCGCTCGCGCGCGCGCATGCTGGCGCCCCGGTAGAAAACGCCCGCCGCGTGGCGGCCGCATGCCGGCGACGCCACCGCGTGGCCGCCGTGGACCCCGCGCCCGCGCTCAGCTTCAAAATCGCCCGGGCACCTGGTCTCCCTCCCACTCGCGCCTCACTTGCTTCCCTTCTTCCTCCCTCCGGTGAAAACCACAGCGGAACGCCGCTCGCCACCGAGCGCCTCCACTTCACCGCCCTGTTCCGGCACCGGTGGACCATCACCGTCCGATTGGCCGTGCACAAGGCTCTGCCCCATCCTTCCCTCCTCCGAACTGGTGTCGCCATCTCCTCGTTTGCCCCGGTAGGGCTCAATTTCCCTCGCCTCGCCGCGCCACCGCGACGGTGCCGCCGAGCCCGTGCTCCGCCACCGCCTCACTCGCCCTCTCTCTGCCCTCCCGCGTCTCCCTCTCAAGTTCGCCACTCGCTTGCGAACGTCGCGCGCGAAGTCGCTGGTCTCGGCTTGGCCGGAGCTGGCCGTTGGCCGTCGGCCACCGCCGCGACGTCGAGGCCACGGACGCCGGCGAGGTCGCTCTCCCCTCTTCCCCCCCCCCTTCGGTGGACTGGGCTACGCCCTGTGGGCCGCGCCCCGAGCGGGCCGGCTCGGCTGTTTTCCCCGCGCGCGCAAGCCAGGCCGAGAACGGCCATGGGCCGCTTGACTCCCCGGGCCGGCCCAGTGCCGTTATGAAAAATTCATTCCTATTTTCTTTTATTATTCTTGATGAAAATGCTTTGGAAAATGTTTTAGTAGTCATTTCAGCTCCAAAAATTGTGAAATAAATTTATCTAGATTCATGGGAACCAGATCTATGATATAAAATTATTGCATGTAAAATTTGAGATACTTTCCTGTAGAGTTTTTAATTAACTATTAAAATGGTTGTTTTCTTGATAAATGCTTAATAAATCCTAGAAAAATCAGAAAAATATGATTCCAAGTTTATTAATCTTTTTGTGCCATATACTTGCTAGAAAAATTTTATATCATGTCTGTTCTGTAGAAAAATGTGTAGGTGTAGTTCAAATGCTTTCTATCACTAATATTTGTTATTTTTGTTAATTAAATAAATTTGAATAGAACATGAAAGTAATAATTTTTCTATAGTGTTTGTTTACTGTGTGGAAAGTAGGAAAATTTCTAAATCTGTTGTTTGATACTTTTCCTAATGCAAAGTATTTTAATATTCATTTTTAGGCCTTAGCTTGTTATTTTTGTATAGATAGTTCTAGTAATCCAGATGCAGTGAAAATCTTGTGTCAGGCTAGTTTTGATATTAGTAATCCACTGTAATTTTCTAAGATTATTCTGTGCTACTAAACTATGTGTTGCTGTTCAAGCATAGGGCTAATTAGGGTTTACATTCACTCTTTAATGCAAAAATAGTTAGTAAACTATACTTTGGTGTATCTTTGAAGCATCTTGAGTGTTAAAGTGCCTTTGCATGGTAGAGAATAGTGGTAGTAGTTTTCGAGTACATGTTCTTGGATGACGTAGACTACCTTGTATAAGAGTCGTAAGTTCCACGTAATCCAAAGAACGTAACATGCTCATTTACATCGCATGCATTCATCAGCATCATCTCATGTCATCCCTGCAATGCACCTAGGCATGAGCACTTATACTTCTGCATCATACAGGATTGCAGGAAGTGACCCCGGTAGCAGTTCCTGAGGACCCAGAAGAGCAGTTCGAGGTGCTAGAGCAGGAGTTGACCGAAGCCGAAGAGGAGGTCGGTGAAGATCTTCCGGAGTGCCCCGACCACCGTCCGAGCTCGTTTGAGAGAGGCAAGCCCCGGAGAATTTCTCCCCCAGTTTGCAAATAATTTATTATTAACTTTACTTAATTTGATGCATTACGTTTAGGAGTTGTTTGCAACCGTTGCTGCATTATACCTTGTTTCACCTTGCTTTACCCGATCCTTGTTACCCTGGTGTCCGCGGTCAACAATTGCTTAGTTTGCTTAGACCGGTAGAAGTCGGGTGATTGCCTGTCATCCGCGAGCTATAGGGGATTACCTGGATTTATGTGAAAGTATGTCATATGAGAATAACTAAGTGTAGAAAAGAATCTGAGACCGGACAGAAGCTTCCAGGGTTTCGGACTGTAGTGTCTTCCGTCTGTGTCGATTAAGGACCGTCCGTTGTTGGACCTCGAGTCATGTTAAACGCATGCCTCACATTTAGCTGGTCGAATAAAGTACCTTTCGACCGCGAAGCTAGGAGATCATTCGGGCCGAGTGGATTGCCCGCAACGCACTGTACCGGAGCAGTAGTGGCAGGAAACGGGGGCGCGATGATAAGGCCAAAGAGCATTCGGGCGGCCCCCGGGTACATGTGGTTCCTGGCAAGCTCGCGACTTTACCTGAATGGTTGACTCGGTGACCAATACCTCACTTTAGCGGGTGAGTGAGGTTTGTGTGAGGAATAAATTACCAGCTGGTCAATAATCGATTCGAATCGCCATCGTTCACTGGATAGTGAACACTTGACTTGAGCTACTTCATCGTAGTAATGTTGATGAAACACTTGGATAGTTATGTGAAAGATGACATGGTAATTATTGTTAATGATCAATGGTAATCCTTGCTTGCTTAATTACATGGTTACTCTAGCATAAGTGCAAACATAGTTGACAGGGTACTAAAGATTAAAATACTACATGCTTTTGTAAAAGAACTGTTAAGTAAAAATGCCTTTCTTGCAAATGAGTCAGCTACCCCACCAAAAAGCCTATCATGATCCTTGGTGTCATTTTATTTTTGTTCTGTCGGGTAAGTCTAGCTGAGTACCTTCTCGTACTCAGGGCTTTGTTCCCACTTGTTGCAGATGGACAGATGTACTATGGTTATTGTATCAACTGTCTCTACCCTGCGATGGGCGAAGCTTAGGACCATGGGCAATGGTCATTCACTACTTCTCGTCTGATGCTTTTGCTAGAGATGATCACAAGCTGGCACTTTATTTCAAACGCTGTGTGTGTGCGTGATATGAACTACTGCTTCCGCTATTTTTATTCGAACCTGGTTTGTAATAACTATGTTTAAACTCCGATGTATTTTGTGCCGCGAACTTCTATGTAACTTATGACGGTGACCGCTAAACTTAGTACGATCTTGGCTGTTATGTGAATGGTTTGAAATCCGTCGAGATTTCACGGACTACCGGGTTATATGGGCTTAAGTTTGTTAAATTGTCCTTCCATTGGATGATTTTCTTACTTAATCTCGTATAATTGGGCGGTTCTGTTACAGCTGGCATCGGAGCATGGTTTAGCGTGATTACTGTTCATAAGTGTATTTAAAACAAAATTATGTTTAAAAAGTGTGATTTTCAAACTAAAAGTGTGCCAGTGGTCATATCCTGTATGCCCAGTTAAGGACTCTAGGTGGCTATTTAAGTACTAACTTGGGGTTCTTGTACCATATTTCTCTTTTCGTTGCTCATACGGCGTGCTATTGTATGAGTGCCACTTAATTGAGTGGTAATGTATGGATCAGTTACCTCTACGCTTCGGTAAGTGTGAGCTGTGAGAGCATGATCGGATACACCGCCGATCTAGGGAGAGTGCTTATATGATACTAGAATAATTACATGTTCTACACATGTTTTTATGAAAGTATCGCATGTGTGGGTGTTTCGTCCGTTGAGGCGATGCCGTCAATAGGACGATGTGTTTGGGTAGTTACTACCATTATACACGCATCTGGGGATTCGTGTAGAGCGTGTAGGTAGATTTACTGCTTTCATGCATTCATGGGGAATGGGCTGAAATAAATTTTCTGCAGGTACATAACAGCGTTTCCGTGTAGAACGAATTAGTTACGCATATGAGAGATCGTTTGTATGCCACCGAATTCCTCGTTAGATGCCCTTATTTTCTAAGTTTGCGAGGACGTAAGATTCGTGCATGCATCATATTGTCTGTGCATTCCATTCATGACATGCATTCCTCCCCTTATAAAAGGATTATCCCATTTTGATAAAAGTGACATGAACTTAAAATATGTTCTCACTGGGTAATTAAAACTTGTGCTACAGATGGCCCACACGAAGCAGACTGCCCGTAAGTCCACCGCTGGAAGAGCACCCCGTCGTCAGATGGCCCCGCGGGAGCACCGCAACACGGACACTTTTCTAAGCGAGTTTAGCATGCCCACCTTGCTTTGGAGAGTGCTCCATGATGTGGGGTACCCAGAGGGTCAAGAGCCGGTGTACTCTTGGAGCGAGAGCCAGCTAGCTGAGGATGGACTTGCCGTCGTGGAAATCACCGTCCCTGCTCTTGGTGATGCGCCAGAATGGGATGGTTGGCATTTGGAGTTTGAAGGACGCACTCCTGCTGAGGGTGCAGAGGGCGCAGCCTTTCGCGTCATCCGGGACATAATGAGCAGGTTTCCCAATGAGTTGGCAGCAGCTTTGGCCGGTACTTTCCCGAGAGATGATCCTCGCGATGCCGTTTGGGTACAGCCGCAGGGAAGTGCCCTGGTTAGAGGCCCCAGTGAAGGACGGGCTAGCGACAACCACACCATGAGTGCCATGTATGCAGCCATGAGAGCATACCAGGGTCTTGAGAATACCTATTGGACTTTGACTGGTCTGCGTGGCGATGACCGGCTTGAAGCAAGGAAGCAGAAGAAGAAGCAAGCACGTGCTATAGCTAGCTTGCAGGAGCAGTTGGCCAATATGAGCTTGCAGCGGGACCGGGCTCTTGAGAGAGGCGAGAGTTCCATGCAGCGGGTGCAGACGTTAACTCAGGCCAACAGAAATGCAGACCGCATGATGGGACAGCTAGTGCAAGAAAGGAATTAAGCCTGGAACGAGAGGGACCTTCTGAGGCAGAGGGTCGAGGAGCTAGAAGAGTACAATGCCAACTTGCATGAAGAGTTTCATGCCCTCTACAACGGGATGGGCCCGTATGCTCCTCCGAACGCCGCTCAGATGGACGTCGACGACGACGCTGCTGCTGAAGGTAGCAGTGGTGATGCCTCCGACCTCGACGACGGCCCCGAAGAGTAGGATAGTGTCCTGCGTTAGTAGCTAGGCTTTGTCGCGATGGCCTTCTTTTGGTTTCCATGTATCGTGTTGTATCTTGTTCGATCTTGAGACTGACGATCTTTTGGATCTTGGCTGTGTATGCGATGCCCGAACGCATAAAAGTCCAGTGTATGTATGCTGGCAACGTGGTTGTCTTGGAACGCGAGGTTGCATTCAAAGTAACTTAATTAGTGATGTTGTTCTAATTGGAATGTGATTATTATGCCTCTGTTTTATTGAATGACTTGTTCTCTCCAATGAATTCAGTATGGCATGATTGTTCATTCAAATACAATTACTACAACTTTGCTCAATTATTGCTTATGGCTGAAATAAGCAGATGGCAAACACTCGCCGTGCCACGTATGAGGCCGCTGAAACTGGTGGCAACGGTGCAGGAGCTGGTGGGGGTGGTGCAAACAACGTCAACCATCAGGAGCCACAGCCAGAGCCACAATTGCCCCCTCCTCCACCGCTCACTGCAGAGTTGTTCTTCGCGCAGTTCCTTGGAAGCCAACGTGTCACACCCATTTTTAAGGACAAAAATAGGATGCATAAAATACTCATGTGCGTCCCAGGACGTGATCGCACACATAAGTAGACAAATTACATAGTATCATCACAGTGCTTATTACATAGCGAATAAATATTTAAGACATAGTCTTGAACGATAAATAATAATATCTAATAGCAATCTCCAGCGGAAACTCCACACAGGGACACGGTTGACTGGTTGACACAAAGACTAGTACTCATTACGATAATCTTCCTCATAATCTTCATCTGTTATGGTGGAAATAGCAAGAGTGAGTCCATGTCGAACTCAACAAATATAACACAGGGTTCATGAGGCTCAAAAGGCTAGACACTGTTTAACTGCGTTTAGCTTTTATTCATATAATTAACAATTGAGTAGCATCAAGATAAACCACTTCCCATTAAAGAACCAATGATCAATTGTAATAATGATAACGAATAGCATTAACATGAGCATAGTAATAATCAACAATAATTAAGCATGATATAACAGTTATGGACAACTATTCCATAAGAATCCCCAAGGCCGCTCGTATCCGTGAGCACGGCTAGTATACCAGTTTTTAACTCTGCGCAGAGGTGTACACTTTCACTGTGAGTCATGATTTCCAAATGAGTGGGGAGATCAAGCCCAAACACCGGAGAACCATATAAAGCCATCCAAGAGTTCGTCTAACAAGTTAGGGCCATTAGATTCACTCGGCAGGCAGATGTAGAACCCCCCTTCCCTATGACACAACAACCGCAGCCTATACACACTAGGCCAGGGGCTCGCACTACACCCAACGTGGCAAGCCATTCTTACGCCATTTAAGGTAACCACTAACAAGCTAGAAAAGGTCTCTTGAACAACTAAAGCCAGAGCCATATAGCCCTCACAGCTGTACTGTATATCCCGGTTATCACTTACAGATAAGTCCTTATAGAGAGAAACCAGAGCATCAAAATAATACACTTGCTCTAGCCCCCTTTCAACAGTAATAAAATCATCTTAATGGTTGATTGCTTAATCCATTAATCAAATTACAAGATCATTGTTCTTAGTTTAAGCACTAGCAATAGCTACCCATATGCATTCCCAAGGTTGACAAGGAATCAAGATAACAAGCACTAAGTTATAATCTCTAAGGTTGTCAAGGTAAGCACATGCATATGTATGTTAATTCGATGTATAGGTAACAAGGATAGTCCTATGTTATACTTGCCTTGATCAAAGCTCTCCAAATAATACTGCTGACTTGGCTCAATGTAATACTCCGAATCGTCCAAAAACTGCTCACCTTCTATACTTGATTATCAATCAACAACATACATGCATCCATTCAAACATACACGAAGCAAACAAAGAAATATAATTAGAACAGTACACCAACAGTAGTAAAACAGTAATAAAAGTTTATAAAACTCTTCTGCACGTTTCTACGATCACACAGACGCAAAGATCACCAAATTCGGAGTTAAAACGTGAAAGTTATGAATTTTCTAAGATTTTCTATAGATAAATAAATACTTAATTATAAACTCGAAAAATAAATTATCAAAACTAACTGTACAACTACACTAACATGTAGAGCTCACAAATACGAACCTAACGCAACTTGAACGGATCAAATCGGAGTTAAAACGAAGTTTTTATGGCCAAAACAGTTCTAGTGGCAAATCTGTAATTTCCTGAAAACGTATTTTTGATTTACCCGGGAAGAATTACGTTTTCAAAACGCGAAAACGTATTTTCTGGAATACGCCAAGGACCGCGGGTTGATTACTAAAAAGCTGAGGGTCTCTTTAGAAAATCTGCCATGTGAAGAGGTATCTTCTAATCCTGATCGTTGATTTGCGAACGGACGGCTGACATCAATCCAAGGCAAAAGAAAAAGAAAAACCCGACCGGCTACAGTACTTCCGGCCGGTGGACTCCATTGCCGGCGCTATGAGCTCGCCGGAGAAGCTCGGCCACGTCATTCCCGACCACCAAACGTCCTCCTACCGACACCATTCAAACGAGAACATCCTCCCGAACTCGCCTACATAGTTTAGGAAGATTTCTATAGCGTGGCAACGGGACGCGGCTAGGTTAGGGCGACGGCGCCATTGCCGGTGCACCCGAGCTCACCAAAACCACGGTTTGAAGCTTCTCAACACCAAAGAAAGGCACGGGAAGAAAGAGGAGGAGACAGCGAACTCACCAAAGCTGAGAAAAAGAGCTCGAACCTCCCCACAAGCTCCACCGACGAACCGGCCGAGAGAACCTAGGGTTTCGGCCTCCTACGCTCAATCTCACGTGACGTAGCTCGGGTTTTAGATGGAAAATGGAAAATAGAGGATCTCCTCTTCCTATTTGTAGCCCCAAGATACCGAAATCGGGTTGGAGTCCCTAGCTAACACGGCAAGGAACGGCGGCGGCTTCATAGTGTCCGGTTCGGTCACGAGGAAGGGGACGACCGACAGGTGGCCCCCACCGGTCAGCGACCAAGAGAGGGCGCGCGGTGAGTCTCAGCGAAGCTGGGCCGGCCCACTCGGTATCGTGCGCAGAGGAACAGAAGGCGGCAGCGGCCCACTCGGAGCGGCCCAGGCTCCAGCGCGGGAGAGCAGGCCGTCGGCCCGTCGACTGCCAGGTAAGAAGGTAAGTATTCTTCTTTTTTTTCTTTTTCTTTCTTTGTTTACTTATTTTCAAGAAATATCTCAAATAAATTTTCTAATCCGAAATAAAATAAAATAAATCCACACCACATAACAAAAGAAATGCAACAGCATGAATGCAACACCAAATATATTTTATTATTATTTTAATTTGCCATCATTTGTTATCTAACTTATTTGAAATCCATTATTCCTAGAGTTTAGAATTTTTGGGTGTTACACAGCGCAATGCCGAGCAATCACAGAGGAATATGGAAGATTTTCTGCGTACCATCGCTGAAAATGTTCAGAGAGGTAATAATCAAGGTGGTGGCCATGGGGTGAACCAGTACAGCAACTTCAAGGATTTCATGGATACTAGCTAGGCCACCTATTTTTAAGGAAGCAGCAGAGCCACTCGATGCTGAAGAATGGATCAACACTATGGAAGATAAGTTCCGTGTGTTGAGGCTGACAGAAGTTCTGAAAACAGAGTGTGCTGCACATCAGCTACAGGGACCGGTAGGAATGTGGTGGAAGCTTCACCGCACCACCCTTTCTCCCAATGCCCAGATTACTTGGAGAGATTTCACTGAAGCGTTTAGGGGAGTTTATATTCCCCCAGGGTTGGTTGAGATGAAGCTTGGAGAGTTCTTGGCCTTGAATCAGGGTACCGAGACTGTGACACAGTATCTGCATGCCTTTAACAACTTGTGCCGTTATGCTCCAGACATGGTTGACACGGATGCAAAGAGGATTGCTAGTTTCAAGAGAGGGTTAAGTCCGAAGATGATGAAGCATGTGGGTACCAATACCCGCGCCAGATTCAACGACTTTATCAGTGATTGTTTGAAATAAGAAAAGAACAATAACGCCTACACCGCATCCAAGAATCGCAAGAGGGTGTTTGAATCAGGACCATCCCAGTCCAGAGTTGTCACTGCAAATCGTTATTCTTATCGTCCGTCCGCACCTGGTGCAAGGTTCAGGCCGCCACAGCATAAAACTCAGAACTACAAGGGACCATAGAAGCCGTATAAGATGGTCGTGCCGCCAACAAAGATCACTGCAGCTGCAGAACAGAACAACTCCAAGGGAGCTATAGGGTCTACTGGTATAGTGAAGGGGCCCTGCTACAATTGTGGTCAGCCAGGCCACTTTTCAAAGTTCTGCCCTTATCCGCCTAAAAAGAAGCAACAGACTTACAATGCTCGTGTGCACCACACCACCGTTGATGAGATTCCTGAGGGAGAGCCTGTAACTGCCAGTAAGTTTCTTGTTAACCATCACCCTGCAGTTGTTCTATTTGATTCTGGATCCTCGCATTCTTTTATGAGTCAAGCATTTGCACGAAAGCATGAACAACTATACACAGAATTGGGTTATGGTTATTGCATAAGTTCAGCAGGAGCTGATGTGTTAACCAATAAGATGGTTAGAGGGGCAACCCTTGAGTTAGGTAGTCGGAAGTTTCGAGTGAACCTGGTAGTTATGCCTGGACTAGTTTTGGATGTAATAATAGGAATGAACTGGATGAAGGACTGGGGAGCAGTCATAGATACAAGCAGTCGGATGCTTACCCTTAAGGATCCCCAGGCAGAGGGTACTTTCCGAGTACCATTGCCTAAAAGAACAGACCTTGTGAGTGTGACCTGTGTCATGGAAGTTGTTCCTATCCACCAGATCCCGGTAGTGTGTGAGTTCCTGGATGTGTTTCCAGACGAGTTACCTGGCCTTCCTCCAGATAGAGATGTTGAGTTTGGAATCGAGTTGATCCCCGGGACAGCTCCTATTTCGAGGAGACCCTATCGGATGCCCCCGGATGAGTTAGCTGAACTGAAGAAGCAACTGGAAGAATTATTAAAGAAGGGGTTTATCCGCCCAAGTAAGTCCGAATGGGGATGTCCTGCCTTGTTCGTGAAGAAAAAGAAAGAGGGTACTCTAAGGATGTGTGTGGATTATCGACCTCTTAATGCTGTAACTATCAAGAATAAATATCCTTTGCCTCATATCGATGTTTTGTTGGATCAGTTGGCTAAAGCTAGAGTGTTCTCCAAGATAGACCTAAGGTCAGGGTATCATCAGATAAAGATTAGGCCACAAGATGTTCCGAAAACCGCCTTTTCTACCAGATACGGGTTGTACGAGTATCTTGTTATGTCGTTTGGCTTAACAAATGCTCCTGCATATTTTATGTATCTGATCAATACGGTTTTCATGCCAGAGCTGGACAAGTTTGTAGTTGTCTTCATTGATGACATTCTAGTATACTCTGAGAATGAGAAAGATCATGAAGAGCATCTGAGAATTGTCTTGACCAGACTGAGAGATCATAAGTTGTATGCTAAGTTCAGCAAATGTGAATTTTGGTTGAAGAAAGTTCCTTTTCTTGGTCATATTCTATCTGAGAATGGAGTTTCAGTAGATCCGAGCAAAGTGCAAGAGGTTATGGATTGGAAAACTCCAACCACAGTGTCAGAAGTCAGGAGTTTCCTAGGGTTAGCTGGTTACTATCGCCGCTTTATCCCAGACTTCTCGAAGATTGCCAAGCCGATGACAAGTCTGTTACAGAAAGATCATAAGTTTGTGTGGACAGAGGAGTGTGAGACAGCTTTCCACACCTTGCGGAAACTGTTGACCACCGCTCCAGTTCTTGCACAGCCCGACATCGAGAAACCTTTTGATGTGTTCTGTGACGCATCAAAAACAGGATTAGGATGTGTTCTGATGCAAGAAGGAAGAGTCATTGCTTATGCCTCCTGGCAGTTGAGAAAACATGAAATCAATTATCCGACGCATGATCTCGAACTTGTCACCGTAGTGCATGCCTTAAAGATTTGGAGACACTATTTACTTGGTAATGTGTGCAATATTTTCACCGATCATAAGAGTCTCAAGTACATTTTCACCCAACCAGAATTGAACATGAGACAGCGAAGATGGTTAGAACTAATCAAAGATTACAACTTAAATGTACAGTATCACCCTGGGAAAGCCAATGTGGTAGCTGATGCTTTGAGTAGAAAGTCACATTGTCTGAATATGCAACCCTTACTCGAAGATGGTTTTAATCTAATGCACCCTACCGTGTTACATAGTATTCAGATCAGTTGCTCCTTGGAAAGTAAGATAATAGAAGGTCAGAAGGTAGACAAAGGGATATTCCACATCAAAAAGAAAATTAAAGAAGAACCCTCGAAACACTTCAGAGTGGACGAACAGGATGTGTTGTGGTTCGACAACCGTCTTGTTGTCCCAAAGGATAGAGAGCTTAAGAATAAAATTATGGATGAAGCTCATCTCTCTAAGTTGTCCATTCATCCTGGCAGCAGTAAAATGTATCAAGAGCTAAGACCTCGTTATTGGTGGACAAAGATGAAGAAGGAAATTGCAGCTTATGTAGCCAGATGTGACACATGTTGTAGAGTGAAAGCGATTCACATGAAACCTGCTGGATTGCTACAACCTTTGTCAGTACCTAGTTGGAAGTGGGATGATATAAGTATGGATTTCATTACGGGTCTGCCTACTACTCAGAAAGGTCACGATTCGATTTGGGTAATTGTGGGTCGTCTTACCAAGACAGCCCACTTTTTGCCTGTCAAGACAGAGTATAGACCACCTCAATATGCCGAGAAGTATATTGCGGAGATTGTGAGATTGCATGGCATACCGAAAACTATAGTGTCTGACAGAGGGTCACAGTTCACTGCTCACTTTTGGGAGCATTTGCACAAAGGTTTGGGGACTAGTCTGATTCGTAGCACTGCCTATCATCCTCAAACAGATCATCAGACTGAAAGAGTTAATGCTGTTTTAGAGGATATGTTAAGAGCTTGTGTGTTGTCTTCCAAAGGTTCATGGGAGTCATGGTTACCGTTAGCAAAGTTCGCATACAATAATAGCTATCAAGAAAGTATCAAGATGGCACCTTTTGAGGCTCTGTATGGCCGAAAGTGTAGAACACCTTTAAACTGGATTGAGCCAGGGAAAAGAAGGTATTATGGTATTGACTTCGTGGAGGAAGCCGAAAAGAAAGTTCATATCATCCAGCAAAATATGAGAGCAGCTCAGTCACGTCAGAAAAGTTATGCGGATAAGAGAAGGAGACCGCTTGTATTCGAAGTTGGTGACTATGTTTATCTAAAAGTCACGCCAATGAAAAAGAAGCGGTTTGGTATACGTAGAAAGCTCGCCGCCAGATTTGTAGGACCTTACAAAATCTTGGAAAGGAAGGGTCCAGTGCCTTACAAATTGGAATTACCAGAAGCAATGGGTGTTATATTCCCAGTTTTTCACGTATCACATCTCAAGAAGTGTTTGCGCGTTCCAGAGGAAAGAATTGAACTTCGAGGCATAAAACTTAAGTCAGATCTGGTGTATCATGAGCAGCCAATTCGAGTCTTGGATTCCAAGGAGAGGGCTACTCGAAACAGTGTGGTGAAAACGTATAAGATACAATGGAGTCATCATGATGAAGGGGATGCATCGTGGGAAACGGGTGAATACCTACAAAAAGCATACGAAGATTTTTATAATAAATGGTTCGTAACCCAAATCTTGGGACGAGATTTTTATAAGGGGGGAGGGCTGTAACACTCCGGTGTTACGCAAGCATTTGCATGACAATCATATGCATGGCATTTCATATCATCATCATCATGTGTGATAATATTATAACTTGAATGAAATAAAAGCTTGGAAAGTGGTAATTAAGATGTAATATATTAATGTGCTAATCACATTCCATCAAAATTTTACAACTACAAATTTTATATCACTTAGAACCATAGTTCAATTTTTGGAGCAACTAGATGACTCAAAGTTTTGTCAAAAACTTGTTCAAAAATATTAATTAAAAATATTCAAAAATACTCCCTATTTTAGATATTATTCTGCAATTCAAAATCTATTGAGAATTTTTAGTTGGCCCCTTAATCAAAGTTGTAGAGAATTAAATTCTAAGCAACTTTTATTTTTGGGTCAATTCCAGAAAATGTCTTCTTCTTGTTCAAAATGGGGTTTGAAATTTGTGTTTGAATTTGATTTGAAATGAAAATTTTGAAAAAAATAAAAACTGGCTTAGCAGGCCGCCGCCTCGGTTTCGGCCCTCTGGCCGAATCGGCCCGTGCCACTCCTCCGCGCGCCCACGTCCGCCTCTGCCGCGTCCCGGCCCAGCCAGCCTCCCCTCCCTTCTTCCCGCTCGCGCGCGCGCACGCTGGCGCCCCGGCAGAAAACGCCCGCCGCGTGGCGGCCGCATGCCGGCGACGCCACCGCGTGGCCGCCGTGGACCCCGCGCCCGCGCTCAGCTTCAAAATCGCCCTGGCACCTGGTCTCCCTCCCACTCGCGCCTCGCTTGCTTCCCTTCTTCCTCCCTCCGGTGAAAACCGCAGCGGAACGCCGCTCGCCACTGAGCGCCTGTTGACGGTTCTTAAGTACCAAATATAGTTATCAAATAAATAAAGAAAAGGATCCAAATGCAACCAACACCTAGACTTAGGGTTTTATCTGACAGAATTCCACGAGTTTTGGTGTTTGTCTGTTTCTGCAGGGGGTTATCAGAAAATACGGAGGAAAGGCCCACACGTCGGGTTTACATAGAGATAATAACGTGTTCACCGATTTTCTATCATCTAGAAGACTCCAGAAGCCACGAGATCGAATGGGAGGCCGAACGGGCCCGGAGGCAGGGCGCCCGCCCTGCTCCCTAGGGCGCCCGCCCTCGCCTGAGAGCCAATCAGGCTCCGTCTCGCAGATTATGCTCCACCGACCTAAGGGATCAAGGAAAACCGTGCGATTAATGTCGGTTTGATCCGACGGCCCACGTTCACTTGAGGGGGCTATATAAGCAGGACCCCTGGCCCCTGGAGGAGGCACTCCCTCATTCTCAATTCCTCAAACCCTAATCTCAGGAGGAGAGTCTCTGATCAAGCCCTAGAGCCACCACATCAACTAGATCTCTAGTATAGCATAGCTACATAGGATTAGAACTAGAAGGAGTCAATCTTCGATTGGTTTCCGGATCTGTCAAGAGGATTCTTGGTAATTCCTTTATTATTCTTCATTGTTCATCATTGTTCTTCAATATTATGAATACAACTTTGTTCTATTTCAATATATTGATTATGACTATGTTCTACTTGTTTATGTTTGCGATTATATTGTTCTTAGTTTATCGTAGTTATACGCTTGGCTTAGTTTATCGTAGTCCTTTCTCGCAATGATTGCCAAGTGTATTTGCACTAACTATGATATGCTAGACTTTATAGTTAAGAATAACTTAGGAAATATCCTTGTAGTTCGTCCTAATACCATGCTAATGACTGGCTAGAATATCTGTTGAGGTGCTTATCATTATTATATGTGGCTAGCTGATCAGATTAATTATCTTTGTCACCATTCATACTTTATCTATATTTTATGTGACACTTACCCCTGTATGCAAGAGATAGATGAATGCTCTCACTTATACATGCAATGATTGATACTCATTCCTATATTCCATTCCATAATCAACATTGATGTTAGTAATCCCTTCCCAGTGGTAAAAATATAAATAACGATACCTGGAATACTTCTCGGTTAAAATGCTACATCGGTATTAATCTGTGCGCTTGCAGATCTTATTTATTATTTATTTAGAAGAGCAACTGCATATTTCAATACCGCGTCTCTCATGTCATGCTAGGGATGACAACTTGGCTTAAGTGGCATGAGGGATAGGTTCGGCATTTTTGGCGCCGTTATCAGAATTAGAAAACTAAGTCTACTTTTGGTAATGACGTTAAGAATGCCCAACAAGCATTTTTGGCGCCGTTGCCGGGGAAGGTTGATTTACTAACAAGGAATGAATACGGAATTTGAGTCATCATTCGCATCATTAAGTGATTGAGATCATCAATTCTCCCATACAGATTTACCCCTGTATTTTTCCATTCTTATTGTTTTGCAGGGTGATGTATGAATAGAGGACATCTTCCAGAAAATTTTGTTGACAACCCCGAAGCATTAATCAGAGGGGCAAGAGCCAAGCTCAAGAAGTCAACACTTCGACGCAACACTTCATCCAATCCAGAAGACCGCCGAAGTTTCATCCGGAATTTGTCAACAGAGTTCGCAGCCATGGCGAACAAGACGATCCGCGAGTTCTCAGCTCCCACTACGGACAACATCCGCACTGGACCTGCCGCGGCCATCGACAAGAACTTTGAGCTCAAGCCAGGGCTCATCAACATGGTACAAGCCAACCAGTTTTGTGGGAAGCTGCACGAAGATGCAAGTGCTCATCTCCAACACTTCCTAGAGATTTGCAGCACATTCACTTTATTAGATGTTCCCAGAGACGCCATACTACTTCGCCTTTTCCCATTCTCACTATTGGGGAGAGCGAAGCAGTGGTTCTACGCGACGAAGGATAAGAACACTACGTGGGCACTCTGCTCTACGAACTTTCTGGCTAAGTTCTTTCCCATGGGCAAGACCAATGCTCTCCGTGGGAAGATTACAAGTTTTCAGCAACAACATGATAAATCCGTTCCAGAAGCATGGGAGCGCTTTCAAGATTACATCCTAGAATGTCCCCATCATGAAATGGAGAGCTGGCTACTTATGCAGACTTTCTATCATGGGCTCATCACTAGTGCTCGTGAGACCATGGATGCTGCAGCTGGAGGCGCATTTCTATCACTCACCATACCACAAGCTATAGCCCTTGTGGAGAAGATGGCGTCCAACCAAGGTTGGAACGAAGAGAGGACACAAACACGCAAGAAGGGTGGAGGTATGCACCAGCTCAAGGAGGTAGACATGCTGTCTGCAAAGCTAGACCTACTCATGAAAAAGCTCGATGACAAAGCTGGAGACAAAAGAGAAGTCATGAACGTCTACGACTCTCACATGACTTGTGAGGAATGTGGAGACACTGGACACTCAGGCAATCACTGCCCTGAGATGCTTGAGGATGCAAGGTACATCAACAACAACAACAACTACAACCGTCCTCAACAAAATCAAGGTTGGAATCAACAGAGGCCTAACTACTCAGGTAACTACTCAGGTAATTATCAAGGTAATAACTCTTACAACAACAATAATAATTTTCCACCCCTGAGAGAGTTAGTGTCTAATCAAGGAAAGCTAATGGATAACTTGTCTAAGAAATTGGCATCCAATGATAAAATACTAGAAAACATAAATAATAGAATGGATAATTTCTCTACTGCCATCAAAAACCAAATTAGCTTTAATAAAATGATTGAATCTCAGTTAAATCAAATAGCTGCTGCTGTTCCTGCTACTAACCCCGGTATACCATCACAACCGGAAGGATTAGAATCTACAAATCTTGTAGACATGTTTGATGCAGGTAACTATTGGAGTAATCCCACTGTCGGAGTACATAATGACCTTCTGCCAGTCAAGAGAGGCGATCCAGGACGCCCCGTCATCCCGATCTCCATCGGCATGGTGGACTTTCCAGAAGCACACTGCGACTTTGGCTCCAGCGTCAACATTATGCCCAGGGTACTCTATGAAAAATTCTTTACATATCCTTTATCAGAAACAACTATGTGTTTGCAGCTTGCAAATCGGACACTAAGCTTTCCTAAAGGAATATTAAAGAACATGTGTGTCCGAATTGGTACCTCGTATGCTCCAGCTGACTTCGTGGTGATAGAGACCGGGTCCGATGAGAGGTCACCAGTTATTCTAGGAAGGCCATTCCTGAACACCTCGGGAGCTATCATCTACGCCAGCGCTGCGAAGATCAACTTCAACATCAAGGGGAGGAAGGAGACGTTTTCCTTCAAGAACAAGATTACACAAATCCCAGCGCAACCCCAACATGAACCAAGGAAGAGGACCAATAGGAGGAACAAGCAGAACAAGAACAACCAAGGATGGACCGAATCAGCTAAGATGGTCACTGCAGTTCAAGGAGGTCAAGATGGTCGACTCAAGTCGCCCTTCCTGAACAAGAAGGACGACCCAGGTATGCCAAGCATTGAGTGCTCAATCAATGGATACTCCTTTCAGAAGGTGCTCTGCGACACTGGATCAGGCGTCAACATAATGGCCACAGTCACCTATCAGCTCTTGTACGGGACCATGCCCTTAAAACCAACATACACTCAGCTCCAGATGGCAGATCAGACATCCCGAAAGGTCAAAGGTATAGTAACCGATGTCCCTGTTAAAATTAACGATCATTTTGTCCATACAGATTTTCAGGTCATTGACATGGGAGACGACGAGTACGATCCACCCATCATCCTAGGAAGACCGTTCCTAGGCACCGTCAAAGCAATCATCTACATTGGAACCGGAGAAGTCCATATGCATTTCCCCTCTGAGAAGGTACGCCGCTACTTTAATGACCCTAACTATATAGTTGAAGATTCTAAGCAGGTCAGGACAAGAAGAAGGCGACGTAACCGTAACCAAAGGAGGCAAACCATCAAGGACGTATGGGCAGACTATGAAGGAGAGGTCATAAGGCCCGAGGATACACAACAGGAGACCAAAGCACCAAGTCGGGTATGGAAAGCGAAGACAGTTACACAAGAAGAGGAGGCGCTGCCGGAACCATCGTCTACGCCACCCAAATCCCAGGACAACTAAGAAGAAAAGAAGTCCTGTTCGGAGGACTTAAAAACACCGAACGCCGTGCCAAGAGGTAAACTTGGTAGTTATCATTTTCCCTTTAATTATTGCTCAGTTAATCATGTTCATTCTGTCTAAAAAAATGTTGAAAACAGTAAGCCCCATGTGAGTATGCGAGTGGCATAAAACCCATAAGTACATTCACTGTGGTGGCATAAAAAAATATAATAATAATAATATATTTTTTCTGTTCTATAAAAATAAAAATAGAGAGTGACAATTATCAAGGAAGCTCAAACATGATAAAGGCTAGATATTTATGCTAACGCTTAATCAAGTTCCACGAAACTTTGTTGTCTATTTGAGCTCCACAGAATTCAGGAAGACTAGCAGACGGAGGATATCCTAATCGTTGTCAGGGTGCTGCCGACATTCAAATACACCTCTGCACCTGCTAGCTACATCAGAAGAAATTACGTCAAGATCCAGCTTGGGGGAGAGCACCCCCATTTATCCCGATAAGTATTTTTATCTACATTTATACCTATGCTTTATTAAAATAAAAAGATGCATAATCATGAAAACCCAAACAAATATTTTGTGTTTATATATATTTGCTTAGTTTAATAAATAAATAAAGTAGCTATGCTAAACTGAATCTTGAAAATAAAACTCTAGCATGGATATGATGAATAGTTGCTCTGCCTAATTTTCAAATTTGTTCTCTCTCTAGTTTAGACATAACTGTTATAATTTAAAACTGGCTCTAAACCTGAACTAGTGGGAAGAGAACTTGATCTGAAGTCTAAGTTGTTAGCGGATATGATATGGGAAGGTTGAGCTGTTGTTTATCCGTTCCTAGAGATGCTAGAATTCTAGAGAATTTTATCTTTAAAAATGTTTAAAATGTTGCATGATGAGTTCCTGTATGATGAGAGTTTAAATTCCTACCACAGCCATATATACATGCTTGTTAGATTAAGAGTCGCACTTTTACTACTTATTGCTTATGGGCATTGAGTGTGGTCAAGCTGTGTAGACCCTTAGGAACTTGTCATGTGGTTAAAATCAAGATTCACTTGCACGTTCACTCATACATGCTGCTTCTACTCCGTAAGTACGCATCCACATATATCCACTCATTTCCATCTCCAGATTCACCCAAAATTATTCTACTCCTGACCCGGGAGAGAATAGCCAAAAACATTATCCCATTCCTGTTATTCCCTGTGAAGTTAATGCTCAAGTCATTTCTACTACCACTTGCTATATTTTCAAAAGAGGGAGATTGCTCTAAAAAAATATAAAAACGAGGAAATAAAAAGGAGCAAGTGCTCGGAACCTCGAAGAAAGAAAAAGTGAGACGAGAGGTAAAAATGGACAAGTGTCCGACAGTAGAATTAGGGGTACAAGATACCCACCTGAGAGAAAAAAAAGAAGAGAAAAAAAATAAATAGAGCATCTCATTCCCCTCAAAAGTTTTAAAAAGCAAGAAAGGTATGTATTCCCTCAAAAAGAGCATTAGACTTTTGTTATCACCATCATCACCATACACCACTCATTCACCACACATGCACATCTTGATTTGACTTATTGACTTGTTTCTCTGGATCCATGGTTTGACTATGCAATAAATGTTCTATGAGTATGTATACTGTATCTCCCACCTATGAGCTCCAGATATCAAAGCCTTATTAGAGTAGGGTGAGAGAGAAGGCAATGTCACTACGCCTTATACCATAAATACCACATACTTTGAGAGAGAAGGCATATACCATTACTGCCTTGGTAAGGATCCAGAAATACCACAAAAGAGAAACCCGAGAAAGTCATACAAGGAATCTCTGAGTTTTATTTGAAAAATTTGCAAAAACTCCAGAGCTATAGCTGATCAAGAATAAGAGACATGGCATTTGACTAGACCATTCTATCTTTTAACCACTCAAGATGCAGGTGACGGTTGCAAGCCCCATGGTGAAAGGTAAAATGAGTAAGTTTTAAGTCTTGACAGTTTACTCTAACTCAGGGATGAGACCTTATTTGAAAGCATATGTACCGTCAACGTTCAAAGGCGTTGCAGCAACTTCTGATCCATAATGAGTCTATCCTTGCTCAGGGACGAGCAAGAGGTAAGCTTGGGGGAGTTTGTTGACGGTTCTTAAGTACCAAATATAGTTATCAAATAAATAAAGAAAATGATCCAAATGCAACCAACACCTAGACTTAGGGTTTTATCTGACAGAATTCCACGAGTTTTGGTGTTTATCCATTTCTGCAGGGGGTTATCAGAAAATACGGAGGAAAGGCCCACACGTCGGGTTTACATAGAGATAATAACGTGTTCACCGATTTTCTATCATCTAGAAGACTCCAGAAGCCACGAGATCGAACGGGAGGCCGAACGGGCCCGGAGGCAGGGCGCCCGCCCTGCTCCCTAGGGCGCCCACCCTCGCCTGAGAGCCAATCAGGCTCCGTCTCGCGGATTATGCTCCACCGACCTAAGGGATCAAGGAAAACCGTGCGATTAATGTCGGTTTGATCCGACGGCCCACTTTCACTTGAGGGGGCTATATAAGCAGGACCCTTGGCCCCTGGAGGAGGCACTCCCTCATTCTCAATTCCTCAAACCCTAATCTCAGGAGGAGAGTCTCTGATCAAGCCCTATAGCCACCACATCAACTAGATCTCTAGTATAGCATAGCTACATAGGATTAGAACTAGAAGGAGTCAATCTTCGATTGGTTTCCAGATCTGTCAAGAGGATTCTTGGTAATTCCTTTACTGTTCTTCATTGTTCATCATTGTTCTTCAATATTATGAATACAACTTTGTTCTATTTCAATATATTGATTATGACTATGTTCTACTTGTTTAAGTTTACGATTATATTGTTCTTAGTTTATCGTAGTTATACGCTTGGCTTAGTTAGATTGGAATTATATACATGTTTAGGATCGTATAGCATTTATCCATCGGATCCATGGGTAAATGATAAATATTGTGTAGGCGTGGTGCTTAGACCATATTTATCTGCGATTGCACCTTATATGCCGGATCGTGGGGTGGTCCGCGATGGTGACAGCTTCGTTGGTTCTTATATAGTCCCCCTCCCGTGTGTAAGGCAGGCAGAGCAACATTATTATGGAGGAGTGATTGCTATGTTTCTCATCTTCCTTGATAATATCACTATGCATGGGCGTAGTCCTTTCTCGCAATGATTGCCAAGTGTACTTGCACTAACTATGATATGCTAGACTTTATAGCTAAGAATAACTTAGGAAATATCCTTGTAGTTCATCCTAATACCATGCTAATGACTTGCTAGAATATCTGTTGAGGTGCTTATCATTATTATATGTGGCTAGCTGATCAGATTAATTATCTTTGTCACCATTCATACTTTATCTATATTTTATGTGACACTTACCCCTGTATGCAAGAGATAGATGAATGCTCTCACTTATACATGCAATGATTGATACTCATTCCTATATTCCATTCCATAATCAACATTGATGTTAGTAATCCCTTCCCAGTGGTAAAAATATAAATAACGATACATGGAATACTTCCCGGTTAAAATGCTACATCGGTATTAATCTGTGCGCTTGCCGATCTTATTTATTATTTATTTAGAAGAGCAGTTGCATATTTCAATACCGCGTCTCTCATGTCATGCTGGGGATGACAACTTGTCACACCTGGTTTTGCAAAGAACAAAACTAGGCTCGTCATATGTGTGCCCAGGAAGTCCACACATACAACAACAGAATAGAGATATCAAAACAATGTTTATATAAAGCGGGAAACATAATATATTAACACTTACAACTATCAGAGTATCGCAGAACGGTGGCTAAGCTTCTGCTCGGGCTCCATTCTTCTCAGGGACGGCTGACTGGGGGCTCCGTATGCCAGGCACTTCTGAAAAGACTTCTGGAAACTCCACTACACTTTCATCCTTCTTCCAAGCAGCACCCCACTACACACTGGAGTGTGGGGAAATAGCAAGGGTGAGTCCATGTCGAACTCAACAAATATAACACGGGGTTCATGAGGCTCAAAAGGTTTGACACGGGTTTACTGCAATAGCTTTTAATTATCACAGTTTTATCATATGAGTAGAATCAAGTTTGCATTAATCCCACAATAAACATATGATCAATGTAAAGATGAATAATGAATAGCAAAAACACATTTATAGTCATTAGTGATCATCTATTCCGTAAGGGTCCAAGGCCACTCGTGACCGTGAGCATGGCTGTTATAACAGTTTTACACTCTGCAGAGGTTGTACACTTTCACTGTGAGTCGTGATTTACCCTTTCGCCCGAGGTGATCAGCCTCTTGACCCACTACCAAGGAAGGTCGGCAGGGTTCACTATGAAGTCTTTCAAAGGTTCGTCTAACAAGTTAGGGCCATTAGATTCACTCGGCAAACAGATGTAGAGCCCCCCTTCCAAATGGCACAATAACACGCAGCCTATACACATGAGGACAGAGGCCGCACTATACCCGATTCGTCAAGCCGTTCTTACGCCATGAAGGTTACCACTAACAAGCTAGAAAAGGTCCTCATACTTGACTAAAGCCAGAGCCATATAGCCCTCACAGTTGTACTGTAAGTCCCGGATGTTCGCTTACAGATGAGTCCTTATGGAGAGAAACTAGAGCACCAAAAATAGCCCCATGCTCTAGCCCTCTTTAAACAGTAATCAAAAATCATCTTTTAGTGTTGTTGCATATTCCATTAATCATATTACAAGATCATAGTTTATGTTCAGCGCTAGCAAAACTACTCAATGCAATATCATGGGTGCCAAGGTAATGGATCAAGACTAAGTCATCCTTAACAAGGGAATACATGCATAATGAATTTTATTATTTATTGTAAATAGGACAACAAGGATAATCTCATGCTATACTTGCCTTATTCCCAAAGTTAAGCTGCTCAGAATCTTCAACATATGTCTCTGATCTTCAGCTTCTGTTATACTTGTCGGTCCTCACTTCCTGGTCTTCATTGCTAACGAACCACGCTTCCTCTACTCGCAGCAACCAAGCAACACAAATGGACAACCAATCAAACAACTAAGAACAATACACCAATCAAAAGAGACACTTTAAAGGAGGGCGCACTAAACGGCATAGCTCGTTGCTACGATCACGGGAGCGCAAGAACAATGGAGAATGGAGCTATCGTTAAAAAAAATGCATGACTATCGAGGCTTGCAACATAACAAAAGAGAAAACTATATGCTTTATTCATTTTAGTTATCAAGATAAGGTGATTATCATTTTCAGAGAAATATCCTAAAGTTGAGTTAATCAAATTATAAAGCCGAAGTTAAATTCTACTTATAAATATGAACTTTTCATTGTATTTAAGTTATTTAACTATTTGTATCTTAGAAAACATATAACATGTGACAAGCTAAATGTAAGCATTTACGTTTCATGTTTAAGCTAAGAAGTCATAATTGAAAAAGTCGTTTAAGTTGATATATTAACATCTATTTATAAGATACCGGAGTTATAAACCTAAGTTGTTTTTAATAAATTAATAGTCATTAGATAAACATTAATCAACTCATTTTATGTGTAACTAAATAAATTATAATTAACAAAGAAATATTTAAGTTGTTATTTACCAAGCTAACATTTTATTATTTATAAAAGATCGAAGATAAACCTAAATTACTTTTAATTACAAAAGACATTGAATAAATACTAATCAAATTGCACTTACCCCAACTTTATATAAATCATGTTTAAACTAGGCAATTACAATTAATAAATACGTATTTAAGTTGACAAGTAGTAATTATAAAAAGATCGATAATGTCCTATGTTGCTTTTATTTAGAACCAAGTTTGCACACTTACTAATCAAAGTAATAGGATTAATCTAATCAACATGTGACATATTAAATGGCATTGTTCACGTGTAGCTAACATAGGCATGATCGCAAAGCAAAAAGACGGAACTACAACCCTAGGTTGGTTTTTAATTAAAAGATATTAAATCAATATTAATCAAATTACATTTATATTATATAAAAGAAACAACTACACACTTGATTATTTTGATTAAGTGAAACTATATGAAGCATTATTAATTCAGATTATAGAAATCTCATGTTAACTAAAAGGCCGAGTTAAATCTAGTCATACTTTGGTTACAAATATTTCAGTGTCTTTTATATACCGATTATTCTTTAGCTTGCAAAAACAAAGTAAATTGTGAGAACATCTAATGGTGTGCAGTGTGCGTTTACACTAGCAATTAATCACGTTAGCATTTATATGTATAAAATATTGGAGTGTCATACCTATGTAGCTTTTAATTACAAAACTAGCTGCATGCAGATTAATCATATTACTATTTGTATACAAAAACACACGAAGTAAAGTCTATATTGATTTTAGTTATATAACGAGTTGTAGGCATATTAATCAATTTAATATTTAACTATATTTAAAAATACATGTGGCAACGGAACGAAATCACTTATGTTTATAGGTTGAATGAAACAGCTAATAATTCAAAAGACATTTAAGTAGATATTAATTAGATTAGCTTTAATTTATGAAAGATCCAAGTATAAACCTATGTTAGTTTTAATTAAAAACTTCATTGCATAAGCATACATCAAATTAATATGTAACTTATAAAATTTAATGATGCGAGACATGTGAAAACGTTCCTACTAACACGTAGCTTGTGGTGGACATGGTCGTAACGCAACAAGAACGGAGTTAATCTAATTAGTATCTAAATTAATACATTCATAATCATATGACATGAAAAACATTGGTACTAACATGTAGATCACGTTGACACGAAGCTAATGCAACTTGAATGGAGCGAAATAGAGTTAAAACGGATAAAAGACGTCTATTCTATAGCCAGTGGCACACTTGTAATTACCTCGTCTGGTTCCTGGGGTGCAGATCGTGTTCTTCAGCACGCCTCCATGGACGCGAGATCCAGCCAAGGAGAAGTAAAGGCAGGGGATGAACTCATTTCTAACCAGATGGAACTGAGGCATCACGGCCATGGGTCCTTGGGCGGTTGGTCGGCCGTGGCTTGGTGTGCACGTGGCCAGGCTGAGCTTACGCACGAGAGGCAGCAAAACTACCGCACAGTACAGCGACGGCTTGCTCCCCTGCGCATGAACAGGAGCGGAGAGGCAGGGTCAGGGTCCGTGGCCTGTGGTGGCGCGGAGTGCTCAGGGAGAAGTGGTCGCATTCCTGCTGCTCTGCTGCTGCTGGTGTGCCATCAGATTCAGCAACTGTGGATAGACGATGCTCTGCTGGTGTGCCATCAGATTCAGCAGATAGACGCCGTAGTTCCTCCACTGCTCTAGCTCTACGAGCAAGCGCTGCTGCTTCCATTTGGTAGAAGCACAGCGTGCAGCACAACTGTCACTTGAGTCTTGTGATCTTGGAAACGAACCAAGCACCTTGCACAGCCCTGAAAAAACTGTGCCTTTGCTGAAGGGGTCGGGTGTGGTGGAGGCGTGGAGCTGTGCCGACGGACGTCCTCCGCTATACACGGCTTCCTGCAGCGGGCGGATCGGTGCCTAAAGGACGCAGGAAGGTGGATCGGAAGCTAGCGGTGAAGCTGGCGGCGGCTGGACCGAGCTCCTTCTCGACTCGGTCGTCGTCGATAGCAGCTGCGGCGTCGCCTAGTGTTGCCCAACACGCCGTTGCAAACGCTCGCGCTCGGGTTCTTCGCCTTCGTTCCTTCCCGCCACCACAGACCAGATCCGCGACTGGGATGTGAAATCCGCTGCGGGTGGGCGCGGAATCGGGCGACCTCGCGCCGGCAGCGGTGGGGAATAGGGTGGCAGCGGCGCGATTAGGGCGGCGGCGGTGACACGATAAGAAGGGAGAAAATTCTAATTTACTACCCGAGAGATTTTCCAAACTAGGGGCTCCTCTACGGTAGTTTTGGTGTGCTTTGCCCATGGGGTAGGTACATATTTATTGGGAGAAAACTTCTTGCCTTCACATCAACTAGCAATATGGTACTAATTGATGTTGCACCCTCCGTCTTTACTAATAGGCCTAATTAATTATTAAAGCCCATTAGTAAATAAATGTATAGGCCTTTGAGATTTATTAGGATTATTGTACATGGGCTTTGAGCGTTGGAAAAAAATGAGACATTTATTATTTTCGGAATTAATTATTTTCATGGATAAAATAATTTCAGAAAAGTCTAAAATTATTATTTAAGCCACGAAAATACTCCGAAAGCTCTAAAAATTCAGGGAAAATTCTCAGAGACATTATGAAACATGAGAAACCCAAATAAAATATTTGGAGCTCACTAAAAGGTAATTTTGGAGCATCTAAAAATTAGATTATGCTCACAAACAAGTGGAAACAAGCTACAGAAAAGTCGGAAAAAATCTCGAGAAGTTTCTAGAGATTGATTGATGGACGAGAAACTGAAAGGAGTGATTTGGGTTACAAAAAAAATATTTTAGGAAACTCCCAATGAAAACTTGAGCTGAGAAACAAGGAATATTGATTGCGGAAAAAGATAAAGACGTGCTGGAGAAGAAAGATATTATTTTTTTATAACTAATTGATGCTATCATAAACTAAACTTAGGAAATTTTATCTGAATATTAAAACATTTATTTTAATTAGTGTTTTCTATGCACAACCCAAAATCAGAAATTTTGGGGTGTGACACAACTTGGCTTAAGTGGCATGAGGGATAGGTTCGGTATTTTTGGCGCCGTTATCAGAATTAGAAAACTAAGTCTACTTTTGGTAATGACGTTAAGAATACCCAATAGCGCCTCCACTTCACCGCCCTGTTCCGGCACCGGTGGACCACCACCGTCCGATTGGCCGTGCACAAGGCTCCGCCCCATCCTTCCCTCCTCCGAACGGGTGTCCCCATCTCCTCGTTTGCCCCGGTAGGGCTTAATTTCCCTCGCCTCGCCGCGCCACCGCGACGGTGCCACCGAGCCCGTGCTCCGCCACCGCCTCACTCGCCCTCTCTCTGCCCTCCCGCGTCTCCCTCTCAAGTTCGCCACTCGCTTGCGAACGTCACGCGCGAAGTCGCTGGTCTCGGCTTGGCCGGAGCTGGCCGTTGGCCGTCGGCCACCGCCGCGACGTCGAGGCCACGGACGCCGGCGAGGTCGCTCTGCCCTCTTTCCTCCCCTTCGGTGGACTGGGCTACGCCCTGTGGGCCGCGCCCCGAGCGGGCCGGCTCGGCCGTTTTCCCCGCGCGCGCAAGCCAGGCCGAGAACTATGTGTTGCCGTTCAAGCATAGGGCTAATTAGGGTTTACATTCACTCTTTAATGTAAAAATAGTTAGTAAACTATACTTTGGTGTATCTTTGAAGCATCTTGAGTGTTAAAGTGCCTTTGCATGGTAGAGAATAGTGGTAGTAGTTTTCGAGTACATGTTCTTGGATGACGTAGACTACCTTGTAGAAGAGTCGTAAGTTCCACGTAATCCAAAGAACGTAACATGCTCATTTACATCGCATGCATTCATCAGCATCATCTCATGTCATCCCTGCAATGCACCTAGGCATGAGCACTTATACTTCTGCATCATACAGGATCGCAGGAAGTGACCCCGGTAGCAGTTCCCGAGGACCCAGAAGAGCAGTCCGAGGTGCTAGAGCAGGAGTTGACCGAAGCCGAAGAGGAGGTCGGTGAAGATCTTTCGGAGTGCCCCGACCACCGTCCGAGCTCGTTTGAGAGAGGCAAGCCCCGGAGCATTTCTCCCCCGGTTTGCAAATAATTTATTATTAACTTTACTTAATTTGATGCATTACGTTTAGGAGTTGTTTGCAAACGTTGCTGCATTATACCTTGTTTCACCTTGCTTTACCCGATCCTTGTTACCCTGGTGTCCGCGGTCAACAATTGCTTAGTTTGCTTAGACCGGTAGAAGTCGGGTGATTGCCTGTCATCCGCGAGCTATAGGGGATTATCTGGATTTATGTGAAAGTATGTCATATGAGAATAACTAAGTGTCGAAAAGAATCTGAGACCGGACGGAAGCTTGCAGGGTTTCGGACTGTAGTGTCTTCCGTCTGTGTCGATTAAGGACCATCCGTTGTTGGGCCTCGAGTCATGTTGAACGCATGCCTCACATTTAGCTGGCCGAATAAAGTACCTTTCGACCGCGAAGCTAGGAGATCATTCGGGCCGAGTGGATTGCCCGCAACGCACTGTACCGGAGCAGTAGTGGCAGGAAACGGGGGCGCGATGATAAGGCCAAAGAGCAGTCGGGCAGCCCCGGGTACATGTGGTTCCTGGCAAGCTCGCGACTTTACCTGAATGGTTGACTCGGTGACCAATACCTCACTTTAGCGGGTGAGTGAGGTTTGTGTGAGGAATAAATTACCAGCTGGTCAATAATCGATTCGAATCGCCATCGTTCACTGGATAGTGAACACTTGACTTGAGCTACTTCATCGTAGTAATGTTGATGAAACACTTGGATAGTTATGTGAAAGATGACATGGTAATTATTGTTAATGATCAATGGTAATCCTTGCTTGCTTAATTACATGGTTACTCTAGCATAAGTGCAAACATAGTTGATAGGGTACTAAAGATTAAAATACTACATGCTTTTGTAAAAGAACTGTTAAGTAAAAATGCCTTTCTTGCAAATGAGTCAGCTACCCCACCAAAAAGCCTATCATGATCCTTGGTGTCATTTTATTTCGGTTCTATCGGGTAAATCTAGCTGAGTACCTTCTCGTATTCAGGGTTTTGTTCCCACTTGTTGCAAATGGACAGATGTACTATGGTTATTGTATCAACTGTCTCTACCCTGCGATGGGCGAAGCTTAGGACCATGGGTAATGGTCATTCACTACTTCTCGTCTGATGCTTTTGCTGGAGATGATCACAAGCTGGCACTTTATTTCAAAACGTTGTGCGTGTGCGTGATATGAACTACTGCTTCCGCTACTTTTATTCGAACCTGGTTTGTAATAACTATGTTTAAACTCCGAAGTATTTTGTGCCGCGAACTTCTATGTAACTTATGACGGTGACCGCTAAACTTAGTACGATCTTGGCTGTTATGTGAATGGTTTGAAATCCGTCGAGATTTCACGGACTACCGGGTTATACGGGCTTAAGTTTGTTAAATTGTCCTTCCGTTGGATGATTTTCTTACTTAATCTCGTATAATTGGGCGGTTATGTTACAACTTTATGATGCGGTGATGGATGGAATAGCTTTTTTTTAATTTTATATATGTATTGTATCTCCCTTGGTGGATGACTGGGGCCTGGTTTAATTCCCAAAAATTTTTGTCTCCACCCATCACATCGAATGTTTGGACACATGTATGGAATACTAAATATAGACGAAAAAAACTAATTGCACAGTTCTCGGGGAAATCACAAGACGAATCTTTTAAACCTAATTAGTTCATGAAAAGCCTTAAATGCTAGAGTAACCAACATGTGCTGATGACGGATTAATTAGTATCATTAGATTCGTCTCGCAATTTTCTGACGGGTTCTGTAATTTGTTTTTTAATTAGTATTCGAAAACCCCTCCCGACATCCTTCCGACACATCCGATATGACACCCAAAAATTTTCTTTTCGCGAACTAAACATAGCCTGAATGTCCAAAATAGACTGATCAATCGTCTGTGCTTAACTCCCTGGGACATTGTCTCATCAATTTGATTACACAGTATTAAATAGTGTATTCAAGTCTAAGATGCTGATCTAGACATGCATTAGATTTTTAGATTCTTGGATGTATGCCTAAGTTTGTTCTGAGTGTGTTACAATGAGACTATCAAGTATAGTCTCTTTCAATGTTGTTGCCCCCTGTCGCCCTTGATTTTTTTTAATTAAAACCCATCTGGTTATGTTCCCCGTCTTGCTGCCATTGGAATGCAAAATGCTCTTTACTATAGGGCCGGTTTAGTTGCCAATTTTTTGGTAAAATGGCATTGTAGCACTTTTCGTTGTTATTTGGCAATTAGTGTCCGATCGTAGTCTAATTAGGCTTAAAAGATTCGTCTCGTTCATTTCGTCTGAACTGTGTAATTAGTTTTATTTTTTATCTATATTTAATGCTTCATGTATGTGTCCAAAGATTCGATGTGATGAAGAATCTGAAAAATTTTGCAAAATTTTCTGGGAACTAAACGGGGCCATAATGATAAATTTACCTAACTCTCTGGCATGGTATATCATCAGAAAGGGAGCAGGTAGCATCTGCTACTCTTCCTGGGGTCAGCTAGCTAGGACTTGGTATGAACACCCATGTGAACTTTTATAGTTTGCTCATTTGCTGGCCTACATGGCTTGGTGGCTACAAGTTACGCCTTTATGGAAGAAAGGTGTGAATGACTGAATGCGGTTATTTGTGTTGCTATCTATTTTTTTTCTAAGCCCTTTTTAGTCTCCTCCAAAATGCAAAAAGTGCAAAGATTCTCTATCACATTATCATCACATCAAATCTTTAAACACATACATGGAGTATTAAATGTAGATAAAAAAATAACTAATTACACAGTTTGCTTGTACTTTGCGAGACGAATCTTTTGAGCCTAATTAGTCAATGTTTGGACAATAATTGATAAATACAAATGAAATGCTATAGTATTTCTGGCGTCTCCTAACTTTGGAACTAAACAAGTCCTAACACACTGCATCCAGATTCTCTCATTCATATGTAGTAGTACAATGGTCAGAACTCAGAACCTAGACAGTGAATTCACAATATAGGGTAGTATTTTCTTTTCCATTGGGCACTCCAAGATTTTTTTTAAAAAAAGCAGGCACTCCAAGATTTTGGAACGAATACCTTTCTTGCAACAACGTGTAACTTGTGCAAACCGTGCATTTACTATACGAGGGAGTTTGGCCGATCTGATAAAGCACGGTTGATTCTTCAATGGTAATATATCGAAGTGTCCTGTTCACACTTTATAGCTCTATGTAATTATATAAGAGACGTGATGTCACAACTTTACGTCTGTGCTGTTCGCTTGAGCTTATCAGTCAAATCAGCCAGTCATTCAGTAGTGTTTTTTCTCACAACAAATCAGCGAACAGTACTTTCAGCTATGACTTATCAGCCAAGCGAACAGAGCGTTATGTTTATGTCCATACACTTCTTTCATTGGCAAATAATGCTAAGAACGGTCGGGCCGGGAATGGTTGCTCTTGTCTTTTATTTAAACTTCTATCTTCTTAATACAATGATACGCAATGCTCTTGTGTATTCGTGAAAAAAAATAATGCTAAGAACATGTTTCATTGTCTGGCAGGTGGCAAGTGCAACAGCAACATTTCGTGATGATGTTCTCCTCCTCCCTCTCCACCATATTGGAGTTTTACTTCCTGCACTGATTCCCACCTCGCTTTTGGTAAATCCATGTTAGAAATCTCAAACATTTTCACAAGTGTATGATTGTTGCAGAGTAATGACACGTGCTGTTTCTGTATCTGCAGCTGGCCACCTCATCTTCGTTTCCATATTGGCTTGATTATGGGGGCCAGTGCTTGGTTACGAAGATCGTGCATGTGCTCAAGAGAGCATCGCTCGTTCTCTTCATCCTCTCCTCTGTTATCTTCCCGAGGGTACAAACCTATTGTCTATTGACAACTCATTGACTTTCTACTTTGCTTTAACTCGGTGGATTGCTAACCTCATACCGGTCCAATTAAGGCTCCAAGTTGAATTCAACTAAAAGTATTAGTTTTACGTAAATTCCTTTTGCAATTATAACATGCATCCTTGAGAGTCTTACTTCAACTGTTCTTGTAGCATTGAAGAATAGGGCTATGCATTATACTTCCTCCATCCCAAATTATAAGGCATTCCAAGAATCTTAGAGAGTCAAATGATCTCAAGTTTGATCAAATTTATATGATAAGATAATAATATTTATGACACCAATTAAGTATCATTAGATTCTTCATTAATTATATTTTCATAGTATACCTATTTGATGTTATAAATTTTTGTAATTTTCTCTATAATTTTGGTCAAACTTAAGATGCTTTGACTCTCCAAGATTCTTAAAATGTCTTATAATTTAGAATGGAGGGAATATATCATATATCAAAAGCCTTCACTTTTTCATGCTCAAAGTAGAAGATGATTGGGAAGGGTACCCTACTTTGTCTTATCTGTTCTGTACATTCCTATGCTGATTGCCTATTTCGAAAAAATGTTTGAAGTAGTATCTTGAGCAGCATTGTGTTTCATAAGGAGCTAGCTAACTATAATGATGTTCATAATAGAAGCTACAATATTTTCTTTCACCTTTCTCTGCCTTTTGGCTACGATACTTTCTTTCACCTTTCAAACCCATGAACGGCCTGCATAGGACCAGGGAAGGCGGCCACGAAGGACATCGTCAATGTACCCGATGCACTCTGTACTCCCTAGCACTCCACTCAACTCCACTCCACTCCACTCCACACTGTTCGTTCTTCGTTCCCTAGCTGCGTGGCATCCATGAGCCAGCGCCTGTAGAGCCCGGTCACAGATTCGCAGGACTCACAGAGCGCGCGTTACGCGTTACAGAGAGAATCAGAGATACTGTGCACAGGGTCCGGGTCCAGGCGTTCAGCGTCCAGCCGATGGACTCGTACGCGACCGCGGCGTAGGGGGCAGCAGGCGCCAGTCCCGCCATACGCCGAGGCCGGCCGGGCGAGAGAGCGAGTGCCGCGCTCCCTTTCCACCTACTCGCCCCCGACCCGGCGACGGTTTACGTTGCGCCGCCGTGCACGACAAAATCACGCGTCACGGCGACGGCGCTCATGTCATGTGCACGCCGTGTGGCCGCCTGGCCCGGCAAATATTCTTCGTTCTTCTTCGGGTCCGGTTCCGCGCACGGCTCACGCATGATTTGGAACGTGTGGTCGCACGGCCCAGGCAGACAGGAGACTGCGCATTCATGTGGGTTTTTAGGCTGACGCCTGCCGGTAGTACGTGGTGCCGTGGACCGCTCGACCACGCGTGCGTCCTTGCGAGCCCCCCCCCCCCCCCCCCCCACCCCAAACGAAAAGCTCTCTCTATCTTTCTTTTCTCTTGCTACAGTACACAAGGGCGAAAGAGAGGCGATTTTGGATCCGGCATCGATTTCGCCGGCTCCTCCTCGCGTCCGGCGGCCGCTCCGGCACCGGAGGTGGAGAGGAGTTGCGGAATCGATGGCTGGTGTACATACTCTCCCCTAATAGCTTATGTTTAGGTATATTAGGGTTAGTTGATTCCGCATTGGTGACCTCATCGATGGGGATTTCTACTGTTCTCTTCTTCTGTGGCAGCCGCGTCGGCTTCAGCTCGGTCGCCGATGACCTCCGGCGCGGTTCCTCGTACAGATAAGATGAGGTATGTGGAGTTGGTCTGGGTAGCTCTCTATAGCTGGCCGTTTCTTTTGTCCCTCTAGGAGGCTTCCGACGATGGCGACGGTGTCGAAGCCTTCTCCGGAGATGTTTCTGTGGGGTTTTTCTTTTCCCGGCTCGAGAAATCGGGTTGGTTTCCTTCCCCTAGGGTTGCTCTGTCGCTAGGTGTTTCGGGGTCATCGGCGGTGCTTGTGGCGTCCGATCCCGTTCTCTTGGCGAGGATATGGCTGCTGCCATCATTTGCTCGGCCGTTCAGCATTTAAGGTGCACATCTTGTTATGTGCCGATTGATGTAGCTTCAAAACTGCATTTTGCTTCTTTGGAAGCTTTTTCATTGAGGTGGGATTCAGCTTCAAGCTGCAAGCTCGGCATTCGTTTCGACGTCTAGTGGTGGCTCCGTTCTCCGGCGACGAAGACGACCGGGACATCTTTGCAAGGACTAGAATGTAATTTTCTTTTTCTTCAGGGGTGTCTTTGTAAGGATGTATGTGTAATATTCTATATGAAATCAATAAAAATGCAACCCGGTTTTCTCAAAAAAAAAAGAGCTGCGCAGACGCACAGTACTAGCAGTACTGCTGTTGTGAGCTGTGACCTAGGGTCGTTTGGTATGGCTACTAGGGCAGCTCCTGGAGCTGTTTTGCTGCTCCATCAACCAAACGGGTAGAAAGTGAACAGCTCTGACGAATGATCCCTGGATTTTGCGCTCTCACATGCTAGTGTCGTTGATTGAAGCCAAAAAAATCGAGCTCCCACCGGCTCCCTCTGACAACGCGTGGGACCGGACTCTTTTTGCCCCGGCTTGGGTGGGCGAGGCTGTGTGGATGAGACGGCGAGGTGGAGGTGGGTGCGGAGAAGACGGCGAGGTGGAGGTGTGTGCAGAGAAGACGGGCGCCGGACCGGAGGCGGCATGGCTGCGCCGGGGCAGAGCCAGCCCCGGCAAGGTCGTGAGGGCGCGCGTCGGTGGGGCATCCCAGTGAGACCGCGGGCTGCGTGGCTGGGCATGGCCCTCGGCGGTGGCGGCGCATGGCGGAGGGCAGCTGGGCATGCGATTAAGCCTGGGCGTTCGGGTTACCTAATTTTTTCGGGTCGAGTAATTCGGGTAATGAAAACTGCTACCTGATTTTAGCCCCGAAAAAACACTACCCGCAATTTCGGGTACCCAATAATACGGATTCGGTTCAGGTATTACCCGATATACCCAAATTTACGGAAAACAACAAACTACACTAAATTTCAGTAGCGATCTATACATAATTTCAGCAGCAATTTATAACACCCCGGTGTTACTCAAGCATTAGCATTGCAAATCATACTCATGGCATGTCATTGCATTCATGATCATATGTGAAATTAGAGTGCACTTTTAGTTAAAACATTTTGTGGGACAATTATTGCATATAATGTTCATAATTGATTCATCCTAATTATTTTGGTTAGACTCATGAAACATGG
This sequence comes from Saccharum spontaneum, assembly GCA_022457205.1. NCBI lineage: Eukaryota > Viridiplantae > Streptophyta > Magnoliopsida > Poales > Poaceae > Saccharum > Saccharum spontaneum. The sequence continues at coordinate 10,151,035 of CM039587.1, forward strand.
GTAGTTATAATTTTTAAATCAACTAGAACTAAGTAGTGCAATTTTTGGAGCAACTTGATAAGCAAAGTTTTGTCAAAAATTTGCTTTTAAAAATATTATTAGAAATTGGTCAAAAACTCTTTCTATTTAGCTTTTATTCTCTAATTCAAAATCTGTGGGGATTTTGGAGTTGGCCCTTTAATAAAAGTTGTAGAGAATTAAATTATAAGCCACTTTCATTTTTGGGCAATTTTCAGAAAAAAGTCATCTTCTTACTCAAATTTGAATTTGAAAACTGTGAATTGAAATTATTTGAAAATTTCTTGAAAAATAAAAATGAAAACGGGTTTCGGTTTTAGTGGGCCGGCGCCTCGCTTTCGGCCCACAGCCGCAAGCCGGCCCAGCCTGCCTCCGCACCCCTCCCCCGCTCCCACTCACGCGCGACGCGCGCGCCCGCGCCGTGCTCTGCCGCGCTCGCCGCGTGGAGCTCGTCCACCGGCCGCGGTGGGCTGCGTCAGACCGCCGGTCGGAAGCGTTGTACCTAGATGGGTTCACGTCCACCTCCACGCCTTGGCCGCGCCTTAAGGCAGCGCCCGGCCCTGCTCTCTCTCTCCCTCGCACCATTCCGAGAGCTTAAGTTTGCTAAATCATTCGCTTGTTGGATGATTTTCTTACTTAATTTCGTATAATTGGGCGGTTCTGTTACACAATTTGTATAGAATTTCAACAGAAATTTACAGAGAATAATATATTACAGTCACTCATTCAAATAGAGAGAATTATATTCTAATAAAGTGATAAGTGAAAGTGTTCAACTAACAACACATGATAAATACAAAGACAAAAAAATCTTTGGGTAGTTAGGGTAGTTTGGTTAACGAGGGATATTACCTGAATTACCCAAACTAATTTCAGGTAATCAAAATCGCTATCCGAATTTGGGAACGGGTACCTCGGGTTCAGGTAATTCGGGTCTGGGTTCGGGTAATTCGGGTATGGGTAATGGGTATCGGGTATTTTGCCCAGTCTTACATGCGATGTCGTGTGGTTGGGGAAGGGAAGAAAGAGAAGATGTCGTGCAGTGGGGAGGGCCAGCGGATAAGGTTGGGGAGGAAAAAGAAAAGTAAAAAGAAAAAAGGTATTGTTGACATTTCGCTCTTTTGACATTTAGGAGAAGTTGTTTTGCTAAACGGTCCTCAAAAACTGCATCAGCTCCCCAAACGAATCTGCTCCACAGACGAAGCTATGATTGAAGCTGTCACTACTACAGAAATCTTAACGGAGGCGGGCAAAATAGGTTAATGGAGACGGGCATTGCAACCGCCTCCAATCAAAGGTCACGATTAATCGTGACTTTACGGAGGCGGTTGCCCTGTCTGCCACGATTAATCCTTTAATGGAGGCGGGCATAATGCACCCGCCTCCATTAATCAATTAAAAAAAACCCTAGCGAGCCCAATCGAGCCCGCTGCCGTCGTCGCGTCCGCCAGAACTGGGCGCCCCTCCTCCTCGCTGGATCTAGGCATGGCCATGGGAGAGCTCGCCGAGCCGGATCCACGCTGGATCTGACAAACCTGCACACGCCACCGCGGGGGAGAAGAGAGGGAGGGAGGCCGCCGTGGTGGACCCCACGCCACCGCCATGGGCTCCTCCTGGCTGGATCCACCGCCGAATCAAGTCAGCTGTTGCGCCCCTCCACTTGTTCTGACCGGATCCGCCGTTGGCGGGCTCCTCCTAGCCGGATCCGCTGCCGGATCGAGCCCCACCATGGGAGAGAGTGGGAGGTGCAGCAGGCCGACCATGACCTAGATTCGGCCAACCTTCGCCTGGATTTGGCCAAACTCCGCCTCCCCACTGCAGCCGCCACCACTGGATCCTCAGCGTTGGGAGGAAAAGAGAGTGAGGGAGAGAGGAGCGAGGAGAGATGGTGAGTGAGGGAGAGAAGAGCGGATCTTACCTATGTCAAAGAGTGGATCGAAGTCGGTCTCCTCCATGCCCGCCAGATCCAGTGAAGCTCGAGGCGCCACCGCTTGGTCCTATGCCAAGCGCAATCATGGCCCCGCGCCGAAAATAGATTTATGGAGGCGGGCACCTTAAGACGACCGCCTCCGTAAATAGGCCATTTTTTGAGTCGGTTGTCTTAAGGTGCCCGCCTCCGTAAATCGATTTTAGGAGGTGGTTGGATTTTGACCGCCTCCGTTAATCGATTTATGGTGGCGGACACCTTAAGACGACCGCCTCCGTAAATAGACTATTTTTTGGAGGCGGTCGTCTTAAGTTGCCCGCCTCCGTAAATCGATTTTACGAGACGGGCAAAAGTGACCGTCTTCGTTAATCGCAGGCATTAACCGGGGTGGTTGGATTTTGTGACCGTCTCCGTTAATTAAAGAGCACCATCTTGCAAAAGCATTTATGTAGTAGTATGTTTTTGCTAAAGCCGGAGCTCCACCAAACGGCCCCCTACTGAGTACTGACCTGTGTGACTAGATGGACAGCAACGGCCTTTCTCCCTCTGTCCCTGAACCCTGGTCGGGATCGGTTTGGTGTGCATGCCTACTTCTCCTACACAGCACATCCCTTCTTTTCCCTCCGATCCGACGTCATGGCCACGATCAGGACTGGACCGCCGGTTGATCTGCTGCAAAAATACTAAAATAGGAATTTTGGCTGGCCATATTTTCCCATCCGTAAATATTTGTGCTGCATAACTTGAATTCACCAAACTTAGGGCCTGTTTAATATAATGGCTAATCACTAGCTAGCTAAAAATTAGCTAAATTAGCTCTAGTGCATCCAAACAGAAGGACTAATAGATGGGCTAATTTTTTGGACAAGTTTTCAACTAGTTGTTAGTCAACTAGTTAGCCAATCTTGACTAATTTGAGTTAATTTTTGGCCCAACTAGTAAGCTCTAGTTGATCCAAACAAGCCCTTAGCATTTACTATTGCTTGTTTGGTGAAAACCGAGATTGAATGTCAACCAGCTTTTCTTTTGATATATAGAATCCCGTTCCTGCTGGTAAGGAAACATTGGTTCCAATCCAAAGGAATTTTTTTATTGGCCTTGCCAGTCAAAGCCTTTAACTGATGCCCTAAAATTTCCTATATGCCGGTCTAATTTGGTTTCTCCTCTACTTCCCTTATATGTGTCTACATAAATTAAAGAAAAAATGCAAGCAAGAAAACAAAAAGAAAAGGAAAAGGGAAATAGAAATAGAAGAAAAATAAGAAAATAATTAATCGAAGCAAATTAAAAAGAAATAAACAAAAGATAAAAATATAAAGAAAATGAAGAGAAAAATAAAAGACAATCGAAAAGAAAAAAATTAATATAAAACAAATAAAATAATTAATTACAGTATGGTGTTTTATGTATTTGTGGATCAGCTCCTGCATATGGTGTTTTGCATCAGTCCCTTATTGCAATCATTTATGAGATACTCCCTCTGTCTCTTTATCTGCATAGCTAGCTTTGGCATTTTAGTAGGTACAGTTGAATCTCTATGAATGTGGTCACTATGTCTGTCCAGATGCTTGGCAGGGGCTGTGAATATGGACATTGAATTCCACTGCCACAACGACAGTCAAACAGTAGGTAGCAGTAGTTCTGAAGATTAGTAGAAAATGCAATCTATCTGTTTCTTCAGAAAGTTTAGAGTTTTTATGTTTTAGTACAGTTCAGCTGTTCCAGAGCAACAGCCTTGCATCTCTCTATGTTGTGTCACTTTCATAATAGTAAATATTTTTGTCAAGCAATCGTTCACAAATATTTGAAGAATTAACTCATTTCCTATTGTATGAACAAGTGGACTTGCAGCGGTTCTAAATTTCTGGAATCTGCAAGCTTCCTTATTAGCTGTGTTATCTAGTTTCTCAGCAGTCAGTTTGCCACAGCAGATATGGAGCCAATTAATCTTTTGCCTTGTACTTTTGTTTCAGGTGATGCTGGGAAAAAATTTCCAATGGAAGAGGGAGATATGCTGATGTTGGAGTTGTCTCCAAATTTGTCTATTACTGTCAAATACTTGACTGTCTTTTGCTTGGATGTTTCATGTCAAAGAAATTATTCATAGATGGAACACCTTAGTAGACTTTAAATTATACCTCTGTAGCAGACTTAGCTGTCAAAGTTTTCTATTACTGTCCAATACTTGGATTTGTATGCCTGGTGTGTGTTGTTTTTACTTGGATGGTTAGTGTTGAATCAATTATTCTAGTTCACCTATAAATATTTCATGAATCTGTAATATGTTCAACCATGCACATGCATGTTAATTTCTCTATTTTCTATGTGAAATTCTACTCGTGTTTTTTTTTTGTAATTTTCAAAGCAGGGTCTTTAGAATTACAGATGGACATGCATGTTGGATTTTTTTTGATATTTTCTTTCTTTGGTTATTTTTATTTTTCTGGATCTTTTTATATTGATTTTTTACTTATTCTTTTGTTAAGTATTTTTATTGTTCTACAAGTAGTTTTTGAATTCTGTACGCTTAAGTTTGATTTTTTTATTTCTCACATGCATACAGAATACATTTGTAGTTCTGTACACATTTGATAATCCACCATGCATACCGTGACAATGCGCCAAGGCTCTGGCCGCTGGAGCAGCTGGGAACCACCGGCCCACCTCGAGTTCACACGTGGTTATTGAATCGTGCGTGTATTGGGTAGATGGCGTGGATTCGTCCAATACACGGGTGGGACTATTCACACATGAATAATATACACGGACAGCCAAACAAGGCCTTATAGTAAAAGCTATGAATTTAGAAATACCAAAACGTTTTATAATTTAAGTTAGAAGATTTAGTACATATATTTCTGTGTTCACGTTTCACGTTTCATCCCCCCACCCCCGCGCGCGCGAGTTCACACATCGTTATTGAATCGTGCGTGTACTGGGTAGACGGCGTGGATTCATCCAATACAAGGGTGGGACTATTCACACATGTATAATATACACGGACAGCCAAACGAGGCCTTATAGTAAAGGTTATGAATTTAGAAATACCAAAACGTTTTATAATTTGAGTTAGATGATTTAGTACATATATTTCTGTGTTCACGTTTCTTTTCTCCACCCCCCCCGTGCAACACACACACAAAAAAAAATCTTTTGTTATTATTTTTTTAGGGGGAGGGGGAGGATTGTTCAACAAAAACAATCTATGATTTATTGTTAAAAAGTATCTATTTATGAGCTTGGTCCAAAAAAAATACTAGTAGCTTCTCTACGTAATACATTCTATACCTTGTGGAACAAATGGAGGACTAGAGGCAAAAGGAGCCTGTTTTGCCTGGAGGATGCTCCACCAATGACGGGCGGGGTCATGTATGATTGCGTTGAGGTTTGCTTTCCGGTGCTGTGACGATGACTACCGCTTGGGTTTGCAAAACTAAGGTTGAATGTGACGGGGCCAAAAGGTTGCCCATCCTCACCGGTTCTGTTCTTTCTTTTGAGAAAGGAGGGACATCCACTCTTCTGTTACCAAAGGGTCCAGGGATCTTGTTGTAATTTTCACTTTTCCAAGGGCCTTTTGTGAAAGTAGGGTAGGACAGCTGTCCTCTGTTTTCCTGTATGGCATACTTGTACGTGTATGCGTCTGGTACGTTTTCCTTAACTATTAAGGCAGGTATGCTTGATAAAAAAAAGGGGGGACATCCACTGTGCACTGATTGTTGTACAGTAACAAGTAACGAGCCCGGGTCATTCAAGATTTGCTTTAGATCAGTGTTATGAATTTACGATTACTGCTGTCTGCTGGTATGCTGTTTTGGACTGGAGGAAAGGATCGAGCCGGGCGTGCCCCTCTCCTGATCTGCTGTTTGTTTGGTTTTAGCAGAAATGGAATTAGCTTGAGGGGTGCTACTACTTTTCCTTTTTGGCAGAGGACACCGCGCAAAGCCGCAAAGGAGTAGTGTGTAAAGCGGTTTGAGAAAGATGGAAGTGAGGAACGAATCACCCAGGATCAAGGAAGCAGCTCCAGTGGCTGTCGGAGTGAGGGATGGGTCCGCCTGCTCATTACTGATGTCTACATAGGATCGGATCACTAACTAATCATGGAATAGACTAACACAATTTGGTTACAGTATGAGAGCCTCAGAATGCAGCAGAGTGGATATAGTCGAGTTTCACTCGTGTTAATAAAAAAATAAGCATGCAGATAAGAACTCCCGGCGGTTCGAGGGGAAACCAAGAAAAATATTGCTTACATACAAGCCGGCGTCTTTTTGCTAATCAAACGCCAAAGTACTCCATGACTCCATGTTGGATCCAGGAAGCCGGACGCCACACGCTGTACAGGCGGACCCACCCATAGGGCGAGGTCGGGCGGCCGCCCTACCTCCCGTCCGGGCAGACCTCCTACTACCAGCGGCATCCGAGCTCAAGAAGTCGAGAAATCAAAGGTCGAAGACGACGATAGCGTCGACAGGACAGGAGACACGAAGTGGGCTTCTTCTAGTCTTTGGGCAATTGGACTGTTAAGGGCCTCGTTAGTCATAGTGCAGGCGAAGTGGGCTTGCCCCTCACGGCCTCACCCGTCGCCTGTACCGAGCAAACAGGCGGACGCTCTGTTTCTTCAGTCTACTTGCAGTTCTCCAATAATTACGGCACAAAGCTTCATGTCTTTTTCTTGAAAACATAGGAGAAGAGAGCTTCAGGTCTTGACATAGTGCCAAAGAGAAGGTCTGTCAATCCACTACTGTCTGCGACTCTTAAATCTCTATGCTGATCTGACCATGAGTACTACAAGCACGTAATTTCTTTTTCTTGTTTCTCATCTGGTCTGACCAATAATTCTAGTTTAAGCATCATGTACTACAATCATTTTCTCACACACTTGATACCGATTAACCTTATATACCAAAAATATTATGTCATTTCCAAATTGATTTGTCTTTTAAATTGACATGTTTTGGACTATAATTTTCAAATCAAATATGTATTATCGCGGATTTTCTCTATTAAAAGGTACTATCTGATTCTTGTTTGTCGTTCTACAAGCTTTTATTCATGGTATGCATGCTATCTTTTTTAGCCAAAAACTTTGTAGTCTAAATCCGCCCTACCTCCATTCTCGGGCTGGGTCGCCAGCGAAAAGCGAAGATACGGAAATGCATGCACGCAGGACGGAGTGACCGACCCACAGCCAGCCAACTTTGCTGTTGCTGATCGCATCCCAATATTCACGTCTTTAAAAAGCATCGGTGACCCGTGTACTGTTTTCAGCAGGATAGTCTTGTTTACATATCGCGTCCACTTGAGTAAATCCTTGTATTGTATGCAAACAAATCTTGTTATTCCCACCATATATATACTCACATTGAACCACCAGAATCACCAAAACTAACCAAACCGTACGTGGCTCGATCAAGGGCCATGGTTCATTGGTTCTTATGCATAAATAATTAAGATGATGAATTCTTAAGTCAGAAACGAAAGTACCTACAGACAGTGGCGGAGCTCAATCGAAAATTTAGGTGGGGCGAGTCACAAACACATAACTAATCTCTACAACCAAAATGTTCAAAGCACTTTCGTCGACACTGTTTCGCCGTGCGCCCCTACAATTGACATGGGTCTGGCACTTGTATAATTAATGGTATAAAGAAGAAGAGAGATGGCATACGCACGTCCATATGCTCTCTAGCTCTCCACATTACGGAAAAACATATGGAGACCATCCACCATCCTACCACATTCTCTGCAAATCCGGTTCACACAATCCATCGAACATGCTGGGGGCGTTGTCCATGATCTCAAGCTTCATGTACCGACTTCAAACAATCTCACGAAAATCAGATAGGAGAACATACCAGATGCTGTGGCGACACCATGGGCGACCTTAACACCGTCCTGGCACCAGCAGTTCATAGAGCTGTTGTGCCAGCACCTTCTCTGCTTTTTTGAGTCGATGGCGGCGGCGAGCCCTGCTGGCCACAGCGGTGCCGCGGCGAGGGCCGGACGGCGTCTAGGCCTCCAAGGGCGGCGGGCAGCAGTAGGGCCGGTGCCATAGTGAGGGACAGTTGGCGGCGGCGGCGTGGCACCGTAATGCAGAACGAGTGAAAGATCGAGACACAGGAGCTTTCGGCCAGGAGTTAACGTGATGGCGCACTTGCTCTGATGGGCTAATGAGCTACTGGGCTTACTCGACTGAAACTTGGACCACGTCTCAGGCGCTCGTGGCTCGGCCTTCTTCCTCACGCTATCGCGCCGCCGCAGTTGTTCCTGTGCAACACCGAGATGGAGAAAGAAGATGGGAGTGGGGTTCCTCCATGCCGGCAGTAGGTGGGGCAGCTGCCCCACCCTACCGTATGGGGAGCTCCGCCTCTGCCTACAGAGATCTTTAATGTACGTGTGCCTAAGCTGAAAGCTGAATGGAAGAACACTAGCTAGTTTTTCTTTTTATATATCTTGGTGACAAGATTCCTTTTTTCAAAAGAAGCCTGATTGGAATAGGGTCATGATTGCCAAGGCTGTTTTAGTTCGTTGCTGTTCAGTTGTGCCTTTTGGGATCGGGAGATTCCTTTCGTCGTTTTTTTAAATTTATAAAAGGACTACGCCTTTCTTTCCAGAAATCAACACGTAAGTTACGTTTGTCCACACTAAATAAGCTCAATTAGTGTGCACCACTTAAGGAGTGTTTTTGACTTGGACATGTCCGTTACGTCTCTTCGCACCAATGCAAGCGCCGGTCATCGGACACAAGTCCACCAGCTTAGGAATGGGACGGGGAGCCACATCTCAGCAACTAGGATTTGGCAGACGGCCAGACGGACCGGGAAGGAGATCGATTAGAGCAAGGAGAAAAAAGTAGAGAAAATTACGTGTCCTCCAGGATAGGGATCGCAAGCTGAGGATATATATATATATATATATATATATATATATATATATATATATATATATATATATATATATATATATATATATATATACCTCCTGTTATACCGCCACGGCAAGTACGTGAGGTGCGCCTGCGTGCAAGGCATGCAATGTTAGATAGCGTTTGGTTAGGAGTTAAGGTGGGGTGGGACGGTCTCATCTCTGATTTTATTTCCTGTTTGGTTGAGAAGGGACGGGATAGACACATTTTTTGTTTGGTTCATAGACATAAAAAGTGGGATATCCTATGTTTTAACATCTTTAGCAACCATCGGCTAAGACCCCACCTGTCATCCTATTTTAATTGCTTTTTCTCTTTTTTTTTAACTGGCACCATGAGCTTAGACCCCATATGTCATCTTATCTTTAATTGCTTTCTCTCTGTTTTTTTTTAACGCCGCTGAGCCGATGAAGACGTTGTGAATTGGGGACAAACCCATCCCCTCGATTTTGAGGGACGGGGGCAACCTCGAATCTTGGCAAATATTCGCTGGTGGGATGGACTCGCTCCAGCTCGACTCAGAACCAAACAGCGTAGGAAATGGGATCGCCCCGTCCCGTCCCCCATCATCCCTCGAACCAAACACACAATTAAGGGCCCAGAAAAAAGAGCCATGAGGAAGACGATGCTAAGAATGCCACAGCTGAGGTCACTGCATAGGCTCCTTCTGACGTGAATTTGCATGCTGCCGGTTTAGTAGACGCTGTTTTACTTAGGATATCTTCTTCTTCTTTATTTTTTTTGTTTTTGTTTTTGCTTGATTGATATGATAGCCTTTCGAGTGGAATAGGCACTAAAGCTGGGGAATGTGCCAACCTCGGCCCCTCGCGTCTCGCAGTAACCGATCGCCGCGCGGCCGACCGACACGACGACGGTACACGACGCTACCTGCCCTTCCTTGCGTTCGATTCACCGGCCCGCGTCGTAAAGGCGGTTGCGTTCCACGGCACGCCTTGCCGTTCTTGGCTGCTCACACCCGATGCGTCTTCAAACTCCCGGCGGTTCGAGGGGAAACCAAGAAAAATATTGCTTACATACAAGCCGGCGTCTTTTTGCTAATCAAACTCCAAAGTACTGTCCTGCTTATTCACGTCTCTTGGTATGTAGCTAGCTATAGAGTATACTCTCCCTATATATATATATATATATATATATATATATATATATATATATATATATATATATATATATATATATATATATATATATATATATATATATATATATATATATAGGGAGAGTATACTCTATATATATATATATATATATATATATATATATATATATAGGGAGAGTATACTCTATAGCTAGCTACAAAATAAGTTATTTTATAGTCACATCTATTTACGATAATTTTATATACTAATTTACGACAATATCAGAGCACTAAGAAATATTAGACACAAAATATAGAAACTCAGGGTACTAAATAATATTCAGTACCCGAACCCCTCAGCCTGCCTGCGATTCCCACGACCGACTACGTCGTCCTGGACTTCCCCACGGGCTACGTCGACGGCCTCAAGAAGCAGTACAAGGCCCACAGCGGCAAGTTCTGCTCCGGCTTCGACGTGCTCACGGCCTAGCTACCGAGGTTAGAGAAGGTGCTCGGCTCGTCTACCATGGAGATGGAGGCCATCGACATGATCCGGGAGGCGAATTCTTCCGGTTCGCCAGGGAGGAGACGGACCAGGGAGGTCGACTATTCATTTGGCCCACCGATGTTCGCCGGCCCGCTCGTGAATAATGACGTCATTACCTCCGTCGTCATCGTCAAGGCGCCGCTCGGCACAGGGATGCTCGCCAGCTGTGGAGCACTCTCGATCAGGAGTTCTTTCGCCCGTGGCACGAAGAAAGACCTGTCCTGAACTTATTCCTTTTTTTTTTGGAAGTTAACTTGTTCCTTATTATACAGCTGATGATGATGATGAAACGGGAAAAGGAAAACTTGACTGCAGGGAGATGAACGGTGACATCAAGATGCTTCTGTTTGGTTAATGCTGTTGTTACTTTCGGTTGTATAGCTCCTGTATCCGTACGATAATATCTTAGCTACATCACGGGCAAAAGTATAATAAAAGAGATAGTTATGGAGAACTTGTCTATCATGCACTTTGTTTTGACATTGTTACTAAATTGGCACTTATTTATTTCAATGTGGCTTAGAATAGTATGTTGTTAAGCCGAGTTAAGATTTATTTGTCTGTTGAATTCGACCCACTATTTTTTCATACTCTTGTTGCACGAAACTATTGAGGCTCCTAACCCACTTTTTTCTACTCTTGTTGTGTTGAATTGCGTTAAAAATTTTGAAATTGTGAAACCGGGTAAGGATAAGAAATTTTTCGGTGGGGGTCAGAATTTTCGAGCTATGGGAATTTTTGAAACTGTGCGTGAAGTCTGTGAGAGAAAAAAACGTTAGGTCTCAGCAATTCCGTCCCAAATTTGTGGTATTAGAATTAAGACAGAGCAACCTTGGTCCGAAATTTTCTCTGAAATTCTGATGGTAGCAATTTCAGGCTGTGACCGGAATTTGAGACCACAGATAGAAAACACTCATTTTGTAAAACTTTAAGTCAACTTGTGTTTTGTCTAGGTGTTTTGTTGGACTTTTGAACACGTAGGCACTTGCTAGTAATTAGTTTTGGATTTCCCTTTATAGTATGCATATATGGCACACCTATTATAGAAATTAAATTCAAAACATGCTACCCATGCAATTGCGCTGGCCAACCTTCATGTTGTAGGTCAAACACAGTCAGCAGTCATGGTCAAAGCGTCTAGTAGCATTGGAAGGCATATGCTCGGATTCATAAACTAAAGTGACACACGGATACCTTTCTTTTCTCTATAAAGACCTGTTGACGGTTGGAGCGAAACGGAACTTTCCTTAACCTCTTTCACTCGTTGGGGCATGAAGCGTTCGCGGTGGCCCTCGGACAACGACGCAAGTGCGTGGCGAAGGAGCGTCAACTTGGGCGACGACGACGTAGTCAGAAACCGCTAGTTCATACACGGAGAGGCAACCATGCATGCATGTTAGATCCTGTTTTCTGCTTGAGACAAAAGACAGGAACTTGCCAACTTGAGCGACATTTACAGTACAATTTCATCGCTTGTTTCGTGCGTCCGCTTTGGCGCTTTTCCATATAGCCGTCCGAGCACGGAAGGCATAAATAAGGCGGCAGTGTTCCGATCCTCATCCTCGTATTGCTGGAGCCATTCTGCTAGCCAGCGAGCTTGCTGATTTTCGAGGCACGCATAGAGCTCCAGCAATGAAGAAGTCATTACTCTCCGTCGTTGTTCACCTCCTACACCTTGCTCTTTTCCTCCTTGCCATGCTTCTTCTGCAGCCGTGCGTGGTTCTGGCCATCATGTCGACCCCAAGCAGCCTAGCCGCCGGCGACAGCCTGAAGCCACCCAACTACGTCACCAGCCCCTCCGGCGATTTCGCCTTCGGCTTCCGAGCCCTCCCCGACTCCAACGCATCCTCCTCCAGCTCCTTCCTCCTAGCGATATGGTTTGGCTTTGATCCTGGCAGGGTCGTGTGGTTCGCCGCAGACGCGGGCTCAGGCTCCGCTGTGGTCGCCGGAGGCCAGTCCGTCCTGAGCCTCAGTACCGCCGGCCAGCTCTCCCTTGCTAATCCTGGAACCCAGGGGCGGATTTGGGCCCCGGGCTGCCCGGGCTGCAGCCCGGGGCGAGGCCCAGTAGCTGTGGGAATATGTTTCACAAAAAACACATAAAATGGCCTGGCAGCCCAATAGCTCCCCTGGCAGGAATACAGCCTAGCTAGCTTGAATCCCAGCCCTGGCCGCAGCCCGTAGAAGTGAGCAGCGTGACTTGGCCTGCTCGGCTTTCTACCTCTGCGCGTCATTCCTGCCCCCGCCTCCCCGACTCTTCGACTGCTCGCGAAGTAGCGATCTCAAGTCGCGACGCCGCCACGGTACTGCACGTCTGCATGCAGGACGACGCCTGCTCAATCTCCGACTACGGCCTCTGCGCCCTTCCCCGTCTCCCCACCGGCTGCGGCCCATGCGGATCACCCCCCTCCCGCGGTCCTGCCGTGCCGGCTGCCCGGCTGCCCCTGCAGCCCTGCAGGTGAGAACAGCGGTCACCACTATCTAATTCCCTAATTCCCTATACTGTCTGCAACATTTGATAATTCTTATTTCTTAATTCATATCCAATGTCTTAGGATGGAAAGATACTAAGTAGCGTTGAGCAGAAAAGACCACGGATTAAACTTGATTTGAGAGATGCAACAGCAACAATTGAAAGAGCCTTCTCCACTATGAATATTATCAAGACCGAACTGAGGAATAAAATGAATCATGATTGCATGAATAATAGCATGATATGCTATATTGAGCGGGATTTGTTTGCATCCATTGAAGATGAAATTTTTTTGAAGCACTTTCAAGGCTTAAGAAACCGTAAGATAAATTTGCCACGTGAGGGTCCGAGGTGTGTATTGTTTTAGTACATTTCATTTTATAATGCTATATTGATATATGAAGAAGTATGACATTTTTAAAATTATGTAGCATTGAGCGTGGTGGTTCAAGTAGTGTGAATTCGTGAAGATGAAAGACATCAGACATGGATTTTTTTTTATTATGGAAGGCTCTTTGTATTTGGTACTTTTCTATCCTCGTCATAGTTCCATATATTTTTGAGCACTTTGAATCGATATCAATCTTTGCTATATCTATTAGAATAATGTGTACAGCGAGCAAAATTTTTTTGCCTTATGTTATTTAGCCCCCCCTGTGGTCTGTTTCTGGATCCGCCACTGCTGGAACCAGCAATGCATGGACCCCATACACTGACGCTAGCCAAAACTACGGCTCCCTTCTCGTGCTACGGGACACCGGCAACCTCCAGTTCCTCGGCGCAGATGGCAAGACCGTCGTCTGGGAGAGCTTTGGACACCCCACGGACACTCTCCTCCCAGGGCAGCTCATGGCCCCTGGAACACTCCTTCGGTCTAGGGCCTCAGACACCAACTTCTCAGCCGGCCGCTTCATTTTCATCGTTCAGAAGGATGGGAACATCGTCATGTACAGGACGGACCTGCCAGGTAGCGGCCCCACGGCCCCCATCAACGCCTACTGGAGCAGCGGCACTTGTTGTGTCGACAATGGCAACACGACGCTCTTCTTCGACGCCGAGCCGGACGGCACCAGACGGAACCTGACAGCCGCCCCTCAGCCCCTTCCTTCTTCCACCGGCAGTAGGTTCTTCTACCAGCACGCCACGCTGGACCCAGATGGAATCCTTCGTGTCTACATCCTCCCCAACAACACCGCCGGCAGCGGCAACGCCACATGGTCCGTCGTGAACCCGCCGGTACCAAGCGACGGCTGCCAAGCGGTGACCAACGGCCGGCGTGGCATGTGTGGACCCAACTCGTACTGTGTGTACGACGCCGACAACCGGCTCGACTGCGAGTGTCTAGGTGGCTACACCTTCTTGCACACACAGTTTAGGTACGAGGGCTGTGCTCCAGCATTTCTTCAGGATACCTGCGATGACGGGAAGAACAGCCATTCTTCCGAGTTCAAGCTCGTGGAGTTGCCCAACACGTATTGGGCAAACCCGATATTCTACGAGCAGCACAAGTCCATCACGGCGGAGCAATGCCAAGATTTGTGCTTGCACAACTGCCTCTGTGCAGCTGCCTTGTTCGACGGAAGTAGCAACAGCTGCTTGGAGGCTGCTATGCTTACAACCGGGTGGCAACAAAATGGCACGAGCATGAGGACGCTGGTGAAGGTGCGGATCAAAGGACCCCCTGCTGTGATCCTGCCTTACGCAGTCATTGCTGGATTGGGCATGTTATTCTTGGCCATTGCTTGCATCCTCCTAGTGCATTGTTACATCACTAACAAGAAGGAAAGAAACAGGAAGCATTTGAGCGCGACGGTTTTCACTCGCAAGGAGCTCCGCCGAGCGACCAACGGGTTCAGCAAGCTGCTTGGCCAGGGCGGCTTTGGCAAGGTCTACCATGGCATCGTCAAGTCCCTGGAACCACACGATGTCGCCGTGAAGGAGCTCAGGAGCACGGACGAGTACCAGGAGACGGAGTTCGAGAACGAGGTGCAGTCCATCGGCAGGATCCACCACAGGAACCTGGTCCGGATGGTCGGCTACTGCAAGGAAGGCGTGCACCGGATGCTCGTCTTCGAGTTCATGCCAGGAGGCTCCCTCGGCGACGTCCTCTTCAAGCCCTCCGAGAGGCCGTCCTGGAGCTGGCGCGCCGAGGCCGCCATGGCCATCGCAAGGGGGTTGGAGTACTTGCACTACGGCTGCACAGCTCAGATCGTCCACTGCGACATCAAGCCCGACAACATCCTGCTGGATGACAAGAGAATCCCCAAGATAACGGACTTTGGGATCGCAAGGCTCCTCGACGGCGACAAGCTGAAGCAGACCATCACCCATGTCCGAGGCACGCTCGGGTACCTTGCGCCGGAGTGGTTCAGCAGCGAGAGGAAGGTGGACAGCAAGGTGGACGTGTTCAGCTTCGGCGTTGTTCTTCTGGAGATGATCTGCTGCAGGAGGTACCCACCATCACCGGCACCGGCAGAGGACGGCCAGGATGGGCCGCGATGCAGCGGCGACGACGATGAATCGGAGGACCTAGGCATGCCCGTGACACTGAGAGCATGGGTGTCGGACCTGGTTAGGGAAGGCGATGTTGGGCGTGCTGTGCAGGGAGACGAGGAGGCGCTGCAGGACCTGGAGAGGGTGGAGAGGTTCGCGCGCATTGCGATCTGTTGCGTGCAGGGGGAACCATCGATGAGGCCAACGATGAGGAGCGTGGTGTGGATGATGGAGGGCACCATGGAAGTGGACCCTCTACCTGCTGATGACCCTCCGGCTCCAAGGGTACATGACTTTGACTTCCCTGCAGCGGCAGCTAGTAGTGGAACTCATGATAACTCCAACTCTAGTAGTGGAACTCATGATAACTCCAACTCCAGTAGTATATATGATTATGATTGAGGACAAGATTATATTTTATTTCTGCAAAGAGCACCCTGCTCACCAAGCAACTTTGTGTGCGAAAATTCCTAATAAACAAAGCGTTGTTAGTTTGTATCGCATAATTAGTCATTGCAAATAATCTGTTTTGTGCCTTTTTTTGTACTTTGATTTGTAAGGACTAGCCAATCAACTCGTGCTTAAAAGTCCTATAATTTTATCTTACAAATGACTGGAAACATCATCCTCCTAAGTTGGAGCAATGGCTGTCAGAAAGGAATCTGTTGAATGATTGCATCCAGCATAATTTACATCGGGCACAACAGAGAATGAAGGCTCAAGCCTGATAAAAATAGAACTGAGAAAGAATTCCAAGTGGGGGAGATGGTATTTTTGAAGCTACAGCCTTATATACAAACTTCAGTAGCACCTCGTTCCAGTCCGAAGTTGAGCTTCAAGTACTATGATCCCTTCAAAATTCTGGCTAAGAGCAACTCCAACAGTTTGGGATTTTTTGTTTGGCAAATCTTAGAGTTTGACAACTCCCAAAATATTATGGCAAAGGAAAAAAATATCAATCTCCAATAGTTTGGCATAATTCACTTGGCAACCTGAAAAGTGTGGCCCACAGTCTGGTTTTTGTCGCCAGAAAATTCTTTCCGCATGTATTCCTTCGCGTGCCCGCGCAAAAACACCGCCGCCATCTCCCATCGTTCATCGCGCGGTTCCTCCACGGCGGCAGGATCCTCCTGGCCCGGCCTCCTCCTCCCAGCCGGCCATCACCGTCCTTGGTGACCTGCTAGCCGGCAACCAGGACCTCCCGACCTCCCCAGCCGGCAACCAGACCGGCGAGGAGACAGCAGCAGAATCAGAAGCACCACAGCTGTCTGCCACTGCTCGTCAGTTGCCACACAGCAAAGCTATAGGGAATCTGCAGGCTGCCGGCTAGGAGCACAGTACCATGCACGATGACACAAATGAAAAGGATCATTCACACAACACATTACCATTCCAATGTCACATCAGTAGCATTCAGTAGCAAACAAAACAGGCTCAGGAGCATCTGGTGATTTTGCCGGCCATGACGCCTCTTCTCTGTCTCAACTCTGTCTCATCATCATGTACTACAGAAGAGGTCATATCAGCAGTGTCGACGAGCACCTGCACCTGGACATGCGTCCCTTCGCGCGCCCAGGAGAAGTCGGCGGCGCCGAAGAATACGTCGGATGCGCGCTCCTCAATCGCGCGCATATATGCGCGTCGGGGAGATGTATTTGCCAACTTGCCAAACATGTCAAAGCCCTTTGGCAAATTATTGGAGAGGCTTTTTTCTCCTTTTGCCAAAAAAAACAAGGATGCCAAAGTCCTTTGCCAAACTGTTGGAGTTGCTCTAAGGTGGGGACTGTAGGATATAAATTAGCGCTGCTAAAGGGTTCCAATATTCATCATGTTGTGCATGTCTCTCAGTTGAAGCGCCAAATGGCACCATCTGTGCAGGTGGAGGATGACATTCGGCTTGTTCCCACTTACCCCGAAGAAGAAGTGCACCCTATTCAGTTCAGAGGAGCAACAACACTGTCTCTTGGTTCATTGAAATTCCTTGCCATCCTCATTGACAACTTCGGAAGAAGTAAACGATCTGCATCGATGCTACCCAAGTAGCCTAGCTTGGGGGCAAGCTAGATTCCGAGGGGGAGGTAATGTCTGGTATTCAGTTAAGCAATGTAGCACTATTGCGCGTCTGGCACCAGGCGACCGAAGTGGTTGATGGACGCAATGTTGTGTCAGTAATATTGGAGTTCAATAGGGAGACAGTTGTCTGAGGTCGTTAGGCTGGTGGTAGTCGATAGCGAGGTGCAGGGTGGGTATATAAGCCCTTGTAATCTTATTGCTGAGGATATCGAATAAGAGAACTCTGAACCTGAACTCTGTCTTTTGTTAGAATATTAGACAATATTTGTGACATCAGACATGTGCACGTGTGATATAAGCGCAATGAATATGTATATGATACTGGTCATCATGATTTTAATCACAGAAAATAGAGGATGGGTTGCAACAAAAGCATATATATCCACCGGCACCAGAGCCGACACTAGTTGGCATAGCGTTTTTCGATGTAGTTGTCCCGCTCAATGCGTGCAGTAAGGTTGAAGTGTCGATCACCACCTCCTTCATTGGAAGAAGAGGCCAAGTCATCGAGAATTTGCAGGAAGAACGAATGAGCAGTCGTGTGAAGACGCTCCCCAAAAACCTGATTGTCGGTCTACACCCTAGCAGATGAACTCGCAAACGGCGCTGGTTTCAGAGGCCTACTCTCGCTATTCCAGTGTGAACAGGAACTAGGATGGGAAGAACTTTGGTTGCAACGGAAGCAGTGGATGTGTTTGCGCAAGAGGAAGCGAATGATGGGTATCTTATCTCGCCCACTCTCGCAGAAGCCCAAAGGTCCAACGGAAGTGGAACCGATCAAGCACTGAAATCAACCACGCGGAAGGGCAGAAGGCTCCCTTGATCACGAGCAAAAACTTCTTAAACTCATGTCATCAATCGGCTTAAGTGGCAAAACCAACCCGCGCCCCGCACCACACCATGCCGGCTTGGCGGCGCGGGGGGAGGGGGGCATGTGTGGCACGTCCTCATCCTTTCTCAACTTCTCAATATTGGCGCACACACAGTTGACCCATATAAGTTTAGTCATCGTCCAGTCAAAATCGCGTATGAGACTAAACTATAATGCACAAGCTATGTAATACGGTCTTAGGATTTTATTTCATTTAACTGAATTAAAATAGGCCAAGCCCATTATTAAATCTAACATCATTTTCTCTATGTTTCTCTCCTTCCCTCTCTAAACTCTGTCTATTCCAATTATCTGTTGAGTTCCTAGCAGGAGTCTAACAGCCTAGTGTTGGCGGTGCAGCGTGGTGCATGCGGAGTGTCAATCTAATGTATAGTCGAGTCTGGCACGGGTTGCGACGCGTGTTGATGTTAGAGTCCAACCGATCTGGTCCTTTCGGGTTGTTGTATCTTTGTTGTACCCAATCTTGATTGATTCTTTGTTTTAATGTAATCAATTGCTCTCCTATTTGATTTGTTTTAAAGAAAACTTCACGTGAACTTGTAACATGAACGGATAGGATTTATCCACTGACGGCGAATTTTAGCAGGGAAATTGATTCATCATATATAATCATCTCGCAAAATGTATTTACGGAGATAGTCCTAAAATCGGTTTATGGAGAGGTCCGCCTCCAAAAATCAGGTCATTTTCGGAGACGAACTTCTTAAGAGACCCGTTTCCGTAAAAAGACCCGAGGCCCAGCAGGCCCGTTATTTGTGTCCACATATATAAGCATGACTTAGGGTTGAGGAGCCTCTCACTCCATGTGCCCGGCTCTCTCTCCTCTCTATGCGGCGGCCTCTCTCACTTTTTTATGTATGAGTGTTATCGAATTCACCTCAATCCACATGTGTTGGATTAGATTAGGATATAATTTAGTTCAAGTAAACAAGGCCGTAATGTATGAGCTAGATCCCTGTTTTCCATGAAAAAAAATAGTGCAGATGGTCCTCATAGGACGACCGTGGCACTTATTCTCACTGTACATCCGATGTATGATCCGTCTTCCAGTATAGCACTACAACCGCCAAAGATTTCTTTCATCAGAAGAAAAAAACGGAGCGGATGGTCATGCAAACTGTTTAGGCTCCGTTCGGTTAGCTAATATTACGCGAGGAACCATTCCGAACATTAAAATCTTATATAAATTAATAATGATTCCGGCCCAGAATTCTTCCTGGGCTCATTCCCAGGAAGCGACGGGGCCTTACGAAAAGTTAATTGCAACATGCCAGTTGCCAACATTCGTGTGCCATTCTCTAGAAATTCTGCAGAAACTTGTTGACACGACAATGAGTCCACTCAAGAAGCCCAATACGCCCCGCATGCAGCCTCGTTTGATGGGCCATGGCTTCTGCATTTAACATTTTTAACTTACTCCTAGTTATTAGGCCATTCTTGGGCTACATATTTCCCCACAGAAAGGGCCCTCTCGGGTCGACTCCAGTCACATCCATCCATAGTGAACTATGGCCTCGATACAGCCCAATAAATATACTTCGGCCCGCAAAATTCGGGCCCTGCCGGTTCTTCTGCCGTTCTCCTTCTTGTCTCTGCCGGCGGCGGCGCTCCTCCGAGTTCTGCGACTGCAATTGTCGCCGCTACTCCGGCCAGGCAATCCGCAGCTTCTTCTGCGCTGGCCATAGCCTGCCAAGCTGCCAATTGTACCCGTGCACTGGCTCCGTTGGAGACCACACGAGTCCCAGGTTAATTCCCAAGTCATCGCCACGCTGCTCCTATCCCAATCCAATACCCAAGCTAGCCAAAAGAAAGGTACCTACAGGCTACACCTACAGAGCTGCTCACATGCGTTTGAATGGAAGAACGGTGCATTCAAGGTACTCTCTCCATTCAAAGTATAAGTCATTCTAATTTTCTTTCTGAGAGCCAAATCATCTCAAATTTGACCTAAATTATAGAAAAAAATTACATAAATTTATGACATCAAATAAATATATACTATGAAAATATAATGAATGAAGAATATAATTATAATTATTTGGTATCATAAATGTTATTATTTTATTATATACATTTGATCAAACTTTAAATGTTTTGACTTTCCAAGAAAGTTAAAATAACTTATAATTTAGGATGGAAGGAGTAGCAAGTAGCACAAGCCCTTTTCTAAGAACAAAAGAAAATTTGAGGAACAAGTTTCTTCCTTTCACTGGCCGATTTGTTTTTGTGATGTCAACAAATATCTTGTGTGCAAGTAGATAATGATAGGTCATCTATCGGATTTTATTTCTTATAGACTCTAAACTTGGTTTGTGGCAATAATTTATTGGAATCAGACGTATTTATTTTGCTGTGTGCCTCTCATCGGGTCTAAGTAATGTCATATGAACCGGCCTGGTTAAAGACTTGAACATGTGGTTGTGTGGTTGAGGCAAGATTGCAAATACTGCGTGTAAGCTGCCGACCAAGTTTAGAACATCAAAGCACGCCGTGACAACATCAAACTGCAGTAGTTCTACATGCATCTTTTAGTTCCATTAATGTAGGAGTGCCACCTAGCACGTTGACTGCATGGTCTCAGTCTTTTCCCCTTGATATTGTTTTTTTATCGGGTATAACTTAAACGTACACAATCCACACTCACACCATATGCACATGTACGCATGTACCATGAAAATTCTAGAAAAATTCTATGAACTAAGAGGCTGAGAGCTGAAAAAATAGCTTCTTCTGATTCTGTGAAGTGATTCTTCATAGTGATTTTAAGAGTTTATGCTAAAAAAATCAAAGAAAATCATTTCAAGCCTCAGAATCACTTCACCAGAGAATCAGGGAGCACAACTAGAGAATCAGGGAGCACAGCTCTGCCAAATAGACCCAAAAAACTTTCTTAAATTCACTCTCTAAATTATCACGTGGAGAGCAATTTAAATAAAAATCACTCCTATGCCTTTTTATCCCTCAACAATTCCTTTTATATCTTATACGTATTTCAGAGTTAATCTCTGGCTATTGTAATATTTGAAGATCTATTTAGAGAAGCTATTAGAGGACATTTTTTACCATTTTTTATTACTTAATCTGACTTACAATATTTGGAGATCTATTCTAACAAACTATTAGAGAACATTTTTTACTATAAAATTTCTATTATTTTAATAAGAAAGGATATAGAAAGACGTGCTCCGTGTGACACTGTACTACTAAACGATGCTAATTCAAACACAACATGCGACATCGACTTGGTGAAGTCGATTTTTTGGCCAGTTGATGCAAACCTGATCCTGCAGATCCCACTCACCCCGAGAAGAGATGACTGTGTTGCATGGCATTATAATAGGAACGGGATGTTCTCGATGAAATCAGCTTATCATTGCAATGAAAAAGTAAATATGGGCCAAGAACTTAGACGTCGCTAGTGGTGCAAGTAGAAGTCAAGCATGGAAACAACTATGGAAATTAGACCTGCCAGTAAAATCAAGATCTTCGGTTGGAGAGCTCTCCACTGTTTCATTCCATGCAAGGTTGTTCTAGCTAATCGACACATTAGCAACACTGGAGGGTGGTCGGCATATCAAAATGGGACAGAAGACATTAAACATGTGATGTTCACTTGTGACCGAGCAAAAGTAGTATGGAGATCGATAGGAATTTGGGACAAAATCACTGAAGGTTGGTATCTCTGGTGGGAGAGACGGCAGTTTGACCATGGTGAGAACATCCAAAGAGCACCAAGATCGGGATTGTCCATTGTCGCTCTAACAAAGAGTTACAAGAACAAAGAGCACCAAAGTAAGACAGGGTTGGCAGAAACCTTTGGAGGGCTCAGGGAAGGTAAACATTGATGCCTCCTTTGACGAAAGGACAGGATGTGGAAGCATAAGAGTAACTATTAGAGCCTGGACCGGGGGAGCGATAGTAGCGTCACACGGCTTCATCCCCTATCTAGTGGACGCACCCATGGCGGAAGCTTATGCGTTAAAGGAGGGGCTACAGCTAGCACAACATGCCGGATGCAACCGACTAATCGTCCATTCCAATTGCATGGAGGTTTCTCAGCAAATTCAGCCCGCCGCTATGTATGATGAATGTAATATTGCTTGGAACGGATTTTAGACGGTCTTGATCGGGCATCATAGCAGGGAAGCAAACCAGACAGTACATGAGCTAGCTAGGGGAGGCATGCAAACGAAATATATAATTGTATTTGGGACCATGAACCCCTATTTTATTATTCAAGTTTATAATGAACGATGTAATCCCTTTCAATCAATAAACCTCGCTGAATTTTTTTTTAAAAAAAAAAACGATGCTAATTCAATCGTGCACGAAAGGCCTGTACGTGTTTGAGAAAGATTTATTTCGAAAATCTTAAAAAACTAAAATAACCACAGAACGTAAATATACTATTTTATCATCGTATTTGTTTATTACTCTCCGACTAGGAGTGTATACCACCACGTGAGGGCCTCTACTCCAGAGTGCTACGTGCCTATGTCTACGCTGCACGTGGCCATCGCTGCACTTGTGGACTGGATTTCGTCAACGAGTGACCTTAACTCCTTAGGTTCATCATCCTTGATTTGCTCTAACCAAAGACGTGTCACACTTGTGCCCAATTAAGGCGACGAAGGATCTGTGGGTGGGAACTGCTGTCCTGCTTCAGATCGAGACTGATGGGAGAGGGAGGCAGTGAAACTCAACGGAGGTGAACGGGGGATTGGTCCCCGCCCTATCGAACCCTCGAATCGTCCCTAAGCTACTGCTATGCAAGGAAATATCTTACCGAGCAGCCTATCTTATTCAAATGTTCCATAGCCTCGCTTCCCGCTGAACACGCAGGTTCAAAGATTCATCAGATCACAGGGCAACATGGTAAATAAAACTCGGTGACGATCAAATGGCACCTGGCTGACTGCATTTCATACTGACAAACTACACCAATCCGGTGCTATGAACTGTACATACAGATCATGCAGTCGATCGTTGAACGTTACAAGGTCAGCAGCTGTAGCCATTTTGTGAGCACCGGCCATAATAATAATAGTAAACAAAGAAAAAAGAATGAAAACAACTGTACATTAGGCTCAAGGGGGCAGGCAGAAGGGCCAGTGCGCCACAGAACACGAATGGAGGCAAGACTGCAGAATCTACACCACCTGGAAGAGAGAAACGGTCACAGACGAAAACAAAGCAGGTAGGATACAGCGTCGGGCACAATAATTAGCAAAAAGAGCTTGCGGTTGTAACCTTGGTTGAGGTAACACTTCCGTTATCACCGGAGAGGATCAACACCAAGTTGCACTACAGTTCCCACAATATGCACATCCACAAGATCCTGACAAAGCAGACGACAAATCAACAATAAATCATGTATCACGATGCAACGTGAAATTTGTGCACAGCTCAAAATGTGTGGGGGAGCATTCAGTGGAGAGAACCATGTGCTGTGGTTGCACTTCAACTCTTCTATACAACATGCCAGAGAATGGACACTAATGAATAATCATTCTGACTAATGGTAGTTTGTGGCTGGGTGATCTGACAGCAGTTTATTTGCTCCATTGGATCTAATACACATGATAAGATCATTCCATCTGTTCTTTCCATATTTAATGATTTAAGACTTGTATAATAAGCCTACTAAGAGAAGCAAATAGTGACCGCATAACCTAGGGAAAAATATGCATATTGCTGCCCAACTACATCTTTTTGGCAGGCAAACTAACCATTACAAGTTTGAAGTTTGTGAACAATGAACATAAAGAACTAAGGGGGTACTGGGGATAAAAGGATGCCAATCTTTCCGTATTCTAGAATCAAACAAGGCATATAAATAATCCAAACCTTTGAACATTGTTCCTTGGAAAATGGACTCAATCATAAAAGCTGATGGTCGTTTGCCGAAGAACTTCAGAAGTTCGGTCAAGGCTATGAGATGCCACCTATCACACAAAAAAGGACATGTATCTCATTTATAATCAAGGTGCAAATTCCAAATAACATCAAGTCAGGAAGTGAGCCTAGCTCAACTGGTTGGGTGGGAGGTGTGGTCGTGCACCCAACCACCCAGGTTCAAGTCCTCTCTCGGCTTGAATTTGGGTGCCCATTTTCCTAAGTTCGGTCTCGTTTTTTTTTTCCTAATAAAACATCAAGTCGAGAAAGCATACAGGGAAGGGTGTGGACTGATTACCAGATACGTCAGGGCTGTGTATCTTTCTTGACTTAGATATAAAGGCTTTCCTCTCTGCATTTCATGATCCTGCATCCAAAGTTCCAAACATCCCAAAAGGTAAAGAGCATAAGCTCACATTGTCATGAAAGAATGCCCACTTTCCTCAATGCACCGTTTCAATCGTAGGAGTTTCCCTTATTCTTGAGGTTAATATATATACGGGTGGTAGTTTATGACTAGATACGAATGATAAGATCCGTCACATCATCCATTGATGGTCATTCAGATGATTTGAAATCAATTTCACATTGTTATTGTTCTCGAGGAAAAATCAAACATCTAAAGATTTCACATATGGGACATTTTATTTCATGTTCATGTAAGCATGCATCTGATTTTGAGGCCAAATGAACTTCTGCTGTGTGGCGGAGAAGCTCACAAGTGGGTTCATCAGCAGGAGGTAAAATTTCAAGCAGAGAATGTAACAGCTATAAGTCCATAAAAGAATAACAAAACATTAGGAAATTAAGCAATACCTCCTCTCCAAAAGCATCAAGGTATAGAGACGGCCAAAAGGCCAGACGAGCAGATCGCTGCAACAGGATTGTTGTTTTCTGCGCAGAAGACCATCAAAATTGAAGCATATTCACATAAGAAAGAATAGAGGCCACTATACTGGACAAAATAGTATCATGTGTAATGAGCTAGGGTGGTTCTTTGTTATTTGGGGTTTCTCATGCCCCTTTTCTTCTTAATATAAAAGATATGCAGCTCTCCTGCGTGTTCAAGGAAAAAAAAAAGTAATGAGCTAGTACGTACCCTCACTAGAAGAAATATGCCAATACCAGCACCACATTGCAACGCGTGATTCTGGCATTTACCAGTCCTACAAACAAATAAAATTAGGGCAGGCGTTTGATAAATTATGGCACAACACAAGGTAATAGGAACTTTTACAAGCAAAGTTCTATCACCTGCAGCATGGTTTCCAACTAGGCGAACATAGTTTGCCACAAAGCAAACACAGTGCCGGTTCATCAGGCACTGAGCCACAATCAGGGCATTGCATCTTGACATATCTAGATGGAAAAATTATAAGCCATCAGTTCCTTCCAGGAAAAAAGGCAGAGCTCGCATAAAATCTCATCCCAGCTTAGAAGAACCAGACCAAACCTTTCTAGGAGAACCTGGTATACATCTGGTAGTTGCATCAGCCTAAATGGAACTGCAGGGGTAGAAAAGAGAGTGCCTCTATATTTACGGGGATTGTAATCTTCACAGAAATGTTGAGACCATTTTAAGGCCAGCATGTGTACAGATTCATCTTGGAGAATCAGATCCAGCGACTGAATCTGAAATAGGTCTTCCAATTCTCTTAATCCGTTCAGTTCCATTGCCAGTGAAGAACTGCCGTCTTGTGTGCTATTACTCAAGTAAAGATGTGATCCTTCCCAAATATTGGAACCGTCATACAAGGGCGATGTGGCAGACGACCTTAGCAGCTCCCAAAGCAATGCACATCTCCGAAGATATGGATATGTTAATCTGCGGACCATGTCTTTTGGATGACAAGAGGGATCGATATATTTGGATACAAAATACTCTCTGGCAATATCATATCCTGACATTGTCTTGCAAACATCATTAAGAAGGCAGTCATTGAAGTTTGATCGATCAAAAGTTTCCTCCCCGTAGCATGTTATCAGGGCCTACATCAAAATCATGTAGTTGCAAGCTATAAATTGTTCTTGAGCAGGAGCACATGGAAAGCAACTATGCACATGCCTGAACCATGAACAGGCTTCAGACCCTCTTAACAACATCACTATTATTCATGCCTTACATATACTTTTCTATTTTCTC
Source organism: Saccharum spontaneum (assembly GCA_022457205.1). NCBI lineage: Eukaryota > Viridiplantae > Streptophyta > Magnoliopsida > Poales > Poaceae > Saccharum > Saccharum spontaneum. The sequence continues at coordinate 10,177,514 of CM039587.1, forward strand.
TTACTTTTGCCTTTTTGTTGATAGCTCATGTTGGGTTTTAGCTCTAGCCTACCCCAATGTGCTTGGGACTAAAAAGCTTTGCTGATGTTGAAACAAGCTAAGAATTAATACAACTAACATACAAACTGCAAACATAAAGAGGAAGCAATGCAAAACAGCATACCTGAATGGCACAAACAACATAGAACAGATGGACAAAAGGGATGAAGAATTCAGCAGATGACAGAAACTGAACAGGCAGACAGAAAAGTGCTGACATCAAAGAAGAAAATGGATCTTGAGCAAGAACTGGATCAGCACATTGTTTCCAAAATTGGATGTCAGGGAAGAGGCCCCCCTCACTGGCTGGATCAACCATCGATGGCAAAGAGCCTGTTAAGGATGAAAACGTGAGAAGTGATAACACATTCCATAAGTGATCAGCAGACATGATCTCATGAGATACAGAATAATTCATGTTTCTTCCAGGATCCCCGATATGACATTTTGGCTTGTTCAGACCATTAAGACCAAATACTACAATCAAATGTAAGCATTTTATGATAAACACATTAGAACTAAGCAAAAAAAAATGACTTGATTAGGCCACATCTACTTTCACATACAATATAATAGAGCCTTCTTGACAGGTACACAACCTACAAGACTTGGTATGCACCCTTTTGTTTTATTTTTCCTTTAATGAATGCTTAGGTCTTTATGAAAGTATCTTGAAACCTCTTTACCTAAGCTGCTAAGCATTTGTTTTACAAACATAAATTCAGAAGATGTCATGATGTCATAAAGTGTGGGATGCAAATTTAAAGGTTATAAGGTTTTATTGGTTACTTCAAGCAAATGTAAGTAAGCCTAGACCAGAATTCTTCGGTTTCCAAGTCAAATCAACTCAAGGATCTTGGTTAGATAAAAATATAAAACTAACCACCACCACCAATACAAAAAAAAAAGGAAACACAACATTAGGACTTTCATAAGGGAAAAATAGTATAATTATAATAAATAAGATAAGAACTGAAATAACTAAAAAGGTTCAGTTATATTGCCTGCTGTCCTGTATACAAATACAAATCAGCACAATAAAGCAAACAAGGCAATGGTAACATAAGCAAAAAGAAACCTGCTAAATATGTTCTAAGACATAAACTGTTACAATTAACCAGCACAACACAAACAATTATGCCCAGTATCATTTCAAAAAAAAAATGCCCAGTATGCCAATCAGCAAAAAAAAAAAAGGAAAGCAACAAGATAATAGTAACACTGCAAACAAGCAATTATAATCCGTTCTACAACAGAAATAGTAACAATTAAGAACCAAATTATCATTATAATCAGCTCAACAGAAACAATAACAATTGAGTACCAACATATTGCTCGTAAGGTCACTTTATAAAAATCCCTGGAGTCCACTTGTTTTATAAAAAAATCATAATTTTTATCAAAGCCCCACTGAATGAAATAGAAAGCTCATGATATTCATTTAGAAGTGGAAATAAGAAGACACTCCAAAACGAGGGAAAATAGTATCTAGATGTAGGGAAATACATTAAACAAGGTAAATGAAAAGGATGAGCTATACCTTTTCGCTTAGTGGCATTCAGAATGTCTTTATAACCCGAAATACAAGAGCAAATAGAACCTGCTAATAGTTGGATACCTTCAAACCTCAGAAGAACCTCAAGACGATTCAAATTCCGTGCAGAGTGAGCAGCATGGAACAAGAGGGACAATATGAACCCACTTGATGAATTAAGTTCACCACGCAAAGATTCCAAGCAGAGGGACAATATGAACCCACTTGATGAATTAAGTTCACCACGCAAAGATTCCAAGCAGGGACTTCGATTCAGCAGAGTGGCTTGACATCCTACCACGAGAAGCGATTTTCTGTAGATACCAGAGAGTATCTAAGTGTATCCCAGAGAAATAAGGATGGGTTGAGCCTCTTAGATGGTGAAAAACTGCTGTGACTGCGAGGATAGTAAAGCATAGCCAATCTTCGAATACAAGGATCAAGGGCTGGATTTTGTAGTTTCATTAAGCTTCCCAGATATAGCTTTTAAAAACTTGCTTTCTCCAACGATTTTTCCAGCACTTTCAAGAAGAGATAGTGCACGAGGGAACTGTAAGTAATTTCTATTCACATCTGATGTAGGTGTAACAACTTGAGGTGTCAAGGTTTGAACAAACGGTCTCACCATCCTTGATGTTTTACCAGAGAAATCAGGTGATGCTGGAAGAATGGAATTTGCAAATCTGCGACATACTGGACAAAGCAATTCTCCCTGCAAAAAGAATTGTCTAAGCAAAGGATCAACAAAAACAAAAACAAAAAAGTCAACTTTATAAACACAAATATATACACATACCAGATCAGGATCAACTATATGACCACCTTCAAAACCAAGTCTCCGGACATATCTGTAAATAAACAAATGTGTAAGTTACTGCAAACAGATATAGACTCAAATCAATGGAAGTATTGCGGCCAGTAATATGTATAATCATAAGTTATGTAGGCCTCCTAAATAGTAAGTTTCTGCTTCCCAGGTCGTGAACACTAAATAGGTATCCTAAGAGTGTCATAAATAAAGAAGTCCACCATATACCATATTTACAGTTTTGCCATCAAACAAGTCGATTTCATTCCATGCCATAAGGACTTTAGTTTTTTATTTAAAAAAACATGGCATCTGGCAACGGCATGGACAGAAAAAATATTAGAATAAAGATGCTGGAGTGAAACCTGACTAAATTAATTGTAAATCGTGAAACTAGGACTTATCCGATGGCAAACAATCAACTATACCACACAAATTAAATGAATCATATAAAGGCTATAAATTGACCATTTTGTGAACTTGTACTCCTATAACTGAGATTTTCATTGAAATGTAACACCTAATTAAAAGGCACAATGTAACACACCTATTTCCTAACTAGTAGAAGTGTAGAACTAGTTACAGTTACAAAAAGGGAATGTTATGGGGGGTGGTCCAGCATACCTTTGTTTCAAGGAGAACAAATATCGATCATGACATTCCTGATGCACGGCATGTCCACAAGAAGATATATGGATGCCATCACAATCAACAGGACCAAATCTGTTTCTTGTAGTTACAGAGGCAGAAGATTTTGAGGCTACATCGTACAGAGAAGAATGGTGGTGTTTTGCTGAAAGGCAACTAACATATGTTCCCAGCACTGAACGCTTGGGGCTTCTAGTTCTCTTGGTATCAACTGTGATGTTTGAAGTATTTGATGGCAACATTTGGTCACTATCCTGAATATGTGCATTGCTGGATCCAAATAGATCATTTAAAATAGAACTGTAAATGTCAGCCTCAATTGCCTCGAGCGAGACATTTTCATCTGCATTGCTGTTGCTATGCCCAGTTGGGAAAGATGATATATATCTAATCAGTGGATGTTGCTCATTAGAAAAATCAAGAAAGGCATCAACTTCCATGTTGTCTATATCAAATGATGGCTCTACTGTTGTATCATTGACAAGTTCCTCAGAAGTTGAAGAACCAGAGACTGAGGAATCGGTTGAGTCTTCCCTTTTGACTGATACAGTCTTGTTTACTTGAGCCGGATTTTCCCAGGATGGATTACCCATCTCAACAAAGGTTGCAAGCCGAGATTTCTGAATTATAGAACACACATGAAAGATTATTCTATGGTACTTTAACATATATATCAGCATAACAAAAAGAAAAATAAGTAGAATTAACATGTGTTTTAAATATAGGTCAGAAAGCATCATATCATACACCAAAATACTGCAGAAAGAACAATCACTACTTTAAGAACCCATGAGGCATCATAAGATAGAGCAAGATGTTGTCAAGTCAACAGTGATTACCTGAAGAAGGATTAAGTAGCAGAGAGGGCTTTTGGAATCTGAGTCCCGGCACAGAGAGCAAACTGGTAGTGACTCCTCAGACACAACTCCAGTTGAACTGGACACATCTGTCTCCAACATAGTAACATCATGCCCCTCGTTTTCTGATGACTTCATACTTTCAGCAAACTTGGACTGCTCTGCCCTCATTTTCGCCTAAATAAATATGGTACAACAGAACAACATTGTGCTTAGTGTAAGAGAGACCAAAAGTCAACAAGTTTTTTTTTTAGGAAAGTCAACAAGTAGCTTCAGAACCTAAGAATGAGCCAAGTGCAGAGTGTAGGCATTAGATGGCTGAAAAACCAAATAAACATCTAACTAGGGAAACCACAGAACTAGCACCTTGTAAATTAAATAAAGTGATAATGTTCTGTATTTTTCGTAAGCCCATCTACAAAGATTTCACAATTAACTAAGGCTGGAATTTGAGACAAGTCAAAAGGATAATTAAAGTATTACTATGTGAATTTTGCAAATAAAGATCTTACCATAATTGCAGCTTGGCGTTGGCGTGCTTTTGCTTTCTTTTCCATGAAATCTGAAGAAGATCCTAGGCTTTCTTTGGTACTGGTATGATCAGATGTAGAAGGCACTATATGCGGTGCCATTTGTCTCAATGTAACCATGCACTCCTTACTTAACTTGGCAAATTTCTTTAATAAGATTTCGATGAGAGATGGGATATTACAGTACTTGGATCCAGAAAAGGTGGCATCACTCTCTTCTTTGTATTTGTGCATTAATGAGACAAGCAGAGTTAACATGCTTTCTTTCTTTACTTTGTCAGACACTGGGGAAACTAGTTCAGTGGAGTAAGTCAAGATGGGGAAAGCCTCTTCTGCAGATGACAGAACAACCCATGATCCATCATCATGCTGCACCACGTCCATGCCATACTGACCAGCATGTATCTGTCTTTCAGATTCACATATATCAAGTGCCAACCAAAGAAGATGCAAACCCGTCACAAGAACATTATCAGGGGCACGTGATGCCGATGATGCATCACTGCAAACAGCATAAAAAAGAACAGCACGGACAATCTGAAGGACAGCCTTCGAGGTTGCAATGTTAGAAATACTTCTGAGGGGGTTAAAAACATGAGTCCACTGAGGTAGCTGAGCATTAAGGGCAGAAATTTTGCAGAAACGGTAATATCTCTCCTCCGCAATTTGCAATTCCCTAGAATTCCAGTGGGGGTGATACAAGTCTAATTCCTTCCAGCATGATTTGCGAAGTACATACTTACCCTGTGATAAGGTTTTATGTTAATCCTCCATTTTTGGATTATTTTCAGAAACATGTTATAGAAATTGAAGGACAGTACCTGCTTCATGCCAGATGGATTAGAATAAGCTGCCAGCGAATCCAAAACATTTTGAAGTTGGTCACTTGACGCAAGATCGCGAGGAAGAGACTTAACAATTTGGCTATGAGTGGCGTCTCCAATAGCTAACTTATAAATCAGTTCTCTCCTCAAGTTGTCTGCTGTGGAAAGCCCACAAAAACGACGTTCTTTAACCAATTGTATAAGAAAAGTCAGCATTTCTTGCATTAGAACTGACTCAAACCTGAAAACAAGATATTATCAGAACATAAATGTGGCATAACAAAATCTTCAGTTTTAAGAAAATGTAAGTAAATGATTAGTCTATGAACTAAGACAAAAAAGCAAGCAAGGACACTGTTTCCTTAGACCTTGTTTTGATGTCATGGATTACGGAGAACAAATTGAATAACAAAGACCTCGTCAACACCTTAAATAATTTTGAATTTGAATACAACTAAATGCTATCGCTGTTCTTTCATGAATAAAGATTTTTTTTTAGGGGCCAGTTGGTTTTCCAGCAAGCTAGCCTCGCCTAGCGGGCTGGGCAAGCCAAACCTCCCCAGCCCGAGGTAAGCTTGCCAACATGGAACCTAAGGTAAAGCTTGCTGAGAATCCAAACGCCTTGCTTGTTCCAAGTTCTAGCTCAGCAAGATAACACAGTGCCTGGCAAAGATATGTTTTTGACTAATAGTTTCCCTAACATAATGCCAATTGATACTAATAAAGTTATACTTTTTGTGAAGACAATATTCATGTAGCATAGCATACCGTGATGATCTTAAACGATTAACTAATTTTAGAAAGTTTGATGGCTCAGATTCCAGGACTTCATACAAAAAGGGAGTGACTGCCATCAATGGACCTATAATTTTGGGATTTAACAGAAACAAGTGTGGCTCGTTTATAACAGATTGGGTACATGGTATCCTACTTTCCTGCTAACCAGGTTTTGGAGACACTAAAACTTTCTCGTGTACTCCCTCCTAATTGTTTTAGCCTCACGCACAGAGACCAAGGAAGGCCGGAGAATCGCTAAAATTCATTTAATCGCTGTTGTTTACTTAACTCGCCAATGGCTGTTCAGTTTCCCGAAATAACCACGCGCTAACACAGACGAAAGTCTCCTGCTCAGCTCCTGGCACGCGCATGCCTCTCCCAGACTCCAAATTGCACCAGCCACACGACTTCAAAACCGGCCAAAGCATACAGCTCCAATTGCGTCTCCTGCACAATTGATCAGTTTTGCAACGGCTCTAAAATCTACCGCGATCGATGAAAATTAAGAAGCCTCGCTCTCGGACTCGTGTCCTGGTGATCGTCTTCTTCATCGAATGAATCTGGTGCCCAATTAAATCCACGAACGAGCTCATCCTCAGCGCCAGCGGTGAATCGCTGGTTATCCATGGCTTGCAGCAGCGCGTTTGCACGGAGGAGCGACATGGCGGCACAGCAGCGCAGTGAAGCGACGCGGCGTCACAACAGCACGGGAGCACAGCAGCAAGGCGGAGCCTGCGGGCCACGGCTTTGTTGCTCTGCGTCTGTGGATTAGTAGAATGACAAACAGACCAGACAATGGATCCGTATAAGAGGATAACAGGAGGACGGTGTAGTAATGAACCCGCAGTATATACGAGGCGTCGCATGCCCGCGAGACCGAGAAAAGACAGGAGGACCACCTAATATGATGAATACTTTTGAAAAAATCCAATTTGCTCAGACAACATGGACTTTTGAACGGAGGGATTAACAAGGATTTATCCTAGTTTCCTACCAACCAGCTTCTGGAGGAAATAAAACTTTCTGAGCATCCCAGTGCCACGTTAAATTTCTTCACGGAGCACATATACTTCAAATTTGAAAATGGAAGCATTGAAGTAAAGACTTCAAACCAAACCATTCTCTGACAACATACCAAGTTGAGTATCAAGTTCCAAAATGGCAGAAACAAATGAAATGGTTGTGATTGTTCCTTTTTCGTGTTGACAGAAAATCTACTGATAGAAGGAACACTTACTAGTGCCCAAAGACAGAACAAGCAATACATAGCCACACAAGATGTGAAGATGCAAGGCAGATGGAATGAGTTGTGCTAACTTTTGTCACCATCAAACTTTACTTAGTACTCCCTCCGTCCGTAAAATAGTGCATTCTAAAAAATTTAAGACAACTTAAGGGAACACTCAAATGACGCATGTATCCATGGATTATTCCAGTTAAGGAGTTTCTCCTCAAATTATGGTTTCCTTTTTCACAAATTTTGCCAAATCTATACATAGCCATTACATAGAATGCATTATATTTCAGTACAAATTTTAGAAGTCACAATGCACTATATTTCAGGACGGAGGAGTCGGTAGAGATGGAAACAGAAGTGACCACAACAAACCATAAATACTATACATGGAAGGTAATGCCATAAATTGAAGAAAAAATACAAAGCAGAAACAGAAACAGACAAGCAGCTTTGGGCTTACTCGTTTTGCTCTGCAAGTCCCAAATCCGTATAACTGGACAGACCAAATCGCTCTTGAATTGTCCGCACAAAGAACTCTGGAGAAGATAGGGCAGCACAGCATTGAAGCAGAAACAGATCTGACTCCAAACCTTGGTCAATCCTGAAAATGGGGGCAACAAGATAACTTCAGCACTATTATTTGAACATTGAATTGAAATGAAGTCTAATATTTGAACATTGAATTGGCATCAGGTCTGATATTCGAACATTGAATTGACATGAGATCATTATGGAATTACCATTGCACAGAGCGGTACCACTCAGCACTCAGGATAGCTGCATCCCCATTCTTGCGCCACATTCCAGCACGCACTTGTGCGCAAAATACTCTCACTCTCAGTGGATGCTCCATAACAATTGAAGCAAACCCATAGGGCTCACAACCTCTAAGTATCTGAGAAAAGAACTCATTGGATTGCACATCTGAATGTCTATCCTCTCCAAAACATTTCTCCATTGCCTTCCGCAATAGTAACGAAAGCATACGGTGCAAAGGGATATGGAAAGATGTTTCTTGTGAACTGACATCAAAGACAACATGAGGCCATTCTCTTGTATTGAGTATTCCTAGTTCCTCGATTCTTGAATCTGGATGAGCATACAAAATGCTACCATCAGTCAGAGTATAAGTAACGGCATCCTCAGGGTGCAACTGTACATCTGTAGTGTTGCTGCTGTCATGCATCTTCCCTTTGCCTGTACTGTTACTAACCGGAGACATCCCTTCCTGGTCAATCTGCATCCGGTTGCCTTGACCTTGAACAGGAGAACTAGATGCCTCATAATAATCTGTAGTACAATCTGTTTGTGATCCTTCATTTATCTTGATGCCTCTTGAACTGTTTCCCTTAAGAGAACTCCACGGGTCTTCAAGCGAAGCCATAAAATTGTGAGAATCATTGCTGCTAGCATCAAGGGATGACAGTTTGCTCCTCAGAGCTATATCATTTTCCAGCCAGAGCCAACTTTCAATAGCTTTCAGGCATTGAAGAATTAACCAGGCAGCAGGTGATGGCAATCCACAGCACAAAGAGCTGTCTCTGCTGCTTAAATTGGATACAGAACTCTCCTGGGAGACCCTCCCAACTTTTGCATGCCGCTGGTTTTCAGCACTTTCCACCCCTTTTATCGCAGTGGAGCAAACTGTCACATCAGTTGATTCATGTTGATCAGGAGGAGAAAATGATCCCCTCATCATAAGATTCTGGACAATTCCAAGATAGTGCCCCAGCACAAATGGCGCAGATAGATGCTCGTTCTCATCTTCAGCATGAATACTTGTCACTCTCTTCTGAGGATCCATTCCTTGCACAAGTGATAAGAGCTTAATCCATGACCTAGTTAGATCAGGCCTCTCATAAGCAACATGCTTAGAAACCTCTTCATGACTCAACACATAGCGTGTATCATCCAGTAATCGGATAGAAGCATCATATAAATTCCCCCATTTGTTTGTCTGCAAATAACAAAGTGAAAAAGGGTATCCCATGACCATAAGAAAGTAAAGGTGCACTCTAAAAGTCACAATGCATTAAGTTGACATATAAAATGACAGTGTAGCCAATCTGTCTTATTATGAATATTTTCCAATCCAATGCCACATCTCAAAACAGAAACCAACAAGGGTCTGGTCCTCAAATGTTTATGATTCATCCAATTAATTCATTCCCAGTTATCTGAGTGGCTATGCTATTTATTATGCTAGAAATAAGCAGGACAGATGCATAACTAAAATAATCTTTAGTCAGCCTAAAATTTACAAACAACTCAGAGAATATGCCAACATACCAGATGCTGGTTCACATGAGCATTAAATTCTTTGAGCCATAAAAAGCAGAAACAAAAGCATACCTGTAAACGACCATCCTCACCGATGCAAGAGAGAAACAGATCTGTCAAGCATCCAAGGAGGACACCCAACAAATCAACCTCGCGCACAAGCCTTGGAGTCAATGTAGGCACAGTGAATATTTGCACAGAAAAAGTTGTCATCAGTGGATAGCCTTCCAGTAGTGAATCATTACAGCCTTTAATAACTTCCTCAAATGTGATAGGGTAGTAGCGTATGAAAACCTTGGCAAACTCATACTTAAAAGCAGGGTCACTGATAAGCTTCAATAGAAACTCATGCAATTTTCTGGCAACCTTCTTGTCAAGAAACCTGTCTGACCTTATTAATGCATCTAACATATCAGGGAACTCACGGATCCTTAGGGACAGAAAACTAAGAAGGTTTTCACTGCGTGTGCAGAACTCAAGCAGCATGCTAGAGATAGAAGTTGTCAACTCTTCAGCAATCCTCTTGCACGAGCTACTATCACCACCCTTTGCATGGGGTGGTTCCAGCAGGCATAGCGCCTCCTTCCAGAACTGCAAGAGGACATCTAGAACAGGTCCTACAGAACGCGCAAGCTCCTCTGGAAGAGGCTTGATCTGCTCAGCCCCCTTGTGCTTTGAGCAGAAGCCCTCACGCTTCCAAGCAGTTGCATCTCCACAGTCACAACATCCACCCCCTGTGTACATGATAGAGTAATCATGATCCTTGTGATTGCCATTCTGGAAGCACGGGACACAAATTGCACATGTGGGGTCATTCTCGCAAGTCCGGCAGCGATAAGCAATGTCATTGTGCCCCCAGACAGACCCACAGACAGCACGCTCCCCTGCATTGGAACGCTCCAGGTCATCAAGCATCGCTCCTGGTTCATTTTTGAACATCAACCACTGCAGCCATGACAAACTCTCACTGTATGCATCGCCATTGCTGCTGCTGTTTGCATCCTTCTTTGAGGCCTTCCGGGCCTCTGAAATATCAGTACCTACTGACAAGATGCGCCTTACAATATCAGGTATCTGCTCCTTGTGCTCCTCCGTGTACCAGACTAGGCCTTCTTGGTGCCCTTGCAGCTGTTCTTCAGGTACTCCATAGAGAATGAGCTTCTGCAGGGAGAGGGTAATGTTGTGCATCAGCAAATTTCTAAAAAACCTTGATGAATCGTTTAAATTAATTAATTATGAAGCGAAGCTCATATCATTGTAACCATATAGCTGATTCTGTTCAACACAGTTAACGAAGACGCCTAGTTCTGAAGAATCTCTCGTCCATATATCTTATATTATAAACCAAAAGAAAAAAAACGGCACATTCTTATATGAATCAGTAATAAGAAGGAATATAACACCAAAGTGGCATCTGTAAGTATAACATTATATTGGAAAAAACGCCCCCCTAGCATGAAAAACAGCACCTACCCCCAAACTCCCTCCGCCGCCAGTTTGTATCACAGTAAACACACCAATCGTCGCGCCAGCAAAGCGAATGGCAACAGACAAGCAGCCAACTGACAGCAAAAGTCCCACGGCCATGAACCGCAAAAGAAAAAATCCCAATCCCAAATCACCCACCGCCACGGGACCAAATACCAAATCAGCACAAGACAGGCAACCACCGCGACCGGCACGGGGTCGCGGGGAAGGAGGATCACGGGTAGACACTTGGGCAGCGAGGAGAACGCGGCGCACCTGCTCGATACGCTGCTGCGGCAACAACTCAGGCGGCGGCGCGGCGGCCGCCCCCTCGCCGGCGTCGATCCCGGCCATGGCGCGCAGCCAGTGGGCGCAGCTCCAGTGGCCCGATCGCCCGCCCCCGCGCCCCAGCCTCGCCGAATCAACTGACCGAGCCGCGGCGAAATCCGCCTCCGCCCGCCAAAACCACCACCGGGAATCACACGGCGCGGTGCAGATCCCGCGGCGCGAACCCCCCACACGGAGGCCTCGAGCAGTTGGGCAATCTCCTCTTCCGGCGATCTCTTGAGGGGCGAGCAGAGACCAGAGGAAGAAATCCTCAACCCTAACCAGAACGGGGTTATTTATAACTTCGTCGACGAAGAGGCTCGAGACGATTCGTGCAGGCGTTCGGGTTGTCGTCTTTTTTTCCTGTCCTTTTTTTTTGGGCGGTGTTGCCCTCGGACCCTTTTTTGCGTGATGGGGTGGAGCAGGATAATGGCGGATGGCGTCTCCGTGGCGGAATGGCGTGCTTTATCGTCGACGAGGGTTCGAGGCGAGGGCGAGGAGGTTAGTTCGGTCGCTGAGCAGTGGGTCCAGCAGGGTGGTGTGCGCCGTAACCCGTAGCTGAGGCTGCTGTGGCCGCGTGATACGGCTTCGTTTGGTGCGTGGTCACACTGCAGGTGGGACCCACCACCCATGTCCTCCGTAACTCTCCAGCTCTGCCAAATCTGCGAGTGGGAGGTGCTCCTGTAATTTTCGCCAAAAATACTTTCTTCACAGAGAAAAATTTTAACCAAAAAGATAATGGGGACTCGTTTCGCTGAAATTTGATTTATGCTAATTTGTTGTGAGAGAAAAACATTATTTGTTCGCTGAAAAGTACTGCTAAAATAATGCAGACGAACGGGACCAATTTTAACTGAGAATGATTTGTCCGTGCTACAGAATTTTAGCTATTCAAAAGGAAAGAGATACCCATAAAGTTTTGTAGTATAGATGTGGAGGTGGGAAAGGTTCCATACTTTAACCAAAAATTTTGTTTGTTCGAATTTTGGTTTGTGAATGAAACTAAAAAGTCACGAGCAATTGTGAGGAGCTCTTGTAATTTTTGAGGAAAAAAATGTGTCCTTGCAAAAATAATGTACAAAACTTTAAAAGGATGAAGTGTGCAAAATTCTACGCAACTGAGTTTTGCCATAAACCATTTTAGGGCTAGTTCGGTTGTTATGAAACGAGCCCAGAAACCATTCTCTTGATGATGCTTATTCAAATTAATAAAAACAATTCAGCGGGAATCTATCCAGGAGATCATTCCGTAGCAACCCATCGTGCCCTTACTGGTATTTATCAAATGTAATAGGCAAGCTTGAAAAGATCTAAAAAAATAATTATTTTAATGAAATAAATTATTTGATGATGGATGTTGTTTCGGTTAAACCCGAAACTCATGATTAATTAGGTGGAGGTCTTGTAACTTTCCTAAAAAATGCATGTGTCCTCGCAAAGAAATTGCATGTGTGGCAAAATCTTAAAAAAAAAACATAAACAGTAATAGAGTTCTACGTAATTGGATTTTGGCCGAACATGTGTTGCCCGTATCATATGAATAGGAAACCTCGAGAAGATCCAAAACATTGTTACTTTAACTGGTTTCTTGCTACGAAGAGACTGTGCGCGGACATCCAATGTGGTGTCTGTCCGGATGCCCACGCCTGCTGCCCGCTTATTTTCAATAATAATACCATTAGGCCGTCTGTGGATGTAGCTTTGTACTCCGCTTCGCCTCGTGCTTCGCGCCTGCTGCCTGCCCATGGATACAACTTTGTACTCCGTGCCTGTTGTCCGTCCATGAATGCAGCTTCGTGCTCCGCGCATGTTGCCCCACCCATGGATATAGGTTTGTGATCCGCGTCTGCTGCCGCGCACGCGGGACCGTTGTATCCGAGGGGACCACCTTTGGTTGCACCCCCTTATTGTGTCTGCTCATAAAACACTTGCTACAAAAAAGCATTTGACGTAACATACGTCCAAAACAGATGAAACATTTACAACATACACTTGCAGCATATGTGTATGGGCACTGCAACATATGCAACATCCAGATAAAACATTTGCATCATACGTTTAAAACAGCTGGAACATTTGAAACATACACATGCAACATATGTGTATAATTATTGCAACATATGTAACGCCATATCTACTTTTGCAACAACCAGATGAAACATTAGCAATATACATCTAAAACGCATGAAATATACGGTTGGAACATGTGCTCATCTACTTGTTGCCCGCCCATTAGACACTTTTCACGCGGAGCTTGACGCCGGCATGGAGCTCGATGCCACGGCTCGGAGGTCGGACCTCTGATGTGCGCAACGCGAGTCCGGGCGGGAGACGCGAGGTGCGGTGGAGCACAACGCGTGCGTGTGAGGTGTAAGCGTCAAGCACGGGTGGGGCGCATGAGGCACAGGGCGCACGAGGCGCAAGACACGAGGGCAGGCGGGTCCGTCCCGTTCGGCCGGACGGATGCTCAGTAAAGAGTAGAGAAAATTTCCTATTTAGCATAGGAATATGACATGATTCCTTCTCTAACACCGAAAGATAAAATCTTCTCAATATAGCATTAGGTTTATTTTTTGTTCCCTATATAGCACTGCCGTTAGATGTGGCCTCTAACACCGTCAACTATGAGGGGAAAAGACAATTTTATCCATATTCCATCTATAGCACCATCAACATGTTAACAATGATATTTTATTGCACAACTTTTTTTGAAACAACTTTTTTGGACCATGAATATTTTTTGGCAGCACATTTTTTCCACATATTATTTATGGCTGTACAATTTTGTGGATAATAATCATTTTTTTACCGTACCAAATGTATGGTAAAGAATTGTCGTAAATAATTGCTTCAAAAAAATTGTACTAACAAAAAAATGTTCATGGTCCAAAAAAATGTTTAATTTTGTAATAAAATGATATTGCCAAAAAAATCTGTGCAATAAAATTTAATTGTTAACACAATGATGTGGCTGCACATGAAAACAGGGCTAAAATGGTCTTTTCCCCTCAGTTGACGGTGTTAGAGGCCACATCTAACGGCAGTGCTATATAGGGAACAAAAAATAAACCTAATGCTATACTGAGAAGATTTTATCTTTCGGTGCTAAATAAGGAATCATGTCATATTCCGATGCTAAATTTGGAATTTTCTCTAAAGAGTATTGCCATTCTTGTTATTTTGGTTTACAAAACCACACAAGCAACTAGGAGGTGCTCTTGTAACTTTGTTAGAAAATAGGTGTGTCCTCGAGAAAAAAATGTGTGTGTAACATGATCTTAAAAACCAATAACCTACGGGCATAACCAATTTTGTCGATATTGGATCAAACATATCCATAGGCAAGCTTGAAAAGATCCGAAATATGAGTGTTTTCACCAAAAAGTTGTTTTGTTCAATAACCAATGTTATTTCCGTTTCTAAAACTGAAAGGCATGAGCAGTTGAGAGGCAATGTAACTTTCCCTAAAAGCACATGCGTGCTCGCAAAAAATGCATGTAGCAGAGTCTTGAAAATGATATACAATACTATGAAAGTGTACATAATTGAATTTGGGGATAACCCATTTTACTGGCATTGTATGAAAAGCACATCGGTAGGCAAGCATGAAAATATCTGAAATAGGATTACTTGAACCAAAATTTTTGTATGTTCAGAACCAATGTTATTGAAAAACACGCAAAATTGCATGTTCGCAAAAAAAAAGAACCGATGTTATTAGCAATTGGGAGGTGTTCTTATAACTTACACTAAAATTGCACATGTCATCAGCACAAAAAAATACGTAACATAAGGAAATAGATCCTCTAACTTTGACATCTATGACTTGAAGTCACTGGCACATGGGCCTCATTGTAAAGTTGGGCATGATTGATTCAAAGTCACAGAGATAACCTACAAAAAGTTGTCATAGCTGAATTTTGGTGGAATTATTTTGCGGGGCACTGTATCGAACAAACTAATTAATAGGCAGGTTTAGCGACCTAGATTAGTTATTATCAAATAATGCTCTATATTTTAAGATCGCTATAAGAAATTTCTACCAACTAATTTTCACCTCTTAGCAAAAAGCACGACAAGTTGCAAAAAAAATGACAAGAAACCAATTAGTGGTTTTAAACATGTCTGTGCTCAATGAACAAACTGGACTATATATTTTCTACAAAGTTCGATATCATTGCCTGGTGTATTTTGATATAGGCTACATCAATTCAGATGATAAGATTCAGGCCTCTTTGAGACATAGAAAAATTTCCTAATTTCTGTGTTTTTCTTGTGAAAATCTTGCACAAATCTTATGAAATTCAAGCCTCCCAAAGGGTCCTCGGCCAACGGCCATATCTCCGGTTTATGTACGTGTACCAATACTGCTCGGGTTGTCGTCAATCTTGTTATCAGCCAGGAATCATCATGTTCGCTTAACATGGCTGAAAGTACTGTTTACTGATTCGTTGTGAGAGAAAAATACTATTGAATAGCTAACTGATTTAGCTGATAAGCTCAAGCGACCAGGGCGTCGTCAGCACACAGAGAGACGTGGATAATTGATGTCGCCGTCACGAAGCCAAGGATGCGAGAAACCTTCGCTTGCCGTGGCCGACATGTGTTCTGACTTTTGAGAGGGACGACCGGACGAGTCAATTCTCGGTGAAGAAAACGCGAGCTGGTTGCTGAGAAATGGCCGGCGAACTGCGGTGACTCGTGGATGCCGGCGGGTTCGGCATGTAGGAAAGTCGGCAGATTTCGGCTGATTCAATAGTATTATGTGAGAGAGAATAAGCTGAAACAAGTTGAAACAAGTCGAAACATGACCAGCAGAACAGCACCATAAAAAAAAGGGAAACACGACGCCGTCTTTGAAGTCTCAACCACGTCGTATCGCCTAGGCCTTGTTCACTTACTACAGGAACCCAAAATATTTCCTCTTCCACCCATCACATCAAATCTTTAAACGCATGCATGAAACATTAAATGTAGGTAAAAAATAAAACTAATTACATAGTTTGTCTGTAAAGTTCGAGACGAATCTTTTGAGTCTAATTAATCCATGGTTGGACAAATTTTACCAAATAACAACGAAAAGTGCTACAGTAACTTTTCACCCCAACTTTTCCCATCTAAACACACCCCTAATCCGTCAGCAGCAGCCTAGCAGCTACTACCAGAATCGTCCAGAGATTGCATGGCACGAAGGACGATGACTAGTCCGGCCCTTCGAGCCTGTTTAGTTCCTCCCCAACCTAAAAAAAAGTTTGCACAGTACTTGTCACATCGAATCTTTGAACACATGCATGGAACATTAAATATAGGTAAAAAAATAACTAATTGCACAATTTGTCTGTAAATGTCGAAACGAATCTTTTGAGCCTAGTTAGTCCATAATTAGATAAATTTTGTCAAATAAAACGAAAAGTGCTACAGTAGCCAAACCCAAACTTTTTCACCAACTAAACAACCCCTTCGTCAGAAAAAGGTTGATATACTACTAGCACTGTCTTTTCTTGTTAAAAAAAAGAGTAATTTCCTTCTGGAAGAAAACGTGTGGATTGTGGGATGGATTAATCTTGCAGGACAATAATGACATGAACGGAAAGCAAAACTTTTTTCTCCGTAAACGTGCCTGGTCAAGGAGTGTTTTTACCAGTTGACCTACGGTAGGTCCGTAGGGGCTGCGGATCTAGTTCAGAGGTTACAACACGGCGACCAACTACAACCAGGGCCATGTTTAGGGCTTGTTTGGTTTCTAGAGCTAAAGTTTAACTCTCATCACATCAATGTTTTCTTAAATGTATAGAGTACTAAATGTAGACTAATTATATATATGTTGGCATAGATTAGGAGTAATTTACAAGACAAATCTATTAAACCTAATTAGTCCAAGATTGAAAACTTTTTGTCAAATAAGACGAAAGTGCTACAGTATTTGTTAAACTTTAACTCCTCCAACCAAACACCCCTTTAGTTGCCTGAATGTGGCAGTGCCAAATTTACCGTTTGGCACGGTAATGCACTGTAGCATTTCGTTTGTATTTGGTAATAATTGTCCTAATTAGGTTGAAGACGTTCGTCTCGCAAAGTACAACCAAACTGTGCAATTAGTTTTTGATTTCGTCTACATTTAGTACTTTATACATATACCACAAGTTTGATGTGACGGAAAATCTTCTTTTTACATGTGCCAAATTCAGAAGTTTAGAAGGAGCTAAACAAGGCCCAGATTGTTAGGACGACTATCCTAGGTACTATCGTTTTCTGCCTGATAATAAAAATCATACTATTTAAATCATATTAGATTTGCAAACTATATGTAATATAAAAATTAGGCCGTCTCAATAATTTCTAAGGTCCTTGGACGAGCAAGACAGTAAAGGCCTAGCAACCTAATATTTTAACATAACGATTGAATTATATAGTAGTAATAAGAATTAACTTGCAACATATACTTAGTTAAAACAACAACCATATTACAGAAAAAAAACTAAACAATGGTGAAATAACTATATTATAAGTCGCTGAGAATATACGGACGCAAACGGCCACAACACATGACACTCATGCCGTCATGGAAAGTCACTAATACAAACGACGAGTGAATATGAAGGTTTGTAGACAGGCATGCACGGAGCCGTGGACTAGTTGTCGAACGCCGCGCACACTAGAGTGAACCTAAATGAGTGAACTATGAGCCAAATACTGAAATACATATACTATACATACATATACTCATGGCCCGGCGTCGCACTAGTTGCCCCTACCCCTAAGACGGGCCTGTATAAAAATCATATTAGATTTGCAAACTACATATAATAAAAAGCATATTATCAGGAAAAGTTATGTGAAGTAACTTCTCCTAATTCTGTGAAGTGATTCTCTATCATGATTTTGAGAGTTTATGCTAAATCAAATAGAATTATTTTCAGCCATAGAACCACTTCTCTTGGAGAATCGTCTTTTATAGAAAATCGGGATCAGACGGAGCTCTACCAGGACCTTAATTAGTGGTCTTAATCTCAAAACCCCAATATTTTCTTCTTCGCTTTCTCATTTTTGCTGTCCCGGCCCTTGTTGCCTTCCTACGTACTGGTTATGGTAGGACGGCAACAGATGGCACGCATTTTAATTTTAAACCCTACAAAGATGAACCTGTCGCCGATCTCTCCAGCTATCCACGATAGCATAATTAATTTGGTTCGTTTGATCATGTGTTTTACGGCTCGATTGGTTGCTGACGACTGTTTACGTCTTTGTTCTAGAAGCCTCGTCCTCACCAAGAGCAGCTCCAAATATAGCCAGCCGCCCCCTCATGTCGGTCAAAAAAAAAAAAAAAACAGAAACCACAAACTTCTCGCTCCCTCCGTCCTCCTCCCGATGCCAGGAGCGACGCCGCTGGCCGCCAGCCACGACCGCCGCCCCTCCTCCTCCTCCTCCTCCGCCTCCTGCTCCTCCTCCTCCTCCTCCTCCTCCGTCTCCTCCTCCTCCTCTCTCGCCATCACGACGCGAACAGGGCGACGACGGCTGCCACAGGCGGGAGCGGCGGCTGCGGGCGCCCTCCTCCTCCTCCTCCTTTCCCCCTCGCGACTGGGCCCCGCCAGTGCCCGCTGCCGTCGCTTGCCCCCGGCGCTGCCTCCTCCCTCTAATCCGTGTGTGTTCATGTGCTTCAGGTGCTACAGGAAACCCTAGCAGCCTGTACTACGGGTCGCCGCGGCTCAGCTTCGACCCAATCCCTGGCGGCGGTGCCCTTCTCCGGTGTGGGCGCGCTCACCAGCTACAGCAGCGGCGACTACCAGGTTGTTGTTCCTCCGCCGGCTGCGTGGCCGGCGAGGTAGCCTCCCATCTCCTCCCTCTCTCTCGGCCTTTTTTACTGGATGTTTTGGTGGCGGGAGCCCCAAATTATTGGTCCAGTTACCAAATTTTGGTGAGATATTTTCTATATTCCTGGTACAGGTGATGCAAATCTGTTTCCAGAGGCTCACCTCCCTTCAATCGCTCACAATGTTCCCCAAGTGCCAGATTGGTGAATACCCAGGCCTGCACAAACCGTTTTAGTTTATTCATGTATGTTCCTCAATATTAGATTTTCACATTTCAGACTAATGTTTTAAACAAGTTAAGAAATTTTGAAAAAGTCAATGCTTACTACGGCAGATGACATGGTTTTCTTCCTCTCAAATTTGTGCCTCAATGTTCTACTGTACACATGCGTGCATTTTTTTCCCCTTTTGTTCCAGTTTTTGTTCCAGTTTGAGAAGCGAGTGCTCTTTGTTCAGGTTCCAGATAAGACCTAATTTCTTTAAAAAAGGGTTTTATTTTGTAAGGCAACCATGGTACAGGCTCACATTTAGCTTCGTCCCATATTGACCAGCATAGATGTTATACTTAAACGTTTACTATGGCAAAACATGTTTTCAAATCATTTTACCGATTTGATTTTAGCATCCATCTTTACTTCTGTGAGCGAAGTAATTCACTATAACATTGCTGGGAAATATTGGGTTGCTTCTTATATGTGCACTCTATACTCATAACAAGCCGAACAAAACTTTTTGCAGGACTGTCATGCTCTTTTTACTGGAGAGGATGATGCTTGGGAAGATTGCGTTCTCATTCATAAAATTCGTAAGCTTGGTAGCAGCACAATCAAATTAAGGCACCAATTTTCGCCGACTCAATCTCCAGGTACAAGGCCTTCACAGGTAGCCTAACAATATATCTGTTGTACCTGATTAGCTGCTATGCAGATTAATAGGATGGTGCCATCAAGTAGAATTTGAGTTCGTGCCTACGAAGATTCTTATCTTTGTATCACTGTAAACACTACATATATCAATGAGACCACACTTTCTAGAAAACTGTAAACATGCTTCTGGCTTGCCCTACTAGATATCATGTTTAAATAAAAAAAATAGATCATTCATACTGATTGGTTTGAAATGCCAATTTAAATTGCACACTCTATTCTCGATTTTCTCTGTTTATGTGTTTGTTGAGGAAGACCCTAAAAATTGCTCCTGTCGTAATGCATGCCTGTTCCTTTTGGGCCTCTTCTCATAGTCATATTATTGTTCTGGTTGGATATTAATTTGGTGTGCCCTTTCTACCAGATCATTGTAGTGTCTTCATGTTGAACATATGGTTGGGGATCTTCTGCAGAGATCTAAAACCATAGGTCTTTGCTACATAAATTTCCAGCATGGTGAGTAGTAGTACTCCAGTGGTAAACTTGCGGCGGATGTTCACTCACTCGCTTTCAGGTTTGAAAAGAACATGACCTGCGGTGCAGGTGCTCCCGGCTGGGCTGCCGCGGACTGACCTGTAGTTTTCACTGTGTCAGTTCTTCTTCGTGCATGCCAACCTGAGTAAATCACCTGCATATGGAATGAATACAGAATTGACGATGCCTACATATAGCAAGGTATTTAAACTGTCCTTTTTCCTTTGGTCCCTTAATCCCTTTAGTTCTGGCCAACTGGAGGGCTATTGTTGCCTACCTGATGTATGCTGTCTCTTCATCATGCATATCCTACTGCGAATCAAAGTCAGGATATGGACAAAGCCAGTACCTGTTGCCTTGCTGCGCATTACTCTTCTATATTCCCTACCTGCGAATGGTATTTCAGATTCATATTAAATCAGCATGTCTTCTCACGTACTGATGGATTGGTAATTTGCTACTCTTTCAAGGGATGCATATTTATAGTGGATTATGTAACCATATTTGTAGTTCATCTGAAGACTGGTCGTTCCTTTATAGTGGCAAGAGCAACATAAATGAAGCTATTGCCGTTGCTGAACAACATGATGTAGACAGCAACAGCCAATTTCTAGATTCATTAAAAAAGGGTAATTTGTTCGTGGGAGCTTGTTTCTTTATACTTGCATAAATATAAATAGAGATGGAAACCACATGAATTTTCTATTGGAGATTTTCAGAGGACTAAAACAAATAATTACGAGGCAATGTGCTCGTCATAATATTTTTACTCAAATGAACCTCCATTTTTAATGTATCTCTCTTGCTTACTATACCTTGTTTGTGATTTGGTTTCTTGTTTCATATGATGGCCGCAGCCCACTGGCGATCCTCTCGCATGGTCTACCGTGGACACCAGTACTGATCATGCCAAACCTTCTTCCTCCCTGCACTGTAACAGAACACTCCATCTGTTCCGTGCAAGTGACGGTTGATGGAGTTGGCCCAGGATTGCCTCCATGTGCACCATCCATTGTAGCTTGCAGAGTCGCATCAGCATATGATGTTCTTCCACATTGTTAATGCTTCTGTTTTTGTACCATAAACGTTGCTTGTCTTCTTGTATTATTTACTTACACATTGCTTAATTAGAGATGAAAAGTGACTATGTCACAATAAGATTCCTATGTCCAGCTTACTGAAATATCTCAGTGTAGCCTTGCATGATAAAAATCAAAAGAATGAAAATATCTATCTTAGCTGATTCTACAGTCTATTTTACAGCCTAATATAGTTTTTAGGATTATGTAATGCCAGTATCTCCATAACTACATTTTTTATCTGCTTAAAATTACCAAAGCTTGATATGATTATTTCTCCAATGCTAACAGGCAAAAGAATGAAAATATCTGTCTTAGATGATTCTACAATTTATTTTCCATCCTAATATAGTTTCTACGATTATGTAATGCCAGTGTCTCCATAACTACATTTTTTATGCGCTTACAGTTACCAAAGCTAGATATGATTATTTCTCCAATGCTAACATAAGAATAGTTCCAGATTTGTGCAGAAACTCAAAAGAAGCTATGGGAAAGTTGGAAGGATCCAGCTGTTGTCGAAAAATTTCTGTCTCAGGTATTTCCTTTCATGGTCATAACTTAAAAATGTATAGTTACATCAAACCACCTCATCTGCTTTGTGAAATGTAGTGACACCACAGCCGTCTTTAAAAGTGGAAGTGCTGGCCAAACTGGCACCAAAAAAAAAATCCAAAGCAACCTAAGGATGCATTCCAGGTTTCTTCTCTACCATGAGCCTTCGCTTTTGAATGCCCTAATTACTGCCAGAGAAAACACATACATGTGATGGACTCTATTCTTGCTGCATTGGCTCACTCCGTACAACTCTTCGTAACTGTGTAACATATTATGCAACAACTATGTATGCTGTGTAAAGAATTCCTACCACTGTCAGATACTTTTATGTACTACGTCTCGCAGAAACTGGCCTCCACGTCCTACTGATGTTATGTAATATCGCTACCTAGCACTCTGCAATGCTTTCATATGACCACCAAAACTTCATATGTGATAAACCTAATATCTATAACTGTTGCATGGCCTGCTCTATATACATAGCTTTGTTCTCTGCGATACTCTGTGTATATAACCTGCTTTGATATCCAACCATGGACAGAATGCACATGTATATCAGCAAATGCATCGTACAGATGTACATATCTATAATATTATCATGTGCATCTTCTCTCAGCAACAATCATCAGTATCCTTTCCAATCGCGCGCAGGGGCGCGCGGTTGCCACTAGTTTTAGAACCTACAAAGATGAA
>CM039587.1:10200482-10264146 GCA_022457205.1 Saccharum spontaneum
ACACGGAATTCTCCAACTTGGGATGACTTGTAAAGGTGAAATGGTTATATTCTTCTCATGGAAAATATGTAATCACTAAAAACGGTGACAATACCCTATTTTGGTTTGATTGTTGGCTTCTCTAGTCCCTTTGTGTGATCAATTTAAGGATACGTTCTTGTTGTGTGATCAAAAGGAGGTCTCTATGAATTGGTGTCTACCAAAGAACATGAATCTTTCTTTTTTTAAAACGTATAATAGCAGGAGCTCTAGCTTTCAATTAAAAAGAAATTGAATTGATCCAGTTTATGAGGAAAACAAGGCCTAAAAACCTTACAGAAACACAATTTATTATAAGAAAATCGGCGAAAACCCTAAACATGACAATCTAGACAGCTAACCTGAGCATAAGGGGCCCACTTGTCATATCCATCTTTCTCCTCCCTCATCTCACTCTCTCCCTTGATCTCCCCCCGACCCGACCCCGAGCTGTGTGAGATTGAGTGGTGAGATGGCTGTGATGGAGTGACATATTGCCATGGACGAGTCCACGCGATAGGAGAGGTACCCCATTTGGTTCCCCACCATGAGGAGTGCTTGGGTAGCAGCAGGGGCTAAGCCGTTGATGTGGCCATGGCCCCTCCAGCACCGCTCCGCGGCACCACCGCCGTCGCCCGCTCCCGCTCGCGCCCAGCCATGCCGTCGGCTGCTCTCGCTCGTTCCCAGCCATGCTACCGGCCGCTCCACCCCTCGGTGCACGCGCGATGCGCCTCTGTGCCCGGTCGCGCTACCCTGTCCCCGGCAGGACACCTTGTCCGCGCTGCACCTGCCCCCATCGAGAGGAGAGAGGGTGGTCAGTGGAGATAGAGAGAGGTGGGAGGAGGAAGATGGATATGGTAGGTGGGCCCCATATGTCAGCGTGCCACGTCATCATTTGCGGATCTGGACCCGTTTAGACTATTTTGACACCCAAATAGTGTTTGAGGGCCTAAATGACTGTTTTACCACTTTAGGGACCGAAATGACACACCAACACAAGTTTAGGGATCGCTGCTGCACTTTACTCTTATATTAATCCAAACTTGTTATATTGAGCCTTAGAGAATAAATACGGCTTGAAAATTGGATGAGTTGGGTGAAGTCGCGTTACGTGTTGTGAAAATGCTCATCATTCTTTTGACTTCTGACGGGTGGTATTTAGGCTATGTTTAGTTTTTCGTGGAATGCAAAATGCAAAATACTAATTACTTTGGAATGAAGAAATGCAAAATGCTAAAATTTTCATAGGTGTGTTTAGTTCCATCAAAAATGCCAAATTTTTCATGAGGTGGGGTGAGGGTTTTTTGTTTTTTTTTGTCTCTTGAGACCAAAATCCAAAATAGAGAATTGATACTTTTTTCTAAAAATTTTGCATGGTGTTTAGTTTCATTCTGCAAAATGATGGACCAAAACCTAATTTTTTTTGTGTGAAATGGGGAACTAAACACACCCTTAAACGTGGCTTCTTAGCATGAAAATTTTACAATTCTTCCATTTGAAAGTGCAATAAATATAAATCGCCCTTTGTGGGCGGCCTGAGAGCAAAATCTTGAAGCTGTACGTCTTTTTTTTTTCTCAAACATCAAGAAACACGTGTGTGGTACTTCCCTACTCGCTCCGTCCCGTAAATTTTGTAATTCTAGAATTTAATTCTAGAATTTAAATTAGTCCCAAATTTTTTGCATACGTAAGTGCTGTGATAGCAGGCTATCACATCACCCTGTACCGTTGGCCATCTACTGTCGTCATGGATATTTGTCTTAACTCTTGTCCGCGCGGGAAGCTTCTCGTTGCTACACCAGCTTGTTTAAAGGGACTGATTATTTAGTGCCACGTGTGGCAACTCATGGCCGCAAGTTTTTTATTGTTGCTTGTGTAATGAAGTTGTACGGTACTACAGCTGTAACTCATCAGACTTACTTTTCAAGGGTATTTACGTAATTTTGCACCACTCCTTGTTTCTTCTCTGGTCATAGGCCTTGTTTAGTTTCTAAATTTGAGATCCAAACTCTGCATAGTAAATGTCCCGTCATACTGTAGTAATTTTATTTTTATTTGGTAATAATTGTCCAGATATTGATTAATTAGGCTTAAAATATTCGTCTCGCAAAGTACAACAAAATTGTGTAATTAGTTTTTGATTTCATCTACATTTAATACTCCATATATGTACCGACATTTTGATGTGACGGGAAATCTTCTTTTTATATAGTGGAATTTGAAGGTAAATTTAAGTATCTAAACAAGGCCCTAGAATTGCAAAATTTACAGGCCGGAGGGAGTATATGATTTCGCTGGATCTCTAAATTGTGCGAATCTCTGCTGAGATGGGCTCAAGTACCAGGGCCTTGTTTAGTTCGTGAAACTTTTTGAGAAATGATACTATAACACTTTTCGTTATTATTTGATAATTAATATCCAATCATGACCTAATTAGGCTTAAAAGATTAATCTCGTGAATTTCGTCTAAACTGTGTACTAGTTTTATTTTTTTATCTATATTTAATATTTCATGTATACGTTCAAAGATTTAATTTGATGGAGAATCTTAAAAAATTTTGTAAAATTTTAGGAACTAATCAGACCCAGGCCCAACCAACCAGAAGAAGCTGCCCCTGGGCCCCGCCTTGTCCGTCTCAAAAGAAGTGCAATTATAAGCTGGGCCCGGCTGCAAACCGAGCGCGGGTCGAATGGCCGCCGAACCTATGCAGCGAGGGCAGAGCTGGAAAGCGGGAAGGAATCGCCGAGGCGGAGGTGCGCATCGAGTCATCGACGATGGAAGCATGCAAACGCACCCAAAAGCGTCGCGATCCGCCGGCCGCTGCTTCGGCGCCCCATGTTCCGCGCCGCTGCGCCAAGTGCCCACAGTAATGCCATCCGCCGCCGCCGGATCATCGACACCCGCGTTGCCTGTGTCCGTGAGTGACACATTCCTACTACTCCACGGCTACAACTTTAATTTATTCCCAGCTGCGTCGGAACACGAACAGTGTTTTTTCAAGGAACAGGAGGGGCAAGGAGCCCCCTACTGAAAACTTAAATTAAACCAAGAAACCAAGTACAAAACAAAGGAAAAAAACACAAAGAGAAGGAGCATCCTCTATGAAAGGAACACGAACAGTTTAATTAAAAAGAAAGTGGCGAATTGGAATACTCATAGCACATCTGCTTGAAGCAATCATACCAGCAAAGATTCGATTAAGCTTCCCCGGCACGTCTAGCTATTTTAGCTTTTGCTTATAACTAGCAAATATGGCCCCGTTCGGCTGGGCTGATAAGCCGGCTGAAAAACACTGTTGGCTGATTGTTGTGAGAGAAAAATATTGTTTCGACTGAAAAAATAAGCTGAAAAAGACGGATTATGAGCCGGATGAATAGGACTTGTGTTTCGTGCGTTGCAACAGGACTAATTTGAAGATACAAATATGATATTGTCTATAAATAGAGTCAAAGCTTGACAAACACGAATACCATAGGGTTACTTGTTTTGGACGGAGAAAAGATAATAAATATAGATAAATATGTGAATATTATAGATACACAAAGAAGAGGATACGGAGATAGAGACAGAAAGGTATCTATACATCTTTTATTTTTTTTTATTTAAGGTAAAACCTCCCAGAAAATTCGATGGTGGCAGTAGGGGCCACATGTCATCGTGAGTACTGGCCGGCCGGCCTCATATGATCACATGGGAGGCCACAAACCTTACCCCGCCTATATTATCCTGTGCCCCCTTGTCTTCCTTTCCCCTACAAGAAGCGAAATCCAATCTAGAAGCGCCCCTCCCTCTTTTCCCCATCCGAACCCAATCTAATCTACACTTCGCCGAGATGGGCCGCAAGTTCTTCGTCGGTGGCAACTGGAAATGCGTAATTTCTCTTCCCCCGTCGACTTACTGTCTTTTTTTTTTCGTGGATCGGATGTGGAGCTCTGAAATTTCTGATTCCGTTTGCGGTTAGGCTAGTGTTTTGGATTCTGTTGCTCTCGATTCAGATCGCCATAAGAATTGGGTTTTTGCTCTTGGATGGGAAGCCTGGATATGGTTCCTCCAGGCGTAATCTTTTAAGATCCACGAATAGACTTGATCTGGTCGTTCTCGCTCAAAACGGAATCAGGGATCTTTGGAGAAAAAACAAAACAGAATCAGACAAGGTGATGTTGATGGTCTTTGTATGTTTTGACCTAGCTGGAAGTGACCGCGTTCTTCCAATCCGCCCGTGCTTCCAGACTCCAGCGTTCTTCTTCTTCCAATCCAACCGTGGTTCCAGACTCCAGCGCAGAACAAATCGAAAAAAACCCTTCTCGTAGTTTCGTGATGCATGCATGTTGTCTGTAGCAGCATAGAAGTTCGATCTCCAACTCCTGGAGATTCATTCTTGTCTGCCGCACGAATTAACCTTAGCTTCTTGTCATGGAGCTCGTCGTAAATTTTGGATGTTTTGTGAAGGAGCTTGCTCAATCCGAGCATAGATTGGAGCTCCTTTGGCGACTTCAATACTCATTGGCAGTGAAAGAGCCTATTGCTTTGCCAAATTTCTCATACGATGGACATATATATAGTGATAAATTGCCTGTTAACTGATCATGTCATGGTTGATCTTGATGCGTGCAGAACGGAACCACAGATCAAGTCGAGAAGATTGTCAAGACCCTGAATGAAGGACAGGTTCCCCCTTCAGATGTTGTTGGTATGGACGCCAAAACTTTACATAATGCCTTTTAGGATTGACCTCGAACTATGCAGATTTACATAGTCCTGAGAAATTTACTACAGTGTATTGTATGATGTACTTAGCAATTTGGAATTGGTTGCATTGCAGAGGTTGTTGTCAGCCCTCCTTATGTCTTCCTTCCTGTGGTCAAGAGCCTGCTGCGCCCAGAGTTCCAAGTTGCTGCTCAGAACTGCTGGGTGAAGAAGGGAGGTGCTTTCACTGGTGAAGTCAGGTTAGTCTTTAATTCTCTCCTGTCTGATCTGACCTGACCATTGGCTATAATGACCAATCTGAGGAAGGATTAATGTCAAGTCTTAAATGCAAATGCATACAGTCTTGCACTAGAATAATTGATTATGTTCTCTTGACCATTGTGCACCGAGTCTTTTGATGTCACCTTTCACGCTTTTATTCAATTTTAACTATTTTCCCCCTGTTCGGCTGAGCTTATCAGCATGGCTGAGCCGTGGAACAGTGTTTTTCTCTCACAGCAAATCAGCCACAGCCGGCTTATAAGCCAAAAAAACAGCATGCCGAACAAGGGGAAAATAGTTAAAATTGAATAACTGAATGCTTAACATATGCACCGAGTCTTTTGATGTCACCTTTCACGCTTTTCATACTGATTAACTGATCCTATGTTAAGCATTCTGCATATGTAACCTAATTCAGCAGTTTGTATATTGCGCTTTGGCGCTTTCTCCATTCAATTTCACTATTAGTTGATAACCAAGCCATTATTAATGCAGTGCTGAGATGCTCGTGAACCTTGGTGTTCCCTGGGTCATTCTTGGACACTCTGAAAGGAGAGCTCTGCTGGGAGAATCGAATGAGGTATGATCCAGGTTGCATCTTATGCAACATGTTTCTCGTGTCATTTGCATTGGGGTTGTAAATGCATGCATATTTCCATTTGGGACTATGTTTCCTTTGCGATATATTTGATTGTTGACATACTGTGGAGGCCCTGTCTTCACACCATGACCACTGCCTTCCAAAGAATGTTCACATCTAATGGTTTTACTCTTCTGCTTGGATGCCAGTTTGTTGGAGACAAGGTTGCTTATGCCCTGGCTCAGGGACTGAAGGTCATTGCATGTGTTGGTGAGACCCTTGAGCAGAGGGAGGCTGGGTCAACCATGGAAGTTGTTGCTGCACAAACAAAAGCAATTGCTGGTACTTTTCATTTACTTTCAGTCCAGTGATTGTGTAGTCTCTTTCTGTGCTCTTCATGGTTAGTTTTTTCTTATGATAATGGAGAGTTGTTGATTGATTATATTCAAGCGCTTCTACAATTGGCTCCCATGCATGGAAACATTATATATAATCGTAGCTATACATCTTTTGGTGACCACTTTTCTCATGTTTAGTTCAGACATTACTGTTTTTCTGTAACAGCTGTAGTTTTGAATCAGCTTAGTATGTGTGTTTCTATTGCTTGGATGACTTTACATGCTGGATTTTCCCCCTTGTTTGCTGCTCTGTTTGGTTCATGTGGACTTTTAGTGCCTTGTTTTTTGAATTTGGCCCTTGTTTAGTTCCAAAAATATTTTGCAAAACGTAACGGTAGCGCTACTGTAGCACTTTTGTTGTTATTTGGCAATTATTGTCCGATCATGGACTAATTAGGCTTAAAAGATTCGTCTCGTGATTTACAACTAAACTGTGTAATTAGTTTTATTTTTTTATCTATATTTAATGCTTTATGCATGTGTCTAAAGATTCGATGTGACGGGAATCTGAAATATTTTGCAAAATATTTTGGGAACTAAACAAGGGCTTGTAAGTTAAAAAATTTGATGCCATATGAAAATTCAGGCTGAATGGATCAAATGGCTGTTTGTTTTACAGAGAAGATCAATGACTGGAGCAACGTAGTTATTGCCTATGAACCAGTCTGGGCTATTGGAACTGGTAAAGTTGCCAGCCCAGCTCAGGCTCAGGAAGTAAGTTCTGTTCTTTCTTTGGTTCAGCTCTCTACTGGTTCATATATTTTTACCTGTTTCAATATTGGCCCATGATGCACTATGATTATAAATATGTTCTGCTAAACACATTATCCTTTTCTTAGTGCAACACTCAGATTTGTATTATGTTAACACTCAGATCTGTATAATGTTCCCAGGTGCACGCATCTCTGAGGGACTGGCTAAAGACGAATGTCAGCCCTGAGGTTGCTGAATCTACCAGGATCATCTACGGAGGTATATATATATATATACAGTTTTTGGAGCAATTGGCTTTTGGTGTTTTATGTACTGGCTGCTAAATCATGTTGTCTTGATAATCACACACGTGCCTTTTGCTACAGGCTCTGTAACTGCTGCGAACTGCAAAGAGCTGGCAGCACAGCCTGATGTCGATGGTTTCCTTGTCGGTGGAGCTTCTTTGAAGGTAATGAAAAATCCAGGAAGACAGTTGTTGCCCTGTTCCTTTTTTTTTTGTGTGAACCAAAGAAACAACAAAATGACTGCTGGCCTTGTCAACAACCCCATGTTGCTGACTGTTTCCTTCCCCTATGTTGTCTGCAGCCCGAGTTCATCGACATCATCAACGCAGCCACCGTGAAGTCCGCTTAAGATGTTCCAACCCTTCACCCTGATGCAGAGATATGCTGAAGAGGAAGGAACATGCATTTTTTTGTTTGACTGTGCTATGTAAGCTAGTGGTAACTTTGCGCTGGAGCAGATACTGTTTTCCCTCCCCCCAGCTTTTTGGGAGGCTACGGTTTGAGCTTGCTAATAATGTTTACCTCTAGACATATCAATAATGGTGTTTATTTTGACCTTTTTTTTTTTGGCGAATTACGATGGATCCGTCATCAGAACCATGGGCTTGTTAGTGCATCGGCCAACGCCTAGTGTGTGAGCCTGAGGCCGTTCCTCCCCTAACACATATATAGAGTATTAAATATAGACTAAAGAATAACTAATTGTACAGATTATGACAACTCCAGGAGGTGAATTTTTCAAGTCTAATTAGTTCATGATCAACGATGTGGTGCTAACCGTGTGCTATTGACAGAATAATTTGGCTTAACAAATTCGTTTGGCGTATTCCTTAGAGCTTCTGTAAATTATTTAACACTTTCACGTGACAACCTTAAACTTTCCCTGGATTTAAACCCCACCTGAGCTTGGGCTGCTGGACAAGGCAGCCTTGTGCCGGTCGAATGCTGCCAAAATTGTATTGATCATCTGTGCTCTGTACCGACTAGTCTGATCTGCGAAAGCAACTTGTCAGCTGACGTTGCACGGAGGCAGCCAACCAATTATTGTACGATCGGCCTGCTTAGTTGGGGGAAATTTTTTAAGATTGGGTTACTGTAGCACTTTAGTTTTATTTGATAATTTGTGTCCAATCATAGACTAATTAGGCTCAAAAGATTTATTTCGTGATTTACAACTAAACTGTGTAATTAGTTTTTTTTCGTCTATATTTAATAATCCATACATATGCCGTAAGATTTGATGTGACAGATACTGTAGCACTTTTAAAATTGTTTTTAGAACTAAACAGGCTCGATATGCGATATCCTCAGCCACAGGACGCTACGATCCTGGGCGGTTGGGACATCGTCAGATTCATATGCCAAGATGGTTTCAGAAGAAATGTTTCATATACCAAGATGAAATGATGGGGAATGGACTTATGTTCTCGGAGCATACTGGCGTTTTTTCGCGCGATTGATCTGCACGGCATTTTATTTTATTTCAGCAGTGCTGCTCTGGCCAATTGCACACTAATTCATTGCACTGGCCGATCTTATTTGCCTTCAGATTCGGACGTGAGTCTGTATCGGATGGGCTTAGTCTGAATCGAGGTTTCATCACAATAGTATGCTTTTGTATAGATGAAAGTACTGCTTTTATATATAGATGAAAAGCCCAAGAAGAAGATTAGCCCCCGCGAGATTCCATTGGCAATGTAGGAAATGAGATGAACCCATTCCTTAGCCAGTGTCAATGGAGATTTCATGTCACAATTCTAATACATTTTTATTTTGGAAACAGTGTAGAAGAGTTTTATTCTCATGAAACTATGTCTACTCCCATGAAATTTTTATAATCCATCTTCATTAATACGGTGCCACATCAGCATATTTAATGCCTATGAAACTCTGATGAAACCCTATTGAGACTAGTCTTATGGTTATACTACTATTGCTAATTTGTAGGAAATGAGATGCGATAGATTAACTCAATTTCACACACACAAAAAAAAGAAGTTATAAGTACAAAGATGATGGGCCAATCCATACATCAAATTGAGCGCCCTGATATGCTCCGGACATGACGAAAGAGCTTGAAGAAAGAATATGACGTGTTAGCCTATGTTGCATCTTCTAGAAATTATTTTTAGATGAGTGCCTTAAAATCTTTAGGATAAATGGGAACACTGCTGTAGCAGATTTCTTATAACATGTCTCCTTTATTTAGGAGAAAGACCGCGTCTTTTAGTTCTGCTGTGTACTAAGCACCTTTTATTCCTAAAATGCTATTTTTAAGTATGATATATGCCCATGCGTTGCAGAGATTGAATAGGATACGTGATGGAGATGCTCCTAAGTATGTATGCCTAACACATAAAAATAATCAAATATCTATTCTTTTTTACAAAGGAAATACGGATCCCAACAATGCTAGATTAATTTTTCGCTAAAATACAAATATACTTACAAGAATGGGCGTGGCTTAATTGGAAGGATCAAACCTATCAATCCAAGCTATTTAGCTGACGGTTTTTGCGCTTGATAAGTTGATTGATGCTGTTTTGTCGTGAGAAAAAAACACACTGTATAAGCCGGACTGATAAGTCTAAGCAAACAGGCTTGTCGGCATAGGTGCTCACATCTTCCTATAATTTTTCAATCTATAAATTTATGAAAAAGTAACGTTCTTATTTGTATAAATTTATAGGAATATAAGTTGTGTGTTTTTTTTCAAAAAGAAAAAGAAAATTGTGAGGAAGGTCCCTCATCAAAGTGACCTCGGTAACAGATGCCGTCACGAGCATAAATTCGCAGCCCCTCGATAAGCAACTCCCCACAGCGAGCGTTGCGTTGCGTCAACCGCTGGGGAATTTAAGCCGGTCATGCGTTGCATTGCATGGGCCAGCCATTTCCGTTGCGCGCACGGGAAGCGTGACGCGACGCCGACGCGCCCTCGCCACCCGGCCACCGTTTCGTTGCGTCTCCCTCTCTCGGCCTGCCCCGAAAGCGGCGGCAGGCAACCCCTCCGATCCGCGCGGGGTCTATCTCTCGCGTTGCCCGTCACGCTCTCGGTGCTCTGGCAGCAGCGAGAGACGTCGCTCGCGCTCTCGCTCTCCGCAGCCGCTACCGTCTCCTCCTTTTTCTTGCCCGCGCCGGAGAGACCGAGACCCCATAAATGAGCTCGCCGACGCCATTACGCCCCACCGCCGGCGGCGGCGCCAGCAGTTACTACCCCGTCCACCGGCGGCGGGGGCGACCGGGCGCGGGTTTAAGAAGGCCGCGGGTGCGCCGGTGCAAGATGAAGCTCATGTACTTCCTCATGGACAGGGACGAGCAGCGCGAGAAGCGGCTGGAGCTCGAGTTCGAGGTGAGCTGCTGCGTCTCCTCAGAATTCAGATACATGCATCGCGCACTCCATGGATGGCATCGATCGATGCGTGGCCATGGCCGTGCTGACGACGTGGTGTGTGCAGGTTTCGGAGCTGGAGACGGCGCTCGAGAAGGAGCAGCAGCTGGGCAGGGTCCTGCAGTGCTCGCTGCAGGGGCGCGTCGTCTGCCACTGCTGCCTCTCCGCGCTGGTTCCTACCAATGTAAGCACACCACCGAACCACCCTCTTCTCGCTTTCATTGCATCGGTCGTCCATTGTGAAATCATCTCTTGTTCCATGCCTGCGTGTAGTGGCGTCTGAATGTTCAGTCCCGTGAGATCATCATGTATTGCCACGCTTAGGTTGAACTGATTTCTGTAGAACTATCCTAGAAAATTCTGTTTTTTTACAACTTACTGTATTACCTGTTGGTTGTCTGGAGCTGTGACACATGTTAATTAACACTCTGGTCACTGAAAAGCTGAAACTGCTCAGTCTGAAGTCTGAACCACACGAAGAACAAAAAAAAAAGGCCTGTTTAGATGGTAAAAAAGTTTAGGTAAAGTTCCTGTAGCACTTTTCGTTGTTATTTAACAAAATTTATCCAATCATAGACTAACTAGGCTCAAAAGATTTGTCTCGACATTTACAGACAAACTGTACAATTAGTTATTATTTTTTACCTATATTTAATGCTTCATGCATACGTCTAAAGATTCGATGTGACAATTACTGTGTAAACTTTTTTTTGGGTCTTTTCACCAACTAAACAGGCTAAAAACATGATGATTGCAAGTGTACTATCACTGCAATCCCAGACGAATTTCCATCGTAGCATTTCACCTCACCGCCGCATCTGGAGGAAATATTGCACACGTGAAGCTGTCACCTGCC
Organism: Saccharum spontaneum; assembly: GCA_022457205.1. Taxonomy (NCBI): domain Eukaryota; kingdom Viridiplantae; phylum Streptophyta; class Magnoliopsida; order Poales; family Poaceae; genus Saccharum; species Saccharum spontaneum. The sequence goes on from CM039587.1 coordinate 10,211,690, forward strand.
CTCGTACTGTAGCAGTATTTCCATTCCAAGGGCTGGAGATCTCCAGATCCGGGTACGGGTGAACACTGCCAGGTGCAGGAACAGTGTGTCCTTTGGATTCCTGCCTGCCTGCCATCCGATGTCGGCCCTGTTCTGCTGGTCATGTTTCGGCTTGTTTCGGCTTGTTTCGGCTTATTCTCTCTCATAAAATACTATTGAATCAGCCGAAACCAGCCGGCTTTTCCACCAGCCGAACCAGTCCGTCACCTGCCTGACTTGTGAACCAAGGACACAGAGTTACTGTGTGAGTGATCTGGAGCTCTCGCAATCTCGGCTTGTCTGCAGACAATCACTATTCACTTGTACCTCTTATCTATCAGATCTGGTTCCCTTGGATGCTGCCTTCTTGTCTTGTACTACCTCTATCAGCTGGTCAATTACCAGCAAATGCTTGTAATTGTAATCCTTTTACCACATTTTCGCATGACCATATCATTGCCTTGTGTATATCAACAGTAAAATTCCTGTGGACGTAACTTTGTGCTTCTCTGCTCATACCAAATGGCTGGAAGCTGACCACAAGAAGGTCTGAAAGTTCAACATGTTGCTGACCTGATTTTTTTTACTTTCTTTTATCTGCACTGCAATGGTGTAGGTTAGGGGCCTCCTTGCGGAGCTAGCAGTGGTGGAGGACGAGATATTCTACCTGGAGAAGAAGGTCGACGACCTGCGCCTGCGCCTGCGCCGGGAGCAGAAGTGGACGGACCATTGCATCCTCCAGCAGCAGCAGCAGCAGCAGAGCTGGCTGCAGAACCGCCAGCAGAGGCACTCCGTGTCCAGGAGGGAGCTCCAGCTCCAAGGAGCCCCGCAGCAGCTACCCAAGCTGCCATGTCCAGGAGGAACCGACGAAGCTCTCGAGCGCGAGAGCAAGGCTTCTGTCGGATCCGCCTCCGCCAAAGGTAGGAAGCGACGTGACGAAAGTGTTCGGCAAGAGCACGTGCAGATCCAGGGCTCATCGGATTCGCACGGAGCTCATTATGTCTGACGCAGACTCTGTCTGATGCGCCACGCGATCATCATGGTGTTTTTGATCAATCAGGAGATGAGATGGAGCACGTCGTCGTCAGGAGAAGCAGCCACTGCCACTCGTCATCAGAGAATCCGAATCCGAATCCGACGCCTCCCGAGAGGAAGACGACGTGCCTGGTGAGCAGCAGCCCGAACAAGCTCTCGGAGGAGCTCGTCAGGCTGGCGGTGACCATCTTCCACAAGCTCAACAAGACGACGACGACGGACGTGGAGCTGGAGCTGAGCGGCACCGGCACGTCGTCGTCCAAGCTCAACATCTCCTCGTGCATCGGCCCTAGAAGCCTCGTCCCCAAGGTCTCCGTGTCCGTGAACGGCGCCGCCGCAGCGATGAGCCCGCTCAAGAACCGGAGAGCGTCGTCGACCAAGGGCGGCGGCCATGGCGGCGCTGAGAAGGAGGCTGCGGCCGCCGGGACCGGGTGCCAGAGGAGATTCGTCGAGTTCACGAGGGCCTCCGTCGACGTCACCCGCATCTCGCTGTGCCTCGCGGACATCAAGAACCTGAGGTGAGCTGAGCTGACCTGAGCTGGGCTCCCGGTTTGTTTGTGTATGCTGTCAGACTCAGCTATGAATGATAGCGTTTGTTTTGCCCCTGCGTCTGCGTGCGTGCACTTCTGACAGAGGCCTGATGCAAAAGCTTTCGCTCGTCGATCCCAGCCTCCTGACGAACAAGCAGAAGCTGGCGTTTTGGATCAACATCTACAACTTCTGCGTGATGCATGTACTGTAAGCTAATCCTGTGATTTCATCTTAAGCAATAAGCGTAGGTTGACGAACAATTGCATGAAAACAAATAATGCTAATTCAGGGCAAGTGTGGTTTCGTCATGATTTCAGGCGTTTCTTCAGCACGGTTTACCTCCATCTCCAGAGAAGCTTCTTGCGCTGCTGAATCAGGTGCCGTGCAGTGCTCTTTCCACTGACAGAAAAAAAAATTGATTGCTTCAGGCTATCTTGGCACAAATTGGCTTTTCGAAAACAAGAATATTTACACAAATTGCTAACGACAACAGTCATATTCAGGCTTCAGTGAACGTCGGAGGAACAGTACTGAACGTTGTGTCGATCGAGCACCTCATCCTGAGGCACTCTCCTGACGGAGGTATCATGGACGACGAAGGACGGATGGATCTGCTGCACTCGTACGCCCTAGGGTATGGGTATCCCGAGCCCAACGTCGTCTTCGCGCTGTGCAGAGGCAGCCGCTCCTCGCCAGCAGTACGTGTGCCGTCTCGTCCCTGTCGGCTTCGATCAGCTCCTGGACCGACCTGTCGTCGTTTCATTCTCTCTCTCCCCACTGCCCCAGACTGAGTCGCCTCACGTGGCGTGCCGTTGCGTTCGTTGTGCAGCTGCGCGTGTACACGGCGGAGGACGTGTCGAACGAGCTGGAGCGGGCCAAGGTGGAGTACCTGGAGTCGTCGGTGCGCGTCGCCGGCAGCGGCAGGAAGCAGCGCGCCGCCGTCGTGGTGCCCAAGCTGCTGCACTGGCACATGCGCGACTTCGCCGACGACGCCGCGTCGCTGCTGGAGTGGGTGCACAGCCAGCTGCCCAGGGCGTCGGGCCCGCTCCGCCGGGCCATCAGGGAGGTCCTGGGCGCCAACGTCAGCATCGGCAGCAGGGCCGCCACGCCGGCGCCGGCGGCCAAGATGGTGGAGGTCGAGCCGTACGACGCCGACTTCTGCTACATGCTGCCCGTCTGGTGAGCGTGAGCGACCGGCCGACCGTCCATATCCATTAAGCAGGTCTCGGGCCGGCGGTCTTTCGATCAGGGCAAAGGGCATGCCAGCTGCGGGTCAAGTTTTGCTGTGACGATGGCTGTTGCTTGCTTGTAGGCTTGTAGCATTGGTGCAGTAAGAGACTGCGAAGTGGTGATAATGTCGTGAAACGTGAACTACTACCACCGTTTGATCGCGTATATATACTTTTGGGCGTCGTCTTTCCGTGCAGAAGTATCAATAAAAAGGAAAGCACCTACTATATATATTGATATTTTTTTATTTCCAAACAGTGGTGCTATTTTCTACTTCAGATTTATATACTTAACCAAAAAAAATCATATAAAAATAGCTGACATGGCAGTTGAAAAAAATGGAACTGCTCCGGGAATAAACTTCTTGTTCTAGTCCTAGACCTTCGAACACAGGTTGGTAGTTAAACTAGCGAGAACCCTCTAAGAAAGCGAGGTGGGAACGAAAATATGGCGAAAGAGGAACGACGAAGTGAATCAACAAGTAAAGTTTTCATTCTTCATTCTCTCCTTCCAAGAACTCCGGGATCCTATAAATACACGTCCATAGACTTTACACATACAGAACCAAAAAACCCTCACATCCACTCTAGTCAGAGCATATCCTAGCAGACCTGGGGCAGCTTGGTCCGGCGCTCCCTATCGCCCCTAGTCGCCACTGCCCTCAGCTAGCACCTCGTCACCCTGACATGAGCAGGGGACCACCTAGATTGGGCCACCTTCGTCCTTCGCAATTGGCACCTTCCCGGCTTCCTCATTTCGTCTCGGGCGTTCTTTCTCCTTTCGCGGCTCCAACCGTTGTTGTGACGAAACCTGATGATCACCTGCAGATGAGAAACACTCATAAAAAGATGGCGAAAAGGGACTTATTCTTACGAAGGAGCGAAGTGTTGTCTAGGTTCATGGCATCACCTATTGGCCCCGACACCTGGTGCTCTTGTTACTTTGCTCCTTTGTCCCTCAAGAGCCCTCGGGACTCGAGAGCAAGGTGCACCACCTGCTTTTTTTAGCGAATTCGCCGTTTTGACGAATATTTGAAGGATGGAGCAAAAGGACGACGAAGGGCAAAGAGGGGGTGATGAAAGGTCATATGTCCCAAAATTTCATCCCGTGGTAGAAATTAGAGAGAAATTTACATAATTTGTATTTCAACCATAGGTTAATTAACTGCCTTGGTTAATCGACATTAACCGAGGCGATTGCTGGATCGGCTGCCCAACCACCGAATAACTGATGCGGGCAAATGGCCCGCGTGCCTCCGGGCCCTAAAAGTAAATGTCTTGGTTAAGTTTTAGCGTAGTAGTGTAATTTGAAAGGCCATAAGATTTTTTTTGTTACATCATGCTATAAACTTTATGGAAATATTGGTATTTTGCTCTTCTATCAATAAATTAAATGACCATTATACGACCAATTTAAAACGAGAAGGCTTTTATTCTGTCATTAATTCATTAACTAAATACAACCAATTCCGCGTAGAAATCTCAGTGCTTGCTCGTACTAATAGATATGTGTGTTGTTTTAATTTTACTAATAATAAAGAAATAATATATGATTTTGTAGCAGACTTATTTGACTATTACCTTTATAGTGCTAACTCTTTACATTAAGATTGAATTCCATTCTCGAGTACTTATGTTCCATTTTAACCATAGCTTCGATTAGAAGCTCATATGAATCTTTTGCTGTATCTCTGCTATAAATTCTCCAGAAATCTAACTATAAGAAAACCTTTTCAACTAATGTTATATGCTGCATAGGTTAATCTCAATGGAGGTTTGCAAAAGAGTTTAATTTTTATTTAATACCATGACACATCAACAAAATTACTGAGTTGACAGGTTTACAGAGAGAGTTTCATATAGTATCATCTAGTTGAACCCGTTGTCACATTTACCAACGCAAAAAGCTGTCGTGACAATTTTGGTAACAACGTTCACCCTGTTCGCTTGAACTTATCTGTCAACAGTGTTTTTCTCTCACAACAGATCAGCATCAGCATTAGCCGTTCAGCAGTGCTTTTACAGCCTGCCGAGCAGGGTGGTTATGAAACTTGAAACTCACCATTGAGACTAGGGCCTTGTTTAGATTAAAAAAAATTTCAAACTGATGAATAGTACCACTTTTGTCTTATTTGACAAATATTGTCCAATCGTGGACCAACTAGGCTCAAAAGATTCATCTCGTGATTTTCAACTAAACTGTGTAATTAGTTATTTTTTTACCTACATTTAATACTCCATGCAAGCGGCTAAAAATTGATGTGATGGAGAGAGAGTGAAAAAACTTGGAATTTTGAGGGAAACTAAACAAGGCCTAGCTTAAAATGGGGAAAATGTAGAATCATTAAAATTATAGATAAATTAGACCCTTTTCATAGAAATTTGTGTATTTCCTTTAAATAAGACCCTCTTCAAAAGGTTGAGTTTGATTTTATAAAGAGAGAACAGAAGCAAAAGCATGCTTGTAAAGTTTTGTCGTTAACAATGTTACTATGACGCATATCTGATTTTGCTGTAAGATTAGTATTAAACGATGATTAGTATCAAATGATGTAACCCTTCCAATTTTAAAAGTTCGGCCTTTCTCAAAAAAAATTGGAAAAAATAAAATAAAATCAACACAGGCAAACGACAAAAACCCTCGAACCCCGGTCCCAGGGACGGCTCCCAAAGCGGTCGAAGTAGCAGTGGCTTTTTCTTCGCTCCCGTGCGCTCCCCTCCCCAGTCCCCCACCCAAAACCCCAGCGCTGTGCTAAACTGATAATAATTGGGATTGAATGCAGGTGTAACCGTGTAACTGCCCTGCACTCAATCGTTTCTGGAGGTTTTGCCTTTCTCGCCGCATCCGACTCCGCCATGCCACCATAGATCCAGCTAGGGCGGCGTCGTTGCGTTCAATCCTGTGCGAGAGAACGCGAAATCGCCGCCGGCTTGATATTGGCCAGGGCTTTCTCCGCCCAATTGCATCAGGTTTCGCTGCCATTCGCAGCGACTGTGCTCCAGTTCGGGGGAAAAGGTGAGTTCTCCGGTCCTCCCATTACACTTTTTCGATGCCTGGATCGACCAACATTTGGGAGAAAATCCCATCTTTCCTTCGAAAGATTCAACAAAGAACGGGCGTTCTTGTGTACAGGAATCTTATCTGCTGAATCCCCGAGCTCCGGGGATGGATCTTGACATGGACGACTACATAGACCCCTACGAGGAGGCCGAGGCCGAGGCTGCCGCGGCCGAGGACGACGACTCCGACGACCCCGACGAGGACGACTCGGACGCGGAGAGCGACTACGAGGAGAAGTCGTTCGGCCTCCTCAAGTCCGGCAAGCACCGGGTGCGCAACCCGGACGGCACCTTCCGCTGCCCCTTCTGCCCCGGCAAGAAGAAGCAGGGTTACAAGATCAAGGACCTCCTCCAGCACGCCGACGGCATCGGCGTCTCCAGCAAGCACCGCCGCCACGGCCGCGAGCGCGCGAACCACCGCGCCTTCGCGCGCTTTGTCCGCACCGATCCGGACTTTGCGGAAGACCTCGTCGGTATCACTGGCATTCAAGGTGCCATTACAGCCACCCCTGCTGATAAGAATGGCAGTGCCAATGGCGACGGGAAGGCCCTGGCTAATGGAGATACTGCTGGATCCAGTTCCGTGGCGGCGAAAGTGGGTCTGCCGCAGGAGGTTGAGAGGTTTGCTTGGCCGTGGGCTTTTGTTCTTGCAGCCGGGGCAGGGTTCAATCCTGAGGAGTTTGCTGATAGAGTAGCCATGTTTAGTTTGGTTGAGGTTGTGCCTTTGTTTGTCGATGAGATGGAAGTCACCGAAACCTTTGCAATCGTGAGGTTTACCAACGATTGGAGTGGATTCAATGACGCGCTTACGCTTGAGAACCATTTCGGTGTCAATAAGCTAGGGAAGAAGGAATTTGAGACGAGAAATAGTGGTCTGGGTTCCGTGGTAGGAGATGGTGGTGAAGGTGAGGTCAAGGTTTATGGGTGGGTTGCCCGAGCTGAGGACTATGATGCAACGAGTGTGGTAGGAAGATTCTTGAGAAAGCACACCGTCCTGAAAACAATAGATGAGGTTTCCAGGACTGAATTAGAGAAATCAGGGGAGATGGTGGCAATACTGGCATCCCAGATCGAGGAAAAGAACCGATACTTGCAGGATTTGGAGACAAAGAAGAATGCGACAGAACTCTCAATCTCAAGGCTTGAGGAGGACAACAGGAAACTGCATGAGGCATACAATGAAGGTAATCTGTGCAATTTTTCTCCCTTTCCTTCTGTTCTACTTGATGGTTTAGAGTTTTTCCTGCACGCTTGATATGTATAGTCATGTCTAGAGCATATTCACATATGTTAACTCTGTCTTGGTACTTTACGTTTTATATGTTTTTCATGGAAGTCCTGAAACTATTTGTTTGGTTTTTGTTCCCTCTTTATCTTGTACATGGATTATTTGGAGAAAAGACATTATGGGTTGGTTAGACGAATGCAGGACTTATTGAGATAATATTATGATGCATGAAGTTACTCCATGCCTTATATGCTTTAGCATTATATTTATCACTTATCAGTTAGACAAGACTAAAGACTTACCTGATGAGATGAACTTTAGTTACATGTACGAACAAACCTCTCCCAATCTTTAATTTTGAGTGCTTGAATTTCTTGGCTTTACAAAATCAACAAAGCAAAATTTCTCTGTTGGAAGTCATTTAACTTATAAATTTTATATCCTCTTTTTTCAGAAATGCGCAATCTTCATCGCAGGGCTCGTGAAAATGCTCTGCGGATTTTCCAAGAGAATGAAAACTTGAGGATTGACTTAGAAAATAAGAGGAGAGAACTGAACTTACGAGCTAAGGAGCTTGAAAAAATGTCAGCTGAGAATGCTAATGACAGGAAGACACTCGATGATGAGAAGCAGAAGGTAAGCTAAACAACTATACAAGTGAAGGACTACGCTATGCACATGTAATCTCTTCTGAAGTATTATGTATATGGTGCTCTAATCTGGATTTATGGGGGGTGTCAAACAATCTTTTATTTGTCTGTCTGACTTTAGCGTGAAAACAAGGACTTCATAGTTATTTGCTATTTTTTTTTTGCAATGGTCGTTTTTGAAAATGATATATCATCAATACTTTAACTTTGATAAGGGACACATTGCTGTCAAGTATTTTATCGTCTTAATTCTATGGCATTTCCCCAAGGACACCAGGTTTCTTTCTACAACCTAATTGTGTGCATATAAACTAAAAATAATAACAGCCTCAGCATATCATTATGATAGCATAAGTTAGTGCTGCAGTATCTTATACATTCTTTTTGTGTTTCTCTTCTGAAATGTACAGGCAAAATATGATAATAGTGAACTTGAGCTAGCTAGCATAGAGCAGCAGAGGGCTGATGCAGATGTTCTGAAGCTATTGGCCGACCAGGAGGTTTGCACTTTGCACAATTCTTAATGTTGTTTTGTACATGTTTCTCTGTAATCTGAAGATGAAAATTGATACACCTTAATACCATCAGAGGGAAAAGGAAGATGTACTTGCTAGAATGCTTCAGCTAGAAAAGGAGCTGCATGAGAAGCAGCAGCTTGAGCTCGAAGTAGAACGGTTGAATGGTACACTCCAAGTGATGAAACATTTAGAGGGAGATGATGATGGGGGAGATATCCATGAGAAGATGGAGAAGCTGAGTGTAAGATTTGAGCATGAAAAGAAGCGCCTGGAGGATTTGAGTGGGGATCTCGTGAGAAAAGAGCGTGAAAGTAATGATGAGCTACAAGAAGCCCGAAAAGAACTGATAAAGGTGCTGCCTATTTTCTCTTCCATGCACCTAACAATTCCTCTACCAAGTTGATGTTCATAAAATGATTTTAATTGGTGAAACGATTTTCACAACGATCAGGGTTTGGAGGAAGAGTTAGATGGGCAGACAGCTATTGGGATCAAAAGGATGGGGGAACTCAATGAAAAGCCTTTCCTAAATGCATGTAAGAGAAAATATGGAAAGGGTGAATACCAGATAAAAGCAGCAGAGCTGGTCACAAATTGGCAGGAGGAACTAAAGAAGCCATCCTGGCATCCTTTTAAGATGGTTGAGGTTAACGGAGAAAATAAGGTATTTGCTCAGTTCTGCCCAGCTATGTGTTTTCTTTAATGTTTATGGAACCTACTAGTATTTTGCTCAGGAATCATATTCATCCTCATTCGTTGCAGGAAATTCTGGTTGACGATGATGCAAAACTGAAGCACCTGTGGATTGAGTACGGCGACGATGTGTGTAATGCGGTGAAGACTGCACTGATGGAGATAAACGAGTATAACCCAAGTGGGAGGTATGTTGTGCCCGAGCTCTGGAACTTCAGGAAAGGCAGAAAGGCGACGATGAAGGAGGTGCTCAAGTACCTGTTCAGTCAGATAGACACAACGACCAAGCGCAGGAGGGGCTGAGGAGGCGCCCTCAGGCCGTGAATCCAATAAGTAGTGCCTTTACGCTGTTCTGTCAGTCGTGTGCTGCTCGATCCCCTAGTTAGAGGTAGTCTGGCATAATAAGTGCTCGTAATCAAAGGCTTAGCTATGCATATGTTCATATGTGGTGCTGTTGCCGCAGGCGTCCTAAAACCAATGTGATTGTTGAACTGACCACTGAGTAATCTTTCGTGCTGCAATTATTGTTCAGGGCCCGTTTAGTTCCTAGGAAATTTTGCAAAATTTTTTAATTCTCCGTCGCATCAAATCTTTGGCACATGCACGGAGCATTAAATATAGATAGAAAATAAAACTAATTACATAGTTCAGACGAAATGAACGAGACGAATCTTTTAAGCCTAATTAGACTATGATTGGACACTAATTGCTAAATAACAACGAAAAGTACTACGGTGTTATTTTGTTAAATTTTTGACAACTAAACCGGCTGCAGGTGTAAATAGTTAGTGCCTGCCCCCTGCATGGCTTTCTCGTGTGTGTAATCATTTGACCGTTCATGTGTAATCATTGAATCATGCTGCCTTATAATCAGCGAATCATGCCACCTTAGGCCATGTGTAGTTTTAAATTTTTTTTAAGATTCCTCGTTACATCGAATGTTTGACATATGCACGAAGCATTAAATGTAGATGAAAAAAAATTAATTACACAGTTTGGTCGAAAATCACGAAACAAATTTTTTAAATCTAATTAGTCTATGATTAAAGACTAATTGATAAATACAAACGAAAATGCTACAGTAATCAAAGCTAAAAATTTTTACGAACTAAACACACCCTTATAATCGGCAGAGGTTTTCTATCTTCCGAGCTGATGAGAATGAGCTAAAAAGAAAAGTGTTATGTCTAGCAGCCACTTCGATAATTCATACTCCGAAAAGAAAGTTTTAAGATTGATTCAGTCACTTTGATAATTATGGGAGCCGAAAGGTGATAGTTATCACTTATCAGAGCTCAAAAGCAAACTTTGAGGATTAAGAGCCTGTTCACCTGGCTTATAATCCATCTTTTTCAGCTTGTTTTTTTTTCAGCCGGAACGATATTTTTCTCTCACGACAAATCAGTCAACAACGTTTTTTAGCCGGCTTATCAACCCAGCCGAATGGGGTCTAAATCGGTAATTTAAAAAAATTGGGAACGAAATTAAACCTTAGACAAGGGTAAAATAAATTTTCTACTAAACACCTTTTTCTAATTCTAATTCTTGGAATAACAAGTAAATTAACTTTTGATGAGGGCTGTACAATGAATCAGTGATGGGTGGGTGGGCTGTAGGCACCGGCAGGAACCCCCCGTTCCGTTCCGCACTGGGCAGTGGCAAGCAAGGCAGTAAAGGCTGCAAAACCCCTCTTCATCTACGCTTTCTTCCTCCGGAGAGTAGCCATGGCCCCCGCCGGCGGAGGCGACGAGGTGGGAGAGTCCGGCGGACCCCATCCAAGCGCCACCGAGTCGAGCGAAGTGCTGCTGCTGGTGGTAAAGGCTCCCCGTAATCTATCACATTTTCTTTTTCTTATTTATTTTTGTTCGCGAGGCACCTTCAGCCCTTGATCTGGTAGTACTACTCCCGTGCGGTTTAGTTTATCTACTTCGTCTCTAGTAATGTTCTTTGTGGTTAAGCGGCGTAGTTGGATACCTAGTCTGATGGCATTTCGACAACCAGGTTACTAATTGCTTCCCTTCCATTTTCCCCCAATCTGCGACCTTGGTTGAAGTAGCATACTTTTTTGGCCTTCAGGCGTAACAATCTGAATGTCTGAGTGGTGGAACTTGTAGGAATCGAGTAGCATACACATCTTATTTTTTTTAATTTTACTGACAGAAAAAATGTAGATTGTGTTGGGTTATCTCATTCTCTCATTCCTTTTACTATGTTTGTTTTTGTTCAACGGTGATGTGTTATATTCTGAGGAACAGACTTGTGATATATCACTCACCTTACTGTACCCTTGGTGGGCTATCTACCCTAAATTTACTGAATGGAAATGCGATATTTGCTTATGCAGCGAAAGAAGGTCAGAGTCTTGGGGTGGAATCTAGAAGCGGAAAGAGCAAAGATCCAGTTATGTCCAAAGGTTGGATAGGTCTGGTTGGAATAAGTCTGAAAACCCACTTCAGTATATCACACTCTTCTTCATTCCATGACTTTAATAGTTGTTGCTTATGGGCAGAATATTTGGAGGTGAGGTGCGAGGATTCTCAGAGGATTATAAGGGAGATTGAAGACTTGAAGTCTGAAATAGATGAGGATTTGCGACAGCTTGGATACTGCGAGGAGAATGGGAAGCTGAGAGCTGAGCTGGTTGTGAAGGTGAAAGAGAGGCAGTGCCTGATGAAGCGGATTGAGGAGCTGGAAGTTTAGATTGACTTCCTGAGGAAGCGGACTGAGGAGCTGGAAGCCATTAATGATGGCCTGCCAAAGCGGAACGAGGAGCTGCAGGCCAAGAATGACGACCTAACGAAGCAGAACAAGGAGCTGCAGGCCAGGAATGACAGCCTGACAAAGGGGAATGAGGAGTTGCAAGCCAAGAACGACGACCTCCATAAGAATGTAAGCTTTAAGAAGAAGATAATCACAACAATAGACCTCTTACATTCATTACAGTTGTACTACAGATGCGGCTGCTGGTCTATCTGCTTCATTGAGCATATTAGAGGCACAAACTTCAGATGCAAAAATCCAGATCAAAGCCTTAGTTTCTCAATTGTTAAGCTTGACACAGCAGGTTGTGAGTGCTGACTCCATTCAAGCCAATGATGCTGAACTTGCCACTCAAAAAGAAGAGATTAAATGTAAGTTTTTCTTATTCAGTCACTAGTTCTGTGATTCTTACCATAATAGGCCTTATCTGTTGGGTACTGTTTTTTTCAGCACTGAAGGCTTATCTGGGAGAGGAGAGCTATTCAAAGAAAAAGGACTTTTGTCAGCAGAAAATCGAAGATGGGGAAAAACTTGAGAAGCCTCTGAGGGCCACAAAAGCTATATTGAAAGTCATATCTGCTGAGAAAGAGACTACTGAAGAGAGTCTAAAGGTACGTCGAATCAAGGTACTCTATACTCGTTAAAGGTATTTCTAACATGTTATCAGCCGGTGCTCTACTCGTCGAATCAAGGTACGTCGCTCGTGATATCCTCTGGACCCCACCATTCGGTATTTGGATTCAGATGAATCAGTAGAACTCATGGATATATGTTTTTACCGTTGACTAGCAAGAGCAAACTGTATGTATTTTTTTTCCTAGTAGTAGATTACTCTTGCATGTTCTAGCAACCGAATTGTTCACATGTGTTCTTTTATGCAACACTAGTATAATATCACGTTTTGAACTAGAAGTTTAGATCGTTTGCTAGTATCTAGAACGTAGATGGATGTCTCTAAATGATCTAGACATGGTGGTTTTTTACCTGCATATATCAGCGATTTTTTTTGTGTTGCTGAATATGAGATTACGCTGCTTCATGCGACAGCCGTCGGCCAACCCATCGTGCATGCGCGTTCGCCGGCAGCCATTCTGCCACGTGCAATGCCGGCCACCCCAGCGCGCACACCTTCAGGCTAGTGCGCATACGATGGCTCTTTATATGTGCATGTAGCACTTGAGTTTCTTTTAACGCTGTCGCCGCGTGCCGTTTTGGTGAACTCGCACTGGCCACACCAGCAGTTACGCCAACACGCGGTACATGTACGCTGCTGGTCATTTGCACATCCTGTCATGGCACATTTTTTTTTCATGTCTCGCTGCAACCGATCTTGTCTTTTTTTTTACTTGATTGATCGCTTTGCACTCTGCTATGCCATGCCATGCTGCCAACTACAGTTGGCCGCGCAGCTCCCCGCTCCTCACATGCGAGCATTTTGGCACCTTTGCTGGTTCCGTATCCAAGGATTACAAAATGTTTTTTAATTGCGAATCTGGCCCCAATTCCATTTCGGCGGGCGTGCGTTCGATTGGAATTGGGTGGACGAAACAGCGCGTCCGTCTGAGACCATTTTTTTTCCTTTTCCGTCTCTCTCGATTGAAATGTCCCCCCCCCCCCCCCCCCCCAATGCAATGACCCCGAAGCGGGCTATTTGAACAGCGCGCTTCAGCTTCTTTCCCCATCTTCCCCGTCGCTCTCCTCTTCGGGGCGACCTCGCCGGGATTCTATTCGAGGGGTCGCCGGTGGGTGTTCTCCGGGATTCGTTGCAAGGCATTGCTAAGATCTCTTTCTCTCTCGTTTCTCCGTGATTTGCATTGTTGGGTTTTCGATTCGAGGTCGTGTCGAGTAGCTTTCTAGGTCTTCTCTTTTCTGAATCCCGATGGTGTCGTTCGTCCTTCCCTGCCCTGCGCGGCCACCGCGGGTTCACTGGCCTCGGCTCTGACCCCGGCTCCCGCGTCGGCGCCGCGCGACGTCCGGGCGCTGGTGACTGCCACCGCCCTCCTCTCGCTGCTCCTCCTTTGTCTCCGTGCTGGCCGTGCTGTTCGAGGCACCGTGGTCGGCCTCGGCAGCTGGCCGCATCTGTTACTGCATTTTAGATCCCTTCCTCGCTGGCGACTAGGGAAGACTAATCTGCATTGGCATCAGCTTGTTGCTATGAACTGGGGATTATTACTCTACATTGGCAATCCCCTATGAGGAGAAAGAGCGTGATTTGGGGCAATCCTGACACCAGATTAGATAGATGGTGCCTGAGGGCATTGACAGACAGCAGCAGAGTTCCAGGGCCATTGACAGGCTACCACCGGTGATCTTCTGAACAATCTGTGCATTTGTTGATTCTTTTGGATTGTATATTATGTTAGGTTGGATTAATTAGTTATGAAATTACAAGAAGGAATTATACTGTCAGTTGATTCATCCTATTAGCTATGATCTCTTTTATTAAGTGATTCTAATTTTTTTACGAAATACATTTGGTTACAGATGGCTTATGAGGGAGAAAGTTCTTCTGATGAGTTGCAGTCTTCTAATAATGATGTAAGAAGTGTGTTTGTTAATTTCTTTCTCAATTTTGTTTAGTTGAAGTAGTAGTCAGATAACCAAATGTTTTGTGTTTTATTAGTTAGTGTGCTAACTATGTTCTTTTATTTAGGAATCTCGTTCTTATGGTACTGGTGATGATAATACCACTGATGAGGATGGGAGTGACAGCGGCGAGAGCACCAGAACTGAATCCTTAGTGAGTGATGTTTTGGTCTATTTATATATTCAACTTGTATGGTTAAGTTTCGTTTGCAAGTTAGTATGTTCGACTTGCATGTTTAAGTTTCTGCTCATAGCTTGTATATTCAACTTGTATGTTCAATTTGCACACATAACTTGTATGGTTTAGTTTTGTTCTGCTCATAATTCCTTGTACGTATTAGTTTTGTTTGCAAGTTTCTAAATTATATGTTCAAATTTTCTTTGTAACTTTTTATTTCTGACTATCTGTACTCAAATGGTTGTGTTGATTTCTTGAGTACTTATTATACCTAACCTGTTTTATATGAAATAGTAGTTGTTATTTTTTACTCTCAGATTTTTTTTTGTTTTTCCAAAGTGATCTTGAGGTTGTTACCTGATTTGCACATGATGTCTTCCATGAACTAGTCATCTGGAACTATTATTGTGGTCCTGACCTAGCTTATTGTTCTAATTTGTTCTTTTAGTTATTTCCTAGGCGATAATATTGATGTATGATGCTTGTGCGAGTTACCTTTCTTTGTTTTTTCTAAGTGATCTTGAGGTTGTTACCTGATTTGCACCTGATGTCATCCATGAACTAGTCGTTTGGAACTATTATTGTGGTCCTGACCTAGCTTATTGTTCTAATTTGTTCTTTAGTTATTTTCCTAGGTGATAATATTGATGTATGATGCTTGTGTGAGTTACCTTTCTTCTGATTAGGAACTTTGTTATGGACAAATGTTAAGAAGAAATGTTTTCTACCATCTTTTCCTAGAATATATTTTACAAGGTAGATATTAAACTTATTCAATAAGGTGTTTGTAAACCCTTTTTTTGAAGCATAAGGTATTCTTTTTTGATAAAATTTTGTTGAACTTGTTGAATAAGCTTTTGTTTGCAAGTTAGTATGTATGTTCAACTTGCATGTTTAAGTTTCTGCTCATAACTTGTATGCTCAACTTGTACAATTTGCACACATAACTTGTATGGTTTAATTTTGTTCTACAAGTTATTAAGATAGTATTGTATGTTCTATTTTTGCATACATAACTTGTGTGGTTTACATACTAACTAGTCTTTCTTTATTTTTTTCAGACATTTAACACTCAATTTTCAATGCATAAGTTGACGAAACTGATATGTGCTCTTACCAAACCTCAGAAACAGCTGATTGATCAATGTGGGTTTGGTTCCATACTTAAGCTGAAATGTAGAAACATGCCTTATAAGCAGCTCATTGTCTGGTTGGCAAGGTACTATGATGAGAAGACACAGTGTATCAAAATTCCAGGGACTCGTGCATTCAAGATTGATGCTCTGACAGTCCATTGGATTCTTGGAATTCCTCATGGTCGAGCTAAGATAAAAGCAAGAGCTTCTTGGGAGGTCAAGTCTGTTATTGCTAATGATACAACTCCAGGACCATTAGCTCCAAAGATTCAAGATCTTATTGCCATGATTACTTCTGAGCTTGTGGGGGATAGATTTGTTAGGATCTTCATGTTAGTAGTCCTCTCTATATTTCTGTGCCCGATCAGTTCGACCAGAGCCAGCTGTCATTACTTTGAGGGAATCCGTTTAGTAAAAAAGATCAAGTCTTATGATTGGTGTGATGCAGTGATGAGTTCTTTGAAATCTGGGCTTTCTAAATTCCAAAAGTATGTGGGTAAAGGGAATACTTGTGAGAAAGCGACTTTGTCTGGTTGCATTTTTGTCCTATTTGTAAGTATTTCTTTTTAGTGATCACACGTACCTTTTATTTTCTAGTTAAATTGTGCACTGTTTGCTGGTAAATTGTTTTTAGAGAATTTTACATGTATGCAATTTTAAATGATTCTTTATGGAAATAGAATAATCAAATTTGCATACCAGGTGCTCTGTGCTGTAAAGGCAGAGTTGAATGTTTTTTCTCTTTACCAAGGGCAAGCATGGGCATGGACATTGAGCAGGGCAGAGAAGGCCTGGCATAGGATGTAGTTCATCTCAGTTACGCATAGTGGCTACACTGAGTGTGCAGTTTAGGCATGTGCATTGTTTTGATGGTTATGGTGTACTATGTAATGTAAAAGGATATTTCTATCAAAAATACAAATCTTCCCAATTGAATTGTAGTTTAGATAGACATGATATGACTGGTACAAACCAGAATCTACATAGATACGTTTCTTTGCTATGGGTTTTTGTCATTTATATGTCTTAGTGTTTGACTTTGTTATTATTTGAATGCAGACTGCCTACTTTGATTATCTGGGTACAGAGATCAATATTGTTCCGCAGAATATACCTCGTATTGATGCTTGGACTGATGATTTTGTTGATCAGTATATGGTACTTTACCCAAAATTTAAAAAGATGGAGGTAATGTTATAATGCAAATTTTGACTTTCGAGTTTCCTTTTTTTTGTGAGGTATTTCTGGAGTTTAGTTTAATTATGTACTGTTGATCTTATAGATTAAAAAAGTTGAATGTACTCTTTTTGGGAAGACTCATTGTTGGAGTATGTGTTTAGGCCCATGAGGCTAAGGCCCATGTGGCCCATGTATGGAACCTATATAGCTACCCATCTAGGGTTAGCCCTAATTGAGTGAAATCATTATTCCAACATGTCTCCCGGTCCAGCGCCGAGGCGGAGTACCGCGCCGTTGCTAACGGCGTGGCGGAGGCTGCCTGGCTCCGGCAGCTGCTTGCTGAGCTGCAAACTCCGCCCTCCCGGAGCACGCTGATCTACTGCGACAACGTCAGTGCGGTCTACCTCTCCACCAACCCCATCCAGCACCAGCGGACGAAGCATGTGGAGATCGACCTCCACTTTGTCCGTGATCGGGTGGCCTTGGGCGAGGTGCGGGTTCTTCATGTCCCGACGACTTCACAGTTCGCGGACATCTTCACCAAAGGCCTCCCGTCCTCGACCTTCGCCGAGTTTCGCTCCAGCCTCAACATCACCGGTGGCTAGTTGCGTCTGTGGGGGGGTTGTGTGTGTTCTTTCTTGTTCAGCCTCGAACTCCGCTGCGACGGTAGTTCAGACTGCGGGGGGGTGTTGGAGTATGTGTTTAGGCCCATGAGGCTAAGGCCCATGTGGCCCATGTATGGAACCTATATAGCTATCCATCTAGGGTTAGCCCTAATTGAATGAAATCATTATTCCAACACTCATTTCAATCAAAGAAGTACAAGAGATTCCTGTTTTGATGCTTCAAATGAGTCACCTTCTGCAGCAAATTTTGCTGGGCCTTCTTCACAGCATAAGGCATCTAAGAAAGTGAAAAAGGTAGTTTGGCCATCTTTAACTATTTCATGAATCGGTCAGCACTACATATACTGAATTGCTGACATTTTTTTTTTGCTTTTGTTGTGCAGCAGAGCACAAAGGGTCCTTCACATATACTTCTACATGAAAATGTGCAAATTGATAGGTATTCTGCGCAGAGAGTAATTCCTGACTGTACTGATTCTGGTTTTCGTGTTTTCTCTGGAGAGGAACTGCATCCTGATGTTGACAAGTATATTCGTTCTATTGCTGGCACTGATTGTAGCAATGAGGTAGTTTTATTTTTCTATTCATTTGGATATTTATTTGTGTTTATATGGTTATACATGGCTTCATTTATGTCTAGCTTGGGTCAGTTTTTTTGTTACTATATTATGAAATTTCTATTTATGTCATTACAATATGCAACTGTTTGATTTATAGTTATGTACATATAAGTTGTATTGTGTAACTTGGTTAGCTATGTACAGTAACTTATGCACATAAGCATAACAAAAAATACAGTAGTGTATATATATTATTAGTTTTTTTTAACTTATGTATGGGAGTGTGTTGCATAACTTATGTACATTAGTTGTATTGAGTAACTTCTGTGCACAACTTGTGTTGCGTAACTTTGTTCTTTCGAAGTTATGCCATGAGTTTGTTCCTAAATGTATTTTTTTTTTGTGCAGAAATTTGCATGCTGAATGTATTATATTTTTTTAATCGCTGATGCTGATGTTCATAATTTTTCCCATTTTGTTAATCAGGTCTTTGTGAATTTGAGGAACTTATGCCAATCTTTCTTCAAAGATTCATTTAGGAAGTATATTTCGTCTGTTTGAGCCGGTTATTGTGAGTTAGTCTTGTGCATTGGTCAAATCTTATTTGTCTGGTCTTCAACAATCTCACACTGAGAAAGTATCCGGTGACCCTTCTAAAGAGAATGTAGATGATGATACTTCAAGTGCAAATACTGATGGTTTTCAAAAATTGTTAATTCACACTGACAAAAGAGTTGGTGGTAGTTCAAATTGGAAAGACCATGATGGTAGTTCAAATCTGGATATTGCTGCCTCTGAAAAATTGCCAATTGAACACTCAGATGGGAGATGCTAGTCCTTAAAAAGACCAAGAAGATATGCTCCTTCAAATCCAGTTGCTCATGGTAATAAGAAATTGTCATCAATTAAACAAATGAGGTGAGCCTCGGCTAGGAAATTGGCAGCGGTGATTTGAATAAGAACTCAGCGCCAAGACCTATGGCGTCGAGGTACCTGTCACATCATCGCCACCTCACCTGCCGTTGTTCATATGCTTGTACCTATGTGATCATTGAACTGAGTACCGAGTGATCTTTCGTGCTGCTGTTAGTATCAGGGGCATGCTTGGTTCCCGGAAGACGAAGTTCCCTCACCTCGCTTTGCTTGGTCCCGCAGGCTGCTGGCTCCAACTCAATCATTCTCCCAAGTCCTAAGCGAGAGAACCAAACGGAGAAAGCAAACCTCACTTTGCTTTGCCGGCTGGGGCATGGCGTGGCTGGTGAGGCGAGCAACGATGACAAGGCTCCAAGCATGCCCTTATTGTTCAGGTGTAAATAGTTAGTGCTTGTCGGCTTGGCTTTCTCGCGTGTGTAATCATCTGACCATTCATGTGTAATCATTGAATCATGCCGCCTTATAATCAGCGAATCATGCCGCCTTATACTCAGTAGAGGTTTGCTATCTTCAGATCTGATGAGAATGAGCTGAAAGGAAAAATGTGATGACTAGCAGTCACTTCGATAATTCATACTACGTGAAATTGAGCCCGAAAAGAGAGTTTTAGGATTGAACCAGTCACTTTAATAGTTATGGGAGCCCAAATGTGATACTATGTGTCAGTTAAACTGATTTAAGTTTAACTAAATTTATAGTAAATAGTGTTAGTATTTGTATCTCTAAATAAGTTTATTATGCAAATATATTTTATACTAATCTAATAGTATTAATTTTGTATCATAAATGTAGATATTTTTTTATATAAATTTAGTTAAAGTTTAAACTATTTAACTTCTCAAAACGAGAATTGTATTTTGTTTTTACGGAAGGAATAGTTATCCGAGCTCAAAAGTAAACTTAAGACTAAATCGGTAATTCAAAAAATTAATTAGAAACGAAATTAAACCGTAGACAAGGGTAAAATAAATTTTCCACTAAACACCTTTTCAAGTTCTTCAAAAAAAAAAAAAAAAAAACAGTTTCCTCTGCTACAGTCCTACAGTGCCGCTTCCCCGAGGCCGCTCGACCCGCCCGCACGCGCTCGTCGCCCTCTCTGCCCGTCGCGGCCGCGGCTCCATCGCCGCCTCCCTCTTCCCCGCACACGCTCCTCGCCCTCTCTGCCCGCCGGCGCCGCCGCAGGGTCTCGCCTCCATCGCCGCCTCCCTCTTCCCTGCACGCACTCCTCGCCATCTCTGCCAGTGCCGCTCCTCCGTACTGGCCTGCCCCTGCGCCCGTGCGGCTCCTGCTCCTCCAGCCAGCAATATTTCGTCGTCCTGGCCTGGCCCTCAGGCCGTGCGGTTCCTGCTCCTCCAGCCAGCAGTACATGTCTCCCTTCAGCTAAATCGTGTTTCGTGTACAACGTTCTTCGTCTTGCGTGGGGTTGCTGCCTTGATTTCAGCCTACCCTATGTAAGTCGTCCTCTCTTTATGATTTCAATTTTATAAAGCTATACGCACATTACAGTACACGAACCTGTAACAATTTCGAATTAGCTTTTGCACGATTTTTTTGGGTTCTCTCCACGCTCCAGGTTTCCTATTCACTTGCCCCTTTCTATGATGTGCGAAACTGTGGCAGTTCCGTATTAGCTTTTAGACGATTTCTTTGTTCTGTCCAAGCTCCCTATTTTGTTGCAGCGAAAATTGTTTAGTCTTCAGCTCTATTTCCCTACCTCTATGCGCACTATCAGATTTTTCATAGTCCACAAGATATTATCATTAACAGTTTATTTGTTTTCCATCATCCAACAATTATCGTTACTACTAAATGCATCTGTTCTGTTATCTTCAGCTCCTCCTTTATAGTCATATACTCCTTTGCCTTTGCAATCTCTGGCATTTGTGGGAGTTATTCCAAAGAAGAGAATACAGTTGAGGTGCTATGATGCTTTCTCCACGATTGTGATATGCGGAATCCTATATCACTAATGCTTTCTGAATAAAAAAATATCACTTCTATCAATTTTTCTGTTAATCCTAGACTTCTCTTTGCTGAAAGGGCTTAATTATATCTAACACCTTTTATAAATCCTGGAGTTCCACTACCTATTGGCCCCGTTCGGCTGTGCTGATAAGCCGGCTGGAAAACACCGTTGACTGATTTGTTGTGAGAGAAAAACACTGTTCTGGCTGAAAAAACAAGCTGAAAAGTACGGATTATAAGCCGGATGAACAGGGCCATTAATTTTAGACCTTAGCAGGAAAGCAGGTTACCCATTCTCTATACTACCAAGTGCTACTTTGTGATCTTCACAGACCTGCTATCCCAATCAGCAGCAGGTTACCCATGCTGATTTCTGACGGCATAGCTATATCCCTTTTTCCTTTTTCGAACATACACATAGGTATGAAGTTGGTAACCCATTGGGTGTTCGAGGTTTGTTAGACTGCTTGTGCATATATTGTTTGTGTTGTTTAGGTAAAAAAGAAGCACTAAGTACACCCCAGTTACCCATTTACTCATACAAATCATCTGTTTTTTTTGTTAGGAGGTAGTTTCAAGAGTGTCGACAGTTTCTGCTCTGAATTTGTATTGCTGTACTTATAGTGTTTTTTTCTTCTAAAAACATACGAGACAAGTATAATGTTACTTCTAATATAGTTCTATGGCTACAATATATGTGGTCGATGTCGACCTGAAATTTGTTCTGTGTTCCACAAATCTGCTAACATCAACTCCTTTATGACCTGTAAATAGTACTTGTGTTCATTTTCAGAATCAACCTAACCCAAATTCTGGTGCTGGTTACTGCTTCGGTCAACCAAACTTATCTGTACATTGCCATGCGCATCCCCTATGGGCGTGGTGAAGCGTGTCTATTTACACCATTTTTTTTCGTTGATCTCGCTTCCCACCGTCTCTGCTTCGTATTCAGTTACCCCTTTGTTATTATACCTCCATTTTATAGTTTCTATGGCTGCAATCAACTTTTACCTAATCTAAGAGTTATCATTGGATGCCTGATGTTCCATACAGCCTCTAATGCTTTCTACGGTATCGAACCTGCAGCGATAGGCCAATGTCAACCCCTATTGACGCACTAACACCTAATACACATTGTAGACACAAACATGTTTCTGCCGCTTCTCCTGGTTAGTAGTTTCCTGTATATCTTCTTTACTTCCTTGTTAGTGGTTTCCTGTGTATACGTGTACTTTCCATCTCGTCTGTGTCATTTTTCTTACTAATGAGGATTTGTACTGATATTGTTACCTTGCCGCTTCATACAACACTGGCAGGTGATACCGCTGATGACTTTCCTACAACCTTCCATGTCCCATCAAAACGTTCTGCATGTCGTCGCTTACCTGCTCAGCCTACTGGTATAGCACCTCATTGTTTTCATCTTTTAGTTTACATATATTGTCCCATCAAAACATACATGATCCGATGTTCAACGATGCCATGGTGCTGCCTCGTGCAGAGACATTACCATGTCATGCGCACCGTAAACGAAACCGTCCTTTCACACCTTCGTCAGCTCCAGGTTAATACATGCTATATGTCTGAATGTGTGCTCCTAGCAGTGTAGTTCTTCTGCTTCACTTATATAAAATTTCTTTCCTTCACTTCTTTACAGAGCCTATTGTTTCTCATACAGTTCATGGCGCATTTAGTGGGACCAATCTGGACATTCCTGATGACTTCCCCACAACTTTTCATATAAGACGCTCTACGCGCCGTCGCCTAGCTGCTCAGCCTACTGGTATTATCGCTTACCTATTTCTTTCCTTTCATCTCTCCCCTTGTGTTTTGCTTGCTCTGTTTCATAAGTCCTGATTGTAAAGCGCTAGCCCTAATGGATGTGTTATGAAACCCATCATGTTCATGTTTCTTATTCAAACCATGATACCTTATTTTATTTTCCTTTCCTTCTTTTTCCTATCACATTCACAGTTTGTGCCTTACTATTTATGCCCCTACTCAGAAATACCACGCCCGGATGTTGCTCATGCCGATCCATGCCAGAAATATATGGCTGCTACATCCGCCACCTCACGGCAAGGTTAGTTGTATCCATACACTTTGACAGCCCCTACGGACCGTCCCCTACATAAGCTCCTAATTTTTCCTTACTAACTTTGTAGTCTGAAATGAGCCCTTCAAACCATACTGCCTCCCCCTATAGCACCCATCAACATAATCCTTCCATTCTCTTAAATGAGCCCGTCAGGCAATGTTGCATGGTGTGCTGTGACATTCTCTCAATCAATTCTTCTTACCGGTATGTAAAAAGATTTGCCACTGTTAATTCCAGACCCTTGCTTTGGACAATTCATATCTACAGGCCCGGCCCTGGGGGCGGGCGAGCGGGGCGGCCACCCTGGGCCCCCCAAGTCGTCAGGGCCCCCTTGTATGTATACGCTGTAGGAGTAACCGTCAGGCCCCTGTATGTATATGGTGTAGTAGTATGTTTTTTTTCTGGGAAACGTGTAGGAGTATGCTGGGGCTCGGTTAAGCCGTCAGGACCCCCTTGTATGCAGCTGTAGGGATGCTCACTATAAGAGGATGCCTTGTAAGGTATATATGCTTTGTGCTAGCTAGTTTCCAATTACTAAGTGTATTTTTAAAATTCCAGCACATGTCTTCTATAAATGATGCCGTTAGTAGTTAGAAAATAAAAAGTAGGAAACGAGTGATCACACAGAGGACGCATCCGATAATTTTTTGAAAAATAATATGAACATAGGAGAAATATTGATGAATTAGTAATTATTGCGCATAGGAGCAAACAAATACTACTAATTCGTATAACAAGGCCTTATGGTAGATAATAATTTGAACATCAATGTGGATGATAACCAGTATATGACAAGATAATTTTTCTGAAAGTATATGTTGCAAGAAGAATAGGTAATGCATGCTAGGTAACTGCCTTTAGCTTACCATCCAAACTAATACAAGAGATATTTTTTAAGAGCATCTCCTGCAGTTCCACCAATACATCTCCCTATCTCATTAAATTGTCATATTGGGGACAGCTATGTTTTTTTTCTTGCTCCAACAATTCCTCAATATCTCTTCTTTTTTTTGTGGTTACCAATATTTCCCTCATCTCCCCTCAAAGAAAGGGGGAGATACAACTCCCCCAATATGATGGGGATCATCTCAACTACCACTTTTCAGCGATATTTTCTCTTACACTCCCGTGGAACCCACCTTTCATATGGATATTGGGAGTGATATATTGGGGGTACGGCTGCAGCATCTCCTCCAATAAATATAAAAAATGATATTGGGCTACACCAATACCATCTTATTAGGAGAGTTGTATTGGGGGACTGCTGAAGATGCTCTAAGGGGCCTCAATTTTTAGCCTTGCCCTAGGCCCCCAAAATCTCAGGGCCGGCCCTGCATATCTATGTATGTATGATATCCTATTTTTTACAATGTGTGGTCTCTGTCTACCTTACATAGTGCAGATATCAAATTTTGACATGTGTATCTCTATTTTGTAGTCCACACGGGAGCATATTAATTGATGCAGGAATTAAACTACTAAAGCTAGAAAAATGCTTGTATTCCAGCAACAAAGACACTCCCTGCCTTTACTCGATTTGATGATACAACTAATGACACGTGCAATTTTGCTGAATAATAGTGATACTCAATATTCCAAAGAGATGTTTGATGCTTCTGTAGTTAATGATGTAAATATCAGCTAGGTAAAATGTTACCTTTGCTTCATGTACCTCTATTGATCTTATCAATACCATGTCAACACTAGATACAGTAGCCACAAAAATATTCCCCCTGTTCAAAGTGTCACCTTTACTTCATGTTGGAGTGTGTTTGTATTAGGCCCATGAGGCTAGGCCCATGTGGCCCTTGTATGGTACCTATTTAGCTACCCTTCTAGGGTTAGCCCAATCAATGAATCAGATATTCTAACATGGTATCCAGCCAGTCTCTTTCTTCCTCCCCTGCCTGAGCCGCCGCTCAGCCCACCGCCGGCGCTGCCTCTGCTACTGCCGCCGCCGGCATGGCTGGCCGGCCTCCCTCTCCTCCTCCTCCCTCCTACATTCATTTTCCCCTTCTTTCCTCCCTTGGGTCGCCGGTTCAGCTTTACAGCGCCGCCGCCACCAGCTCTGCCGCCGCCGGTCGCCATCCTCCACCTGGGATGCGGCCGCCAGGGCTCCTCTCTCCCGTCGGCGACCCTCACACCACCCCTCCGGCGCCCTTCATTGACCCCCTCCAGCCCGCGCCCCCCCTTCCTCCAGCCCGCGCCTCCCTCCACCGTGGCTACGGCTGCTCCAGCAGCCAGCGCGGGGGGGCCTCCCACGGAGGGTGCGGAGGGCGCGCCCCAGCCTGCGGGCACCTTCTCCGTCTTCCCCTCGCCCAAGGTCTCCGACTTTCCCCATCTCCAAGATCCGCCAGGAGTACCCCGACCGGATGCTGCTCCTGCGGGCCGGATGAGTGGCCCTGCTACGGGCCGGGAGCAGCGGGCGTCGCTGTTCCAGCAGCACCTCTTCACTCCCAGCGCGTCGCGGCCCTCCTCCTCCTTCCCACACGTCGCGGCCCTCCTCCCGGCGGCTCACCTCCCCACCGGCCTCCTCCCCGCTACTCCTGCCTCTGCTGCCCCTGCTGCTGCCTTAACTGCGCAGCCCGCCGACGCCGTCTACCTTCTCGGCGCCGGACTGGATGCCGCAGGTCTCCTTCCTGCCGGCGTTCAGCCCCTGTCCCAGCAGCACCCGCCCCCTGTCCCGGGCGCCACTCCTCTGCCTGCTATGGCCGCCGACGCATCTCCTGCGGCTGGTTTTCAGGCTCCACCGCGTGCAGGTCCCGGCGTCCTTTGGCCGGATCTCGCCCATGCTGCTGCCCTGGCGGAGGGGGGACCTCCAACTCCGGTCCCTGCCACGGCCCTCCCAGCCATGGCTGGCTTAGCCTCGGGGGGTGCCCCTACCACCTGGCATGCCATCGCCGGGGCTGCCGGTGCGGGGGGCCCACGAGTCGCCAACCCTAGGGTTAACCCCACATCCCTGTGTCCTACACCTCCCTTGGCCTACTCCTTCAGCACCACCGCCAGCCCTGATTGGATCGCCGACTCGGGCGCCACTTTCCACACCACGCCCGATGCGAGTCTACTTTTCTCTCTTCGTCCTCCCCACCCTTCCTGTCCCTCTTCCATCATGGTCGCCAATGGCACCTGCATTCCTGTCTCCTCCGTGGGCACTGCCAGTTCCCACGGCTCCTTTCATATTTCTGATGTTCTTGTGGCTCCTGGGATGGTTCACAACCTTCTCTCTATTCGCCGTTTCACCACTGATAACTCTTGTTCGGTTGAGTTTGACCCCTCTGGCCTCACCGTGCGGGATTTGGCCTCCCGGGCTCCTCTGCTCCGGTGTAACAGCACTGGGCCTCTCTACACCCTTCAGTTTCCGGCATCTGCTTCACCTTCTTCGCCTTCCTCCGCCGCTTTCGCCGCCACTCCTTCCTCCACCACTTGGCACCGTCGCCTCGGCCATCCTGGCCGGGATGCCCTGATGCAGCTCCGTCGTAGTTCCGACATTCGTTGCTCTCAGGCTCACGATGATCACTTGTGTCATGCGTGCCAGCTGGGCCGTCACGTTCGCCTTCCCTTTCAGTCCTCATCCTCACATGCCCCTCGTGCATTTGATCTTATTCACTGCGATTTGTGGACTTCTCCTGTTCTTAGCATGTCTGGCTATTTGGTGGTGGTCGATGATTTCTCCTATTATTCCTGGACTTTTCCTCTGCGTGCCAAGTCCGAGGCTTTCCCCACGCTTAGCAACCTCTTTGCTTGGGTATCCACTCAGTTCGGCCTCACCATCAAGGCTGTCCAGTGCGACAATGGCCGTGAGTTCGATAACTCAACCTCCCGTGCCTTCTTCCTTTCTTCCGGTGTCCACCTGCGCATGTCTTGTCCGTATACCTCCTCTCAAAACGGCAAGGCAGAGCGTATGATCCGCACCACCAACGACATCATGCGCACCCTTCTGCTCCAGGCATCTCTACCCGCTTGCTTCTGGGCTGAGTGTCTGCACACCTCCACCTATCTCCTTAACCGCCTTCCTTCTACTGCCTGCCCAGCTCCCACGCCTCACCACGCTCTTTTCGGTACCCCTCCTCGGTACGACCACCTTCGAGTCTTCGGGTGTGCGTGTTACCCTAACACCGCCGCCACCGCTCCTCATAAGCTGGCTCCCCGGTCGACCCTCTGTGTCTTTCTCGGATACTCTCCGGATCATAAGGGTTACCGATGCTTTGACCTTACCTCTCGCCGTGTCCTCATCTCTCGCCATGTCGTGTTTGATGAGTCGGCGTTCCCTTACTCCACCACCTCTCCACCCACACCTCCCGCTGACCCTGCGGAGGCTTCCTTCTTTCCCACTGACCCGGCGATTCCGCCACCCTTCTCCCCCTACCCTGCAGGTACTGCTCCGGCGCGCTCTCCCGGTGGTCCCGCGTCGCCCCAGGACCTTCCGGTGCCTGACACAGTCGAGGCAGCCCCGGAGCTTCCACCCTCGCTCCCTGTGGCTTCGCTGCCTCCCGTTGTGCCGGATGCTGCCGTTCCGATCGCGGGACCGCGTACACCGACCCCACCTCCTCCCGGGCGCTTCGGACTCGTCTACCAGCGCCGGCGGGAGCCGCGTCCGCCCTCACCTCCTCCCGGACGTTTCGGGATCGTCTACGAGCGCCGGCGTGAGCTGGCTTCGCCGCTCTCGTCCCCAGCACCGTCGTCGCCGGTGCTTGCTCCGCCGGCATCACCACGCTCTCGCGCCGACCAGACGGTGTACCACCCACCTCTTCTTCACCGGGACCCTCGTCACACTCACCCGATGGTGACGAGGCAGGCGTCTCGCCCGCAGGCCCTCACCGCCGCCGCCTGCGAGCCGAAGATCTCTCCGGTACCCTCTTCCGTTCGCGCGGCCTTGGCGGATCCTCACTGGCGCCGCGCGATGGACGAGGAGTACGCGGCCCTCCTCGCCAACCAGACGTGGGACCTCGTGCCTCGTCCGCCGGGTTCCAACATTGTCACCGACAAGTGGATCTGGACGCACAAGAGGCGGGCTGATGGTTCCTTGGAGCGCTACAAGGCTCGCTGGGTTCTCCGCGGCTTCACTCAGCGGCCCGGCATTGACTATGCTGAGACGTTCAGTCCCGTGGTGAAGCCAGCTACAGTCCACACCGTCCTCTCCCTGGCTCTCGAGCGCTCCTGGCCTGTGCATCAGCTAGATGTCAAGAATGCCTTCCTTCATGGCACTCTGACTGAGACGGCCTACTGCAGTCAGCCGGCAGGTTTTGTGGATGGTTCTCGTCCTGACTTCGTCTGCCGGCTCAACAAATCTCTCTACGGGCTCAAGCAGGCACCCCGGGCTTGGTACTCTCGCTTCGCTACCTTCCTGCAGACTCTTGGGTTCACGGAGGCCAAGTCTGACACCTCCCTGTTCATATACCACTATGGGGGTGAGACTGCTTACCTGCTCCTCTATGTGGATGACATTGTTCTCACTGCCTCCAGCGAATCTCTGCTCCACCGCATCATTGCCTCACTCCAGAAGGAATTTGCTATGAAGGATCTTGGGGTGCTCCACCACTTCCTCGGCGTCACTGTTGAGCCCCGACCTTCTGGCCTGTTCCTCCACCAGCGGCAGTTCACTTGTGACATTCTGGAGCGAGCTGGGATGACCGCCTGCCAGTCCTGCTCTACACCGGTGGACACCCAGGGGAAGCTGTCAGAGGCTGGGGGTCCGATGCTTGGGCCAGCAGAGTCCACCGCCTACCGGAGTCTTGCAGGCGCGCTTCAGTACCTCACTTTCACACGGCCGGACATCACTTATGTCGTCCAGCAGCTCTGCCTGTACATGCATGCTCCGCGGGAGCCTCACCTGGCTGCTATGAAGCGGCTTCTCCGGTACCTCCGTGGCACCCTTGGCTACGGGCTGCTCCTCGGCCGGTCTTCCACTGCCGAGCTGGTTGTCTACACCGACGCTGACTGGGCGGGATGCCCGGACACCCGCAGGTCCACCTCCGGCTACGCGGTCTTCCTCGGCGGCAACCTGGTCTCTTGGTCGTCCAAGCGCCAGCCCGTGGTTTCACGCTCCAGTGCCGAGGCGGAGTATCGTGCCGTGGCCAACGGCGTGGCCGAGGCCGCCTGGCTCCGCCAGCTCCTGGCTGAGCTTCACCGCCCACTCGCCAGGAGCACGCTCGTCTACTGCGACAACGTCAGTGCGGTCTACCTCTCCACCAACCCCGTGCAGCACCAGAGGACCAAGCATGTGGAGATCGACCTACACTTCGTCCGCGACCGGGTGGCCATCGGCGACGTCCGGGTTCTTCACGTCCCGACCACCTCCCAGTTTGCGGATATCTTCACCAAAGGCCTCCCTTCCTCGACTTTCTCCGAGTTTCGCTCCAGCCTCAACGTCTCCAGTGGCTAGTTGTGGCTACGGGGGGGTCCTGTGTCTTGTGCTCTTACTTGTTTTCTTTCTTGTTCAGCCTTGAACTCCGCTGCGCCGGTAGTTCAGACTGCGGGGGGGTGTTGGAGTGTGTTTGTATTAGGCCCATGAGGCTAGGCCCATGTGGCCCTTGTATGGTACCTATTTAGCTACCCTTCTAGGGTTAGCCCAATCAATGAATCAGATATTCTAACACTTCAGGTGCTCAAGCTCCAAACATAATATGCTTATTACATAATGATTATATTCAATACAAGAATTGTTAGTCACCATACCCGCGGCGAAGCGCAGGGTACCACCTAGTAACAAGTAAATAATAACTTTTGATGAGGGATGTACAGTGAATAAGTGATCGGTGGGCTGTGGGCAGGAGGAGCCGTGGAGTGGGAGGTCACAACTCACAAAACCCCCGTTCCCCACCGGGCAGTGGCAAGCAAGGCAAGAAAGCAAAACCCCTCTTCATCTATGCCTTCTTCCTCTGGAGTAGCCATGGCCCCTGCCGGTGGAGGCGACGAGGTGGGAGAGTCCGGCGGACCATCCAAGCGCCACCGAGTCGAGCGAAGAGATGGTGGTGGTAAAGGCACCCTGTAACTTATCACATTTTCTTTTCGTACTTATTTTTGTTTGCGAGGGCACCTTCAGCCCTTGATCTGGTAGTACTACTCCCGTGCGGCCGTGCAGTTTAGTTTATCTACTTCGTCTCTAATGTTCTTTGTGGTTAAGCGGTGTACTTGAATACCTAGTCTGATTGCATTTCGACTACCAGGTTTACTAATTCCTCCCCCCCCCCCCCCAAAAAAAAAAAAAACTGCAGCCTTGGTTGAAGTAACATACTTTTTTGGCCTTCAGGAGTAATAATCTGAATATCTGAGCGATGGAACTTGTAGGAATAGAGTAGCATGCACATCTTATTGTTTAACTTTACTGAAAGAAAACTTGCAGATTGTGTTCGGTCATCTCATTCTCTCATTCCTTTTGCTATGTTTTTGTTCAATGGTGCTGTGTTATATTCTGAGGAACAGACTCTGTGATATATCACTCACCTTGCTGTACCTGGTGGGCTATCTAGCCTAAATTTACGTACTGAAGGGAAATGTGATCTTTGCTTATACAGCGAAAGAAGGTCAGAGTCTTGGGGTGGAATCTGGAAGCGGAAAGAGCAAAGATCCAGTTATGCCCAAAGGTTGGATATGTCTGGTTGGGATAAGTCTGAAAACCCACTTCAGTATATCACACACTTATTCATTCCATGGCTTTAATAGTTGTTGCTTATGGGGCAGAATGTTTGGAGGTGAGGTGTGAGGATTCTCAGAGGATTATAAAGGAGATCGAAGACTTGAAGTCTGAACTAGATGAAGATTTACGACAGCTTGGATACTGCGAGGAGAATGAGAAGCTGAGAGCTGAGCTGGCTGTGAAGGTGAAAGAGATGCATTGCCTGATGAAGCGGATTGAGGAGCTGGAAGCTAAAAATGACTTACTGAAGAAGCGGACTGAGGAGCTGGAAGCCATTAATGATGGCCTGCCAAAGCGGAACGAGAACCTGCAGGCCAAGAATGGCGACCTAAGAAAGCAGAACATGGAGCTGCAGGCCGAGAATGAAGACCTAACTAAGCAGAACAAGGAGCTGCAGGCAAGGAATGCCGGCCTGACCAAGGGGAATGAGGAGATGCAAGCCAAGAATGATGATGACCTCCATAAGAATGTAAGCTTTAAGAAGAAGATAATCACAACAATACATCTCTTACATTTATTACACTTGTACTACAGATGTAGCCTGCCCTTACAGTTTCCTATCTTCATATGGAAATCCAGTTCAATCAAAATGAGATCATGGATCATTAGAAGTTTGTGAATGTTAAATAAATAGAGGTAAAGTAGAAATGTTTAATTTGCAGTAACTTCTCTTGCTATCAATCTAGATTATGGAGATTCTGGAAATTCAGACTGATGCTAGGAGAAAGGACTTGCTGCAATTCTTGGGGCTGTATAGCATAATGGACTTTCCATATACACAGCTTAAGTCATCTGATGAAGGTATACAATCTTTTACATGCCCCCTTTTTGTACGCATGGTCATGTGAAGCTGCTCAAAATTCCTAAAATAGAGTAAAGTGTTGGTTATATTTATGTCATGTATTACATATTTGCAATTGATCCAGTTAAAAAAATGATGCTGAAATTTATATAGCTATTGGAGGTTCTTTTCTTCACAGCTATGATTAATAATGTTTAATCTTGTGTGAGTTTATATGAGTCTCATATGTCTTCTAAGTTCTAACCAATCTGATAGCGTAGTTGGTCTATTTTTACCCTCTTAATGAAATACGTGTCATGTTGCACGGTCACAAAAAAAAAAAAAGCGTAGTTGGTCCTGACCGGTCTTATTATGTCACAGCCCTGTTGTCAGAAGGTAACAAGATCGAGGCTTCTTCCGTTGTGGCTGCTGGTTCAGATCCAAAAATCCAGATCAAAGCCTTAATTTCTCAATTGTTAAGCTTGACACAGCAGGTTGTGAGTGCTGACTCCATTCAAGCCAAGGATGCTGATCTTGCCAATCAAAAAGAAGAGATTAAGTGTGAGTTTTCCTTATTCAATCACTAGTTCTGTGATTCTTACCATAATAGTCCTTATCTGTTGGGTACTTCCTTTTCAGCACCGAAGGCTTATCTGGGAGAGGAGAGCTATTCAAATGAAAAGGACTTTAGTCAGCAGAAAATCGAAGATGGCGAAAAACTTGAGAAGGTTCTGAGAGCCACAAAAGCTATATTGGAAGCCATATCTGCTGAGAAAGAGACTGCTGAAGAGAGTCTGAAGGTAGTCCAAGCTGAACTTGAGGCAAACAAAAGCAGTCTTGCACAAGCTTTGTCTGACCGGGATTCCGCTTGCCAAGTCACTGGAAAAATGAAAGAAGACATTACTGAGTTGATGAATGAAGCCGGTACAATCAGTGCCTCCCCGCGTTCAAAGACCACTACCCCGACCTTGACATGTCAGTGATCAACAACGGTTTTAAAAGTGACACAGTCAAGGCTCAGGAGCTTATAGAATCTTTTAAAGATCTTGCTCAGCCGGCAGTGAAGCAATTGGAATTTAGTTATTGGAGTGTTGATGAGGAGAATCTCTCTTCTTGAAAGAGTTGGGCTGGCTCAGTGACACTGGAAATCTCTTCAGATGAACATTGTTGGACTTGATAACCTGATCCAGGCGGACCAGGCCTGGGTATGCATCATGTTCCTATATATGGCATGTGGACTGTGGTGCTATTGCCGCTCCTGGCCTAAAAACTGACGTGGCCTGTAAACTGAATAATACTAACCCGTGGCTTTCGTGCTGCTGTTCTGAGGTGTCTATTTGTTTAGGTACGTGTGTGTAATCATCTGCCCGTTCATGTGTAATCAGCTAATCATGCTATCTTATAACTCGAAAATGTCAGTGTAGCGCTAATCATCTGCCCGTTCTTAGGTATCTATATTTGTATCCGGTAAGTCAGAACGGCCACTCAAGCGGAAATTTGTTTTTTTTTGAATCGAGCGGAAATTTGGTTGTGTGCGCGCACACACTAGATTTCTGGATTCCCTGGAAAAAAACCACTATCTAAATAATGTTCTTGCTCTGAAGATGATTAGATGAAAGGAGAAAAATGGCTCGAGACCTTCCGAGGACGATGAACACGAGGGTTTGAAAGGATGTTTCTTGTGAACTGTGACTCGGCCTCAATGTTACATCCAATCCTTTTCCTCCAGGCAATGCATCCTTTCTCGTGCGAGTAACTCGTTTTGGACTTAGATGACACAAGAAGATCTAGACAGTAGATCTTGCATCAAATGGTTAAGAATCTGATAGATTTTTTGAAAAAAAAAATTCTATTAACAGATAAATAGCCATTCCAAAAAAAAAAGTATAAAGGAAATACCACCACACCAGACTCGAGCACCGTGGCGTGCGATTGAAGCTACTCCCTCCGTTTCGTTTTTCTCCTCGTATTTACCCCAAAAAAAGTTCTCAAAAATTGTGTTCCGCATTTTCAATTTGCTATCACGGGCGTCCATTTCACGTCGGTAAGTCCGGACGCAGGTATTGGGCTGCGGATCAGCCCACAGGCCTACTTCTTTCATCGGCATACACGGTTTTCTTTAAAAATAAAAAATAAAAAAGAGTGACATCTTATTTTTCTCATTCGCATCGGCTCCACTGCATCGCTCGTCCTTTGGTCGCGTACGCACGAGCTCTGCTAGTGTCCGCATCTGCACGAGCGTCGAGTGCCGCCGCTAGCCGCGTACGCACGAGCTCCACTGGCCGCGCTGTGTCGCCTGCCCGTGTTGAGGTAGACCGCTGCCGCCTCCACCACGGGGGCCGGATGCCTGGTTGGCGGTCAGGAAGACCTCCGCCTCCGCTTGCCTAACTTGCTGCAGCCAGGTGTGGAGCTCGCCCGCGTGTAGCTCTCGGTAGCCCAGGCAGAGCCCGTCCGCACACATCTCGTTCCCGCCTACCCAAGTCACCGTGGCCGGGGCGGAACTCGTCCTCATGTAGCCCACGATGGTCGGGATAGAACTCCACACGTCGACGAGGATCCATTCTCCCAAGCAGTAAGGAGATGTTTGCGCTAAAACTGCATGTTGCAAGCGTCTATTTCATGTGTTTTAAATGTTTCAGAGGTATGTTGCAAGTGTTTTATATCGATGTTGCAAAAGTAAATCGGATGTTGCACATGTTGCAATGGTGTTTTCAAGTGTATGTTCCAAATGTTTCATCTGTTTAGATGCGTGTTGCAAAAATAGATCTGGATGTTGCAAAAATAGATCTGGATGTTGCATATACATA
The DNA here is from genome assembly GCA_022457205.1 of Saccharum spontaneum. Classification (NCBI taxonomy): domain Eukaryota; kingdom Viridiplantae; phylum Streptophyta; class Magnoliopsida; order Poales; family Poaceae; genus Saccharum; species Saccharum spontaneum. The sequence goes on from CM039587.1 coordinate 10,245,897, forward strand.
CATGTTGCAAGCATATATTTTTAAATATTTCAGGTGTTCTGTACGTACATTGTATGTTTAATCTGGATGTTGCAGAGAGACACGAAGCGGCGTGGGACATGGAGCGGCGTGGGCTCCATGAAGCAGGTGCAGCAAACGAGAGCGTCAGGACGCTAGCCCGTCCGGACGTCGGTCGCCAGACGTTCCGTTTTCAATTGCCACGCCTCTTTCTCTCGCCCATTGGCTCCAGAAAACTTGCCTGGGCCAGGGGCATCCACATTACAGATTGACTCCTCAGCTAGCTGGCAGTCAGCATCCAAACGGGCCTGCCGTTGGCCTGGGCGCCTGGCCCATATGCCATATACAAGGGTAGTTGGGACTTGGGAGGAACGGAGGAACTGAGGAAGGCGAAGGGTGAGAACAGAACAGGAAGCAACACGACAGAGGCTGCACTCAGCTCTGTTCTAGTGTAGAGTGTATCATCACCTCACCAATCGAGGTCGAAGCTAGAAAGTATGTCCTCCTCCGCCAATCCGGCCGGTGCAGGCGACGACGCGGCTGGGCACGGCGGCCTGGGAATGCATGGTGGCGGCGGCAGATCTGCCGACGGGAATGGTAAGTGATTCCCTGGGATTTTTCCTACCCCATCACGTCGCTAGCACTCCCCATTTGTCTGCACTAGTAGTCGACCTACTTTCCCCATTGATATCCGTGGCCAAGATTGGTGGGAGCACTGATATAGAATCTGAAATTCTAATCCGTGTGCTGCATGATAAATAATACTCTTACCAAGTTACTGACCTGTCGTGACATTGGTGTTCTTGAATTGGCTGTGGATTTTGCTGGCCGTTAGCTAGAATCCGATCTCGGTCCAGTGGGGATATATGCCATTTGTTGCTGGTATATGCGACAGTTAGAGCCTGTTTAGTTCCCAAAAAGCAAACAAAAAAGTGCTATGGTACTTGTCACAACGAATCTTACACCATATGCATGGAGTACTAAATATAGGCGAAAGAAAAAACTAATTACACAGTTTGGTTGTAAATCACGAGACAAATCTTTTGAGCCTAATTAGTTCATGATTGGACACAAATTGTCAAATAAAACGAAAATGCTACAGTAGCCGAACCTAAACTTTTTCACCAACTAAACAAGCCCTTAATAGGAAATACTGAAAGGAGAGTACTAGACTGAAGCCGGGCCCATGCTCTTAGTCAGCTTACTCAAGCATGAAGCATGCATGCATTTCGTACTACTGGGAGAATAGAGCATATTGTTTCTGTCACCATGTCAAGAAAGTCAGCAGGCCTGTGGCAGGGTATCTAATCCTAACACCTTTGGATTGCATAGGTACTCCTGCAGGTGTATGTTGGACTCTTGGAAGAGAATCGGAAAGTAGAAAGAGAAAAGCAGCAGTGGTGCCTATCGAAACTAACTACTCGATGGGAAATGAAGGTAGGTGCCAAATTTGTGTCGGTAAAAACCGTTTTGATCTTCACTCTTTCACATGCCATTTTTCTGTGTTTAGAAGATTTCAATGTATCGAACGAGGACTCTTATAGGGTTTCCAAGGAGATTGAGGATTTAAGGTCTCAGTTGGCTCTGAAAAAGAAAGAGCTTAAGTGCTATCAAGAGAACAAGAAGCTGAGGGTTGAGCTGGCGCTGAAGGTGAAAGTTGTGGAGTGCATAAGGAAGGAAAATGAGCAGCTGAAAGCCCAGAACAAGGACCTCCAAGAAAATGTATGCTTTCAACTTTCAAGTTGCACCTGCTGGTATCACAAATGCATCTGTACATGTACAGAAACAAATGATTATTTTTTTGCAGGAGACCTTTTTATTAGCCAATACTTATCTTATAAGCTTAAGCAACAGATCTGTAGTCTCTCTTTGTTTTGACAGAGTACATGTCTACATGAATACAATATATGCCGCTGACCACTGGAAAATACATGGTGCTTCTACTTTATCTTCTTTAACTTTGTTAACTTCCACTAGGCTGTCTAGATTTTGTTTTTTGAAATTGTAGATGTGGATAGTGAAACTATCCATATTGTCTATTTTAAACCTCAGATCAGAACTGGGCAGGTGGATCTGAAGTCATCCATATAATTTGTTTTAAACCTCAAATCAAAACGGATTAAATAAAAGGAGATGAAAATTACTTCAGTCAAGTGGTAAAGACAAATTTTAGTATCCATGAATCAGTTCCTTGCTGGTGTTTCCTCAAAAAAAAAAGTTCCTTGCTGGTGGTAAATTTAGGAACTTAGGACTGAAGAGTCTTGTTTTCAACAATACTGAAGGTCAATGAAATTCACCTACATTGCGAAGGAAAAACAGGAAGGTCTTATTGGCTATTGATATCTGTTTTTTCTCCCTATACTGTTCTAGATTGTAGAAATATTGGACAGTCAGATTGAGTCTAAGAAGAGACATCTTCAGCAATCAGAGAGCTGGAGGACAAGATTGGAACTATCAAATGCACGGCTCGAGGAGGAAATTAAAAATCTGTATGAGGGAAATAGTGAAGGTTCGCAATGTTATTTCATGCTTATGTTGGATGTGCATTGAGTTATCAACATCTCAAGTTAATTTGCTGATTTGACATTTAGGAAACTAAATCAATGCATAAGTTGTGTTTTTTATACTTGTGAACTGTAATTGATGCTAAAGTTCGAAATTACTTTTTCTATTACCAGTTAGACTTACTGGGTTTATCTTTCCATGTGTGCATTAGCTCATATAGTTTCTGCCATTTGATTTTAGAAATATAATTGTTTTGTCTTAAATTCTTACAGTGTGGGTAGCAACCAATGATATTGTTACGAGTTTTTGTATTTTTTTCTGTTCAGAAACTCGCTGCCTTATGAGTCCTCAGACTTGTAGTAATGTGTTGAAGGCCATCTTAGAAGATGAAGTTCACCCTGTCCCCACCGCCTCTCCCTCCGGCTGTCTACCCCAGAGGCCGCGTCCTCCCCAGGAGGCGGCAGCCGCCGGTGCTTCCCGGCTCCCTTCCCCTGCTCGAGAGCAGCCCCGCCCTCGTCCGCTGCCCTCGCCACCTACACCGCCCTTGCTTGCCTCCCCTGCGAGGACCGACGGTGAGGTTGGTACCTACTGGTGCCGGCGGTCCGGCAGGCCTCCGGGCCACGGTGCAGCCGGCGCCGGTCAGACGTTGCCCCAGCACTCGGCCGCCCCCACCGCCCCCAGTGCCCCAACGCCAGCCTACTGCGCCCCTCCTCACAGGTGTGATTTTTTTTTTGTAATTAATGTACTTAGCAACCTAATTTAGTTAGTTCATTGAATAGTTAGCAACCTAATTTAGTTAGTTAATTGGATAGTTAGCAAATTTAATCAGAAATTTTAGTTAGTTAATTGATTAATTGATTAGTTAGTGTTTTAGTTAGCTAATTTAGTTAGTTACATAGTGAGTTAGGTAGTTAGATTACTTAGCTAGTTAGTTAGGTAATTTAGTTAGTTAGTTAATTGATTAGTTTGTTAGCTATTTTAGTTAGGTAGGTAGGTTGTTAGGTAATTTAGTTACGTAGGGAGTTAGCTAGATCCATGTTCGCATTATGTGGCAACAGCTCAGCATCACAATTACCACTATGAGAGCAAGATACCTCGGGAGTTCAGTGTTGACAGCCTTGTTCTTACATGGTCTCCCCGTTTTGAGCCTTACCTGGACGAGGGAGAGTGGCCACCGTACTCGGGTCCGAAATACATTGTGGATCCAGATAGCCGTTGGAACAAACGTGTAACTAGGAAAAGACGAGACACAAGATGGTTATGGATCAAGTATCAAAAAGAACGAGGCGAGGGAGAGCATCCCCTTTCTTACTGACCCCGAGCAGAACCAGTGTGGTAGATGCGGTAGACTTGGCCACAATTCACATACATGCCATTAGTCGCTTAGTGAGGTGCAAATAATTAATGTATGTTTATTGTTTTCATAGTTCATATATTTCATTACTAAATTGCTTCCTTATTTGTTTAATTTACTATTAGTTCAATTCGTGATGCATGTTTACTTTACTGTTTAGTTTTATATTTGACTGACCACGACATTCTCATTTTTTGTAGGATGCATCAATTCCACCTGCTGGATCCGTACTACGAGGAGAAGCACCGAGGACGACTCACCGCGGAGGGGGAGGTAATGACTTAAGTTGTTTATGTCACACTATTTATATTTGTGTTCATGCTTTAATAAAAATTGTATTGTTTACAGGAACTGCCCCCTCTTCGTCCTCGAACCCATGACAAATTCCGAGACATGCGGTACGACGACAGGTACACTCCTCTCCTTGAGAGGGCTGGCCTGGATGTCGTATCGTACCAGGTTCGCCGTGGGTTGCCCATCATCAACCCCGCGGCGATCACAGCTTTAGTTGATAGGTAAAATCAGTAACAATTCATCCACTTCTGTGTTTATTTTCGGTCATCGATGGGCACCTCACCATACTACTGGTTTCTGTTTATATAGGTGGAGGCCGGAGACTCACAGTTTCCATCTACCTTGCGGTGAGATGACAGTTACGCTTGAAGACACTCAGAAGTTCCTTGGTGTCCGTGTTAGAGGCCGTCCAGTTATCGGCCAGTGTGTCCCTAACGGTTGGAGAGCCAGAGTGCAGGCCTTCCTTGGGAGAGACCTTCCTCTAGAGGCATCGGGTAACCGCACGTCAGGAGTACCTATCAGCTGGCTCAGGCAGAACTTTGCTCAATGTCCAGATGTTGCAGACGAGCAGACAGTTACCTACTACTGCAGGGCTTGGATCCTGCACTTGTTTGGCTGTGTTCTCTTCCCCGACGCAACGGGAGACAGTGCGTCCTGGATGTACATCCCTTGCCTCACCGACTGGGACACGGCGGGGGAGTACAGCTGGGCTTCTGGAGTGTTGGCGTTCCTATACCGACACCTTTGTGAGGCGTGTCGTCGGACTTCGCAGCACGCATCGTTAGGCGGCTGTGTGTACCTTCTACAGCTTTGGATGTGGTCTCGTCTACCAGTGGGCCGCCCCACAGTTCTTGCTCCTCGTCCCTGGTTCCCAGTGGCTGGCCTTCGACTACGACCGACGGTTGCCTACCTTTGGGACCAGGTCAAAGCTCCCTTCGCTAGGACTACGCGCGCCTACGTCGAGTACGCCAATGAGCTAGACACACTTACGCCCTCGATGGTGAGTTAATTGCATTTCATGTCGTAGTTTCCTTGTGTTGTCCATACACTACCTTACTAATGAATCGTACGCAGGTGATGTGGGAGCCGTACAATGAGCTAGAGGTGCAGCAGCTTGGGTTGAGCACCATGTGCAGCGTGGACGAAGACCTCTACAGGATGAGGTGCCCGTTGATCTGCTTCTATGCTGTTGAGTACCACCTGCCACACAGAGTTGCACGACAGTTTGGGTTGAGGCAGGAGTGGCCAGTCAAGCCGTTCTCGACGTCGGTGGAGTTGCACAAGTAAGTGTTCTCCACCTGTTCATTAGATAGGTTTTTGTTGTGCTGTTAGTTTACTACATGTTTACAAGATATATTCCTGCCATGTATTACTTGTTCGTTTCATGCGTTCTGCTAACTTTATTCAAACTGTATTTGTCACATTCAGGATGCAACTTTATTCATGCTAACTTTGATGAGTTCATGCAATTGTATTCATGCAACAGTATTTGTCACATTCATTCAACTATATTTGTCACATTCATGCAACTGTATTTGTCATATTCAGGATCGATCGTCAGAAGCAGAAGAAGGTGACTGACTTCGAGACCCTGCACCGCGACTACATAGATCAGTGGGACCTCCATGAGAACTTGTATGAAAATGACCAGCCGCACACCAACTACAACTTCCGAGCCTACCTATCTTGGTACGTAGGTGTGACACGGAGCAGGTTGAAGGTCCAATGGACCCAAGCGGACTACGCAGACATTGAGTCTTCGGATGATGAAGACACGTCGTACGACCTCATGACGCGCCAAGGGACACAGGTGGAGTTTGCACCGATCTTAGACCGAGTGGTAATGTGACCTCTCAATACTTTTTTTAAATCACGAACCATAATGACCATAATAGCTCCACATATAGCGATCTAACACTTCTTCTCGTTGTTTGCAGGGCAACACCCTGAAGCAGTCCGTGCTTGACATTGAACGTTTCTCAAGGACCGGTGTCGACGATAGGACACTCAACTTTCTTGGAGTAAGTTGTGACGACAACACACAATATTAGTATGTGACCCTCTTTGTACCTTGGTTACTAACAAAAAGTTGAACGACAGAGGCTAGCACGTCGGCAACGCCGAGCGGCTGGTCGTTGTGGTTGCAGGACTATCGCGGCGATGGACATACACGGGCCTTCGACACGACTCTTAGACACCACTTTAGGCCTGGGTGCTTCTTCGCACGGAGGTACAAGTTCCGGATGACAGAGCTCATCCCGCACGACAAGGGATACTTTTTAGGGCCAGGGCGTCGAGGACGAGGACGAGATTGGATCGTCTCAGCTCCATTGGATCGTCTCAGCTCCAGGAAGCTCCTTCGACTCAGCCTTTGCAGCCTCCAGCACACAGACGACGCCGGCTGCCTAGCCCTTACACTCCAGGCACGGCCGCTCTTGGAGGTCAGGGCGACTTATGGGTTACGACTATGTTTGACTTAGCGTGGATGTATGAACTATTTGCAAGCACCCACGGGCCAAGCTTCCCACATGCATCCTCCCTTTGTTTTACTATCGTTTCTATGCAGACAGGTCTATCTAAAATATTGATTGGTTGCCTGCTTGACTGCGCTCAACACCTCTTCGCCCCTCTACACGCTCGCGCACCATGCAGGCGACGGGTTTTGCTTTGCATCTCCAGTTCTCCACAGCCAGACCCAAGGTCATAGACTATCTCCAACAGTGAGAACAAAAATAGAGACTCATTTACCGGTCTAGGTCACGTATAGTAAAAGGTCATAGACCCAAAAATTTCTCTTCTCCAACGAGAGACCGAAAAACAGAGCACCCAAAACCGCCGCCGCTCCGGCCGCTGGCACGCCGCGCCGCTCCGGCTGCTCCCCGCCTTGCCGCTCGCTTCGTCGGCCGTGCCCTGCTCCCCGCAGCGAACCCACCCTAGCCCCCCGCCGGAGTTCCTCTTTCCCTTGGGTAGGCGTGCGGGAGCTCTGCCATTGCCGCCTCGGTCGAGCACACGGGAGCCTGCCAGCCTGGTGACCCCACCCCGCAGCTGCTCCCCCCGGCCTTCCCCGGTGGTCGGTGCTGTCTCCGGAGTCCCTCCCCTGCGCGGCCTCAAGAAACGCGAGCACCGACGATGGTGCACGAGCTCCTCGCTCCGATTCTCCATGGCCGACCGTGGATGCGACCTCCCCTGCCCGGGCGCGGGCTCTGGCGGCGGTCCCGGTGCGGGATCCAGCGGCGGCTCCGCCGTGGGCGCGTGGCCTTACTCTGGCGACGTGAGCTCCAACCCGATGCTGGCTGCGATTGGGTCGACGAGAGAGACGACCGAAAGATAACGCATATGTGGGTACCCTCTCTCCTTCGGAAAAAGTCTAGATCACCCCCTGAAGTATGGGGTGGTGTCTAATTTACCATCTCAAGTATGAAACGGTCTAATTTACCCCCTGAACTTTCTAAAACCATCTACTTTACCCCCTGGGGCAGTTTTGGACGGCAGTTTACTACAATAACTATGGTTTTGCTACCGTAACCGCATCTTTAAAAAATCATAGTAAATCACAGAAAAATCGTAAAATGAAAAATCCAATTTTCTTAGACTTCACATGAGTAGATCTACACAATGAATATATAATATGGTGTGCTTTAGTACAAAGTTTTTGCTGTAGCTTTAAATTTATTGGAAAATCCTAATAAATTTAAAGCTATAGCAAAAACTTTATACTAAATGAAACGGTCTAATTTATCCCCTGAACTTTCCAAAACCGTCTACTTTATCCCCTGGGATAGTTTTGGACGGCGGTTTGCTACAGTAACCATGGTTTGGCTACAGTAACCGCATCTTTAAAAAATCATAGTAAATCACAGAAAAATCGTAAAATGAAAAATCCAATTTTCTTAGACTCCACATGAGTAGATCTACACAATGAACATATAATATGGTATGCTTTAGTACAAAGTTTTTGCTATAGCTTTAAATTTATTAGGATTTTCCAATAAATTTAAAGCTACAGCAAAAACTTTGTACTAAAGCACACCATATTATATATTCATTGTGTAGATCTACTCATGTGAAGTCTAAGAAAATTGGATTTTTCATTTTACGATTTTTCTGTGATTTACTATGATTTTTTAAAGATGCGGTTACTGTAGCCAAACCATGGTTACTGTAGCAAACCGCCGTCCAAAACTATCCCAGGGGATAAAGTAGACGGTTTTGAAAAGTTCAGGGGATAAATTAGACCGTTTCATACTTGAGGGGGTAAATTAGACACCACCCCATACTTCAGGAGGTGATCTAGATTTTTTTCTCATTCCTTCTATCTAAAATAGGTTCTCTCTTTGCTTACTCTGTTGGAAGGCATTTTTTTACTGTGCAGAACGTAAAATGGTTTGGGTAGCTGTTAGCATATCTCGTTGGAGACCGTCTTGGGCATCCAAACATCCAACGGTCTCATCCTATGAACCAGGTCAGACGGTATTCGGCCAATCAATCTTGCACTTTATGTCCCATGATCTCATCTCTTTTACTTTATGTCACATCCACTTACATCCTCGTCATTTTCTTTTCAAATGTTGTGCAGTAATAAAAGGGTTTTGGTTCGAGGCATGTGTCTCCTGCAAATTGCCAATGAGAAAATCACCCTGTTTGCTTGTGCTTATCAATGCTTATCAGTCAGGTATTCAATAATATTTTTCTCTTACAATAAATTAGCATAAGTTAGAATCAGCCAGCCAGAAATCATGTAGCCAGAGTGAATGTTACTTGCCTGAAAAGTTAATGATTTTTGTCTAGCCAGGTAAATCTAAAGAATATTACTTGATCGAAGGCCTGAGAATACTAATGCGTATGTACTTTAAAATATTTGTGTGAGATTAACAAATGCTTAAATAGTTTGATTACAAAACTAGATGATTTATAATAATATTAATTTTCTCGATTAGGTCAAAGTAGTTTAATAAAAAAATTAAGAACTTAATTATATTTCTCAAGCTAAAGTTGCATGTTTATATAATAATAAAGTCCTACCTTTATAATTTATAATAAAGACTAATGGTGACATTATTTTTTTTTCAAATAATGAGTACTGATTAAGTTGTGCTCTATTAAGCCACTAATCACTACCATTAGCCTAGGGAACGTGGATACCAGCTGCTCAATTTTTAGTTGGCTGGCTGCCCAGGAAATTGCCTCGTTCAAGAACCTCAGCGTCACCGGGCTCCATCCAAAAGAGATCTCCAATCCCAACGGAGCACAGGCAAGGTACAGTCGGGTCCTACACACACGCAAAAAAAAAAGCTTTCCGGAGTCCCACAGGCCACAACCAACAAGCAACAGGACAGAGGCTGCACTCAGCAGTAAGACTACCCGCACTGGGTATCCTAAAACGATATATAGAATAAAAACTGCTACACTGGGTACTTAAAACGATACTCTATTCTTTCTCTCACTCTATATTTAGAGTGGTACAGTGCTTACTCTATACTCTATAGTAGCGGACCCCACTAGCTAAACAAAGGAAAAAATGCTATAACTCATAAACCAAAAATCCAAATTAAATTTCGATTGCACCATTAAATTCGTTTCAATAAATTCTTCAAAACTAGATCACACATGGATATATTTAGATAAAGTGATAAGTAGGTCCCACAGTGGATAGAGCAGATAGAGGATGATATAGAGGATGAATGAGTGCGGGAGAATTGAGTATAGAGGAGAGAATCTTGCTGACTAGGACGTATAGATGATGAATACAGAGGTCATGTGTGCGGATAGTCTAACCACTGTTCTAGCGTACCATCATCACCTCACCAGTCGAAGTCGAAGCTAGAAAGTCTCTCTCCTCGATGTCCTCCTCCGCCAATCCGGCCGGTGGAGGCGACGAGGCGGCTGGGGATGGCGGCCTGGGAATGCAAGGTGGTGGCGGCAGAGCTGCTGCTGAGGGGAATGGTGAGTGGTCTCCTGGAGTTTCTTCTACCCCATCACATCGTGGCACTACACATTTGTCTGCAACAGTAGTCGATCTATTTTCCCCATTGATAGCCGAGATTGGTGGGTGCCATGGTATACAATCTGACACCTTTGGATTGCATAGGTACTCCTGCAGATGTATCCAGGACTCTAGGAAGGGAATCGGAGAGTAGAAAGAGAAAAGCGGCCGTGGTGCCTACCGAAACTGACTACTTGATGGGGAATGAAGGTAGGTGCCAAGTTTGTGACTGTAAAACCCGTTTCGATCGTCACTCTTTCACATGTCATCTTTCCATGTTTAGGAGATTTCAATGCACCGAGCGAGGACTCTTATAGGATCTCCAAGGAGATTGAGAATTTAAGTTCTCAGTTGGCTCTGAAAAAGAAAGAGCTTAAGTGCTATCAGCAGAACAAGAATCTGAGGGTTGAGCTGGATCTGAAGGTGAAAGAAGTGGAGTGCCTTAGGAAGGAAAATGAGGAGCTGAAAGCCCAGAACAAGGACCTCCAAAACAATGTATGCTTTCAACTTTCAAGTTACACCTGCGGGTATCACGAATGCATCTGTACATGTACAGAAACAAATGATTATTCTTTTGCAGGACACCTTTATAGTCACATACAATTAATGCTTTTCTTATGTAAGCTTAAGCAACTGATCTGTAGTCTGTCTATGTTGAGAGGGTACATGTCTACATGAATACATTATATGCCGCTAACCACTGGAAAATACATGGTGCTTCTACTTTATCTTCTATAACAACTTTCATAGGCTCTCTAGATTTTGTTTTTTGAAATTGTAGACGGGGATCTGAAATTATCCATATAGTCTATTTTAAACATCAGATCAGAACTGGGAGGTGGATCTTAAGTTATCCATATAGTTTATTTTAAACCTCAAATCAAAACGGATTAAAGAAAAGGAGATGAAAACTACTTTAGTCAAGTGGTAAAGACAAATTTAGTATCCATGAATCTTGTTTTCAACAATACTGAAGGTCAATGAAATTTACCTACATTATGAAGGAACAACATGAAGGTCTTATTGGCTGTTGACATCTGTTTTTCTCTCTATACTGTTCTAGATTGTAGAAATACTGGACAGTCAGATTGAGTCTAAGAAGAGACATCTTCAACAAACAGAGAGCTGGAAGACAAGATTGGAACTATCAAATGCACGTCTCGAGGAGGAAATTAGAAATCTGTACGAGGGAAATAGTGAAGGTACGCAATGTTATTTCATGCTTATGTTCTCAAGTTAATTTGCCGATTTGACATTTAGGAAACTAAAGCAATGCATAAGTTGTGTTTTTTGTACTTGTGAATTGTAGTTGATGCTAAAGTTCGAAAATTACTTTTTCTATTACCAGTTAGACTTACTGGGTTTACCTTTCCATGTGTGCATTAGCGCATAAAGTTTCTGCCATTTGATTTAAGAAATATAATCCTTGATGTTTTAATGGATCATAAAAACAGTTATAGCTAGCCAGACTAATTTTTACAGTGTTGGGTAGCCACCAATGATGTTGTTATGAGGTTTTGTATTTTTTTTTTCCATTCTCAGAAACTTGCTGCCTTATGAGTCATCCGACTTGTAGTAACATGTTGAAGGCCACCTTAGAAGAAGAAGTTCACAATCTCAAGGCCAGAGACGAAGACCACCTTAAAGAGATCGCAGATCTTCGGAAGCAGCTTCATGTTTGCAATCAAGAAGTGAAGGACTTTTCTGAAAGGTGCAAATCCCTGGAGATTGAAATGATTACAAAGAACGATGAAATCGACAGGCTTTGCAATGATCTTACTGCTAAACGCCAAGGAAAAGCTTTGATTGAGAAATCTTGTGCTTCGATATTAGAGAGCTTTGAGTCGAAGTCGGCAGCTGCTATTAAGGCTTCGTTAGATGCTGTGAAGGCCATCTGCCCCGAAAACGTTAGTCTCAAACATGGTGATATCCAAGGTTACTTTAAGTGGATGGAGAGCTCATTCGAAGACTTGAGACAGGCCGCATATTTTTCCGGCTACGCCGATGCAATGATCTCTGCACGAAGCATTGCGTATTCTTCGGTACACATCTGTGAATTATTGATGATTTCAATTTTTTTTCTTCTGCTGCTGTAGCACTTATTTTGGTGCTGTCTTTTACAGTTTGAGCAAACGGACGCACAACAATCTGGTGCCGGGACTCAGTCTGTTGACCCGCACGCTGGAGGCCAACCTGATGCTGGAGCTAGTGGAGATGGAGCCCTTGTTGAAGAATTGGCCCCAACCTGCGACGGAGGACCTGCTACAGCCGACCCCTAAATGGAGAAGCATAGCTAGGGACTGAACAGGTGTAGAAATAGGCTTCAGTTAGGACTTCTTTTGAGGGAGATGCCTCCTTAGTTTTTCGTTGTACAGTTATCTTTTGTGTATCTCATTTTATAAATATAAAAAAAACTGTGTCTCGGCGTTGTGGACAATTTATTTCATAGTGATAACACTACTCTGCTGCGCAGGTTTCTTGTTCGGAGCCTGCGCCAAAAGTTGGAGAGTTGAAGATTTAGATAAAGGAATAGCTTCCGGCTTCGTCCCTTGAAACAAGGGAATCAGATTTGGAGTATGTGTTTAGGCCCATGAGGCTAAGGTCTATGTGGTCCATGTATGGAACCTATATAGCTACCCTTCTAGAGTTAGCTCAAGTAATGGAAAATTATTCCTCTAACATGGTATCAGCAGCCTAGGGTTAGGTTTCTCTCCTCTCCTCTCCCTGCCCGCTGCCCTTCCCTTGGTGGCGCCACCGCCGGCCCAGCCACCATGGCCGGCGGTCCTTCCCCTCCCCTTTCTCTCTATTCCTATTTCCCCTCCCATTCTTCTCCATCCTGGGCCAGGTCTTGGCCGGCGCGTCTGCTCCTGCCGCCGCCGCCTCTCCTAGCGGGCTCCCGGCCGCTGCCGCGCCTCCTGGCGGCCACCTCCCAGCCGCCGCTCTCCCTGGCGGCGCTCCTCTGGCCACCACCCATCCTCCGGCCGCCCTCCAGCACCCCCTGGCGCAGCCCGCCCCCCACCCCTGGCCGCCGACCCCGTCCTCCAGCGCCGCCCGCCCCCCACCCCTCCTGGTGCGGCTGCTGCTGCTGCTCTGGGCGCAGTGGCAGCCCGTGCCTTGGTCGCCTCTCCCGGCCTGGGCGCGGTGGGGGACGCCGCCGAGGAGGTCGCGCCTGCGGGGGTGGTCCAGCCGGGGGTGGTCCAGCCGCTCCTCCGTCCTACTGCTGACCCTGGAGACCCCGCCGGTGCCACTGCTCCTGCTGTTGGTCTCCAGCCGGACCCTCTCGGTGGTCTCCATCTCCTGCGCGCCCCGGGGCCGGACTCCGCCCTCGCCGCCGCCCTCGTGGCTGCCCGTGCTGCTGCCGCAGAAGGGCAGGCTCGTGTGCGCGCGGCTGCTCTCGTGTGGGAGCGCGAGCGTGACGCAGCCGACGCCCTGGCTCGCCAGATCGCCGAGGCGGAGCAGCTCCTCGTTCCCCCCGCCTCCCGGGACGTTGGTGCCACCTCCTCTGCCTCGCCGGGGCGTCCCATCTCCCACACCACCGTCCTCTGGCATGACCCGGCTGACTCGCTCGTGGCCCAGCTCCACTACCAGGCCGGAGGGGGTCCAGAACATTCGCCTTCTCGTCCCGGTCGTCCTCGAGCCGGAGTCGCCCTCCTACGCCCGCTGGCGGGATCTGGTGGTTCTCACTCTTCGCCGCTACGCCCTCGACGACCACGTCCTCGTCGACGCCTCGGTCGCCGTCCAGACGCCGTCGTGGCTCCGTCTCGACAGCATCGTCCTCTCCTGGATCTTGGGGACGATCTCTCTGGACCTCCACGACCTCGTCCGCACCTCCCCTGACGCGCGCCGGGCGTGGCTTGCCCTTGAGGGCCAGTTCCTGGGCAACGCCAAAGCCCGGGCTCTGCGTCTCGACGCGAGCTTCCGCACCTTCGTCCAGGGTAACCTCTCCGTCGGCGAGTTCTGCTGTCGGATGAAGGGCATGGCGGACTCCCTTGGCGACCTCGGCTGGCCCGTGGAGGATCGCATCTTGGTCCTCAACGTCCTTCGCGGGCTCAGCGACCGGTATGCCCACCTCCGGACGTGGATCACCCGTCAGCGGCCCTTCCCCACCTTCCTAGAGGTCCGTGACGATCTCGTCATGGAGGAGCTCACGCAGGGTATCCAGCCGGGGTCTGCTGCTTCTCCGGGGTCCTCGACAGCTCTGGCAGCTACTCCACCGCGTCCACCTGCTCCCCCACGGTCGTCCGCTCCGCCACCACCGTCTCTCCTGGGCCCTCCTCCCTCCGGGCCGAGCGGACATGGGGGGGTTGTGGCTCTCGTCGTCGCCGTGTAGGGGGCTGCGGGGGTGGCCGGGGGGTCACCCCCAGGCTCCGGCACCGGCTGGGCCACACGGGGGGGGCACCATGGCCTTCGTTCCGGAACCCGTGGTCTGATCGCATCTCCATGTGGCCCTACTGATGAGGACATGGCCTCCACACATATGACCATGCTTGGAGAATTACATGGAGGCCAAGGAGATCAGCAAGGACATCCAAATCGAGAAGAAGGCCCAAAGCTTATCCGGTTCGAGTCACCAAGGTGGAGGCCCAAATCAAGTTCGAGTCCACCTCGGAATCCAGGACCAGTCTGCCTTGAACTGGTCACCCAGGACGCGTCCGGACTCCGTTTTCGATGATCCATATATGGATGGAAAGCTTATTTGATAAGGAAACCAACCCAAGTGGTCCCACGTCAAAAGCTGTTCGAAATCAATGGGAATCGTCGAAATAAGTCACCATTCAGAATCTGTCAGGGCACTGTGTCGCCGTCTTTTGGGCCGTTTGGGCCTTGTAACGTGTCGGCGCTCCCCAGAGACGTGAATAGGGGTCCTTGGACTTCCCTTAGGCTATATAATCAGTAGTTGCTGCTTACATTAGAGTTGGGTTTTGCTTAGATTATTCTGTTGATAACAGTTTCGCCGCCATCGCCGGTTTGTGAGACCCCAACTTTGTGAGATTAATCATTCATCTGTAATTTGGTTGCATTCCTTTGTGTTCTTGCGTGTGTTCTCGATTCGCAGGTAAGGACTTAGCCTTCTTGGCGAGGTCGACCGTGCAACGCCGGTCGATAACCAGAGGAGTCGTGGTGCTGCAATTGCGGGGTTCAGAGCCGAGTTGTTAGGAAGCCGGATCGAATTGTGTCGTGACTCCACCAAATCGAGAGTTATCAGAACCTTTCGGAAGATCGGGAACCCTAGTTCACATCACCTACGCCACCAGAGCCGACACTCGTCCACCGGTGGCCATGCTCACCGGAGCTCCTCCTGCTGGTCCTCCACCCGGCGCCTTCCCCGCTACGCCGTGGGTTCCACCCTCCGGAACTCCACCGGGGGTCACCGGCTGAGACCAGGCAGCCCTGGCTCGCTCGTTCAGCACCATGGGTCTGACACCTCCGGTCGGACCCGAGTGGATCGCTGATTCGGGGGGCACCTACCACACCACTCCTGACCCTGGTATACTTTCGTCGATTCACTCTCCCTCTTCCTCTCTTCCTTCGTCCATTATGGTCGCAAATGGTTCTTGTATTCCAGTCTCGTCTGTGGGTACCGCCGGTGCTCATGGCTCCTTTCGTCTTCCTGATGTTCTTATTGCTCCTTCTATGGTTCATAATCTTCTTTCTATTCATCGTTTTACAGCTGATAATTCTTGTTCTGTGGAATTTGACTCTTCTGGTCTTACTGTAAAGGATTTGGCTTTCCGGTGTCCTCTGCTCCGATGTGACAGTTCCGGGCCCCTTTACACCCTTCGCTTCCCGGCGGCTCCGTCGTCTCCTTCGCCGCCCATTTTGTCAGCTGCCTTCGTCGCTTCTACTTCCTCTACTACTTGGCACCGGCGCCTCGGCCATCCTGGACGTGATGCCCTGATACAGCTCAGTCGTAGCTCCGGTCTTCCATGTACTCGAGCTCATGATGAGCAACTGTGTCATGCGTGCCAATTGGGCTGACATGTTCGTCTTCCTTTTTCTAGTTCTACTTCCCATGCGGCCCGTATTTTTGATCTTGTACATTGCGACCTATGGACATCTCCTATTCTGAGTATTTCCAGTTATAAGTACTATTTTGTGGTTGTTGATGATTTTTCGCATTATTCGTGGACTTTTCCTCTCCATGCGAAGTCAGATACGTTTACCACGCTCCTTCACTTCTTTACTTGGGTGTCCACACAGTTCGGCCTCACCATCAAGGCCGTCCATTGTGACAATGGTCGCGAGTTTGATAACTCCACCTCCCGAGCTTTCTTCCTCTCTCACAGTGTTCAGTTGCGCATGTCTTGTCCATACACCTCTTCGCAGAATGGCAAGGCTGAGTGGATGATTCGCACCACCAACGACACCGTGCGTACCCTTCTGTTTTAGGCCTCTCTTCCTGCTCGCTTCTGGGCTGAGGGCCTGCACACCTCCACCTACCTTCTTAACCGCCTTCCTTCCGCTGCCTGTCCCGCTCCCACACCTCACCACGCCCTCTTCGGTACCCCGCCTCGGTACGATCACCTCCGCGTGTTTGGGTGTGCGTGTTACCCCAACACCGCTGCCACTTCTTCTCATAAGCTGGACCCTCGCTCCATGCTCTGTGTCTTCCTCGGGTACTCCACGGATCACAAGGGGTACCGGTGCTTTGACCTTACCTCCCGACGGGTTCTCATCTCTCGCCATGTGGTGTTCGATGAGTCCGTCTTTCCCTTTTCCAGCACTACCACCCCTCCGGTCCCTGACCCTCCCTCCCTGTTTCCCACTGACCCGGTGGTCCAGCCACCTTTTTCATGGTCTCCTGCAGGTACCGCTTCGCCGCGCGCCGGGCCGGCCACCTGTCCCGGATCCCCAGCGGGTCCGGGCCCGTCGTCCTCGGGTGCGGCCCCGTCCTCTCCGGTTGGTGCAGACCCGGGGCATTCGTCCCTCGCTTCTGCCCCGGGGGGTCGTGCCGGTCGCCGACGCCGGATCCTGTCCCGGCACCTGCCCCGGCACCTCCGTCGAGGTTCGCCGCGCCGGTACGGGTGTACCAGCGCAGGCCGCGGCCGCCGCTGCTCGCGGTCCCTTCTCCACCAGGGACACCGACACCACCGCCGCAGTCCCCGCCGGCTCGTGGTGCCCCGTCGGTCTACCACTCGCCGCTGCTTCACACCGACACCCGCGGCATATTCACCCGATGGTGACACGGCACGCGGCTGGCACACTGCCGCCTCGTGCCCTCGAGGCTTCGACCGGCGACGCGGTGGTCTCCCCGGTATCCTCTTCCGTCCGCGACGCCCTGTTGGACCCTCACTGGCGCTGTGCGATGGAAGAGGAGTACGCCGTGTTACTCACCAACCAGACGTGGGAGTTGGTGCCCCAGCCACCAGGCTCCAACGTCGTCACCGGCAAGTGGATCTGGACCCACAAGCGCCGGGCCGATGGCTCTCTCGAGCGCTACAAGGCTCGATGGGTCCTCCGGGGTTTCACTTAGCGCCCTAGAGTTGACTACGATGAGACCTTAAGCCCGGTGGTCAAGCCGGCCACCGTCCGTACCGTGCTCTCGCTGGCGCTTACTCGGTCTTGGCCCGTCCACCAGCTGGACATCAAGAACGCCTTCCTCCATGGCCTTCTTACCGAGACGGTGTACTGCAGTCAGCCGGCAGGGTTCGTCGATTCCACCCGTCCTGACATGGTCTGCCGGCTCAACAGGTCCCTCTACGGCCTCAAGCAGGCACCTCGGGCGTGGAACCACCGGTTTGCTGCTTTCTTGCTGACCCTGGGGTTCGTGGAGGCCAAGTCTGATACATCCCTGTTCGTCTACCACCATGGGGCCGACACTGCATACTTACTGCTCTATGTTGATGACATTGTCCTCACCGCCTCCAGCGAGCCACTTCTCCGCCGGATCATCGCCGCTCTCCAGCAGGAGTTCGCGATGAAGGATCTGGGTGAGCTCCACCACTTCCTCGGTGTCACTGTTGATCACCGTCCTACCGGGCTCCTCCTTCACCAGCGGCTGTACACTCGGGACATCCTGGAGCGGGCTGGGATGACTGACTGCAACCCCTGCTCCACTCCGGTCGACACTCAGGGCAAGCTGTCTGAGGTTGAGGGACCCCCGGTGGCCGATCCCA
>CM039587.1:10264246-10377470 GCA_022457205.1 Saccharum spontaneum
TCAGTGCAGGAGCTGAGGCGCCGGAAAGAAGCCGATCTATAGGAGCCGAGCACCTGAAAAGGAAGGTGCGGAGGAGCCGCCCTCCAGCCCCTCTAGGATGCTCTGGCCGTGCGATACTTCGTGGACAGGCGTCATCTCATCCATCCGAGCACGGGAGAGCTGGCGGAGTCTCTGCATGCCTGCATCCAGCCGCCACCCACAATAATTTTCTTCGCTCGCCAGACACCGCTCTCCCTCCCTCTGTCTCGTCTCTCTCCAACCCCAGTTCTCTGCCCAGGGCGGCGCTCTCCGCCTGCGCCGTCGGCCGCCGTTGACTGCCACGCGCCGACCCTCGCCCTCCTCTCCGCCGCGCGACGCCCGTGAAGAGCCCCTTCCAGCGCCGACGCCCGAGCCCCCAAAGCAGGTTTGACCTTTGACGCCCGCCTCCTTTTTTTTTTCTAAAAAATTCTGGTTAATCCGTGTGGTGCAAATTTTTGCGACGGTGCAAATTGTGCTAGTACTCCTGAAAAACATGGCGAAGGAATATGTGCATTTCAAAAGGGGCCCATTCTGGGCGTGGTCCCAACCGGCAATTTATTAGAGCAAGTACTGGCCTGAGAGCAAGAGCAATAATACAGTCAAGTTGCTGAGAGCAAGAGCAATAATACAGCCAAGTTACTTGGCTATAAGACAAGTTATAAGAGCCAAGTTATATAATAAGTGTCTTCTATTTGTCTTTAAAAAGTTTCTCTCTCCTATTTCTCCTCACAACACTTGCTATTTGGGCCCACTAATACCTATGCTTCCGTGCCCAGCTTGGTGCTTGCATGAG
Organism: Saccharum spontaneum; assembly: GCA_022457205.1. NCBI lineage: Eukaryota > Viridiplantae > Streptophyta > Magnoliopsida > Poales > Poaceae > Saccharum > Saccharum spontaneum. Next base: position 10,265,058 of record CM039587.1, read on the forward strand.
AGCCAAGCTTTCATCTCTCTCTTCCCTTTTCTCCTCCACATCAGCATTAGCTTGGCTATAAGCCCATTATTGTACCTGCTCTGATGAGTTGTACTTTGATCTGCTGCCCTGCCGTCCACCCATTTTATTCCACGCCATTCTCCAACACCCCCAAGCTTCTCTGTTTTTTGAACATCACAATCACATCAAGCGAGCGAGCGGGTTTAAAGGCACGCGAGCCGGAATTAAAGCGAGAAATTCCAATTCCAATTCCAATTCCCTGCAGGGCGGCGACAAGCACCAGGTGCGGAACCCAGCACCACAGCTGTCTCGCATCGCAGGCTCTCCCTCCTCTCCGTCCTTCCCGAAGCACGCAGCGCGCTCTCTCTACAGAATCCCATTCCACACGCGCCGCCCCAGCTGCAGGCGAGGCGGCGCTGCTGCTGCGTGCTCACCCTCCCCTGCTCTGCGGACTCGAGGTACCTCCGTCTCCCTCCCAGTGACGCTGCTTTTCTCGCTGTTGCGCCGGCAGGATTCCTGCGGCCGGTTCAGCGCGTCAGCCTGTGGCGTGCTTGCTCTGGATTGTCGGTGCCGCCAAGGTGGTTAGGTCACGGCGATGTTGCTTTGTTCGGCCGCCGGCGGCTTGTTGTTTCGGGGGGGGGGGGGGGGGGGGGGGGATAGTCATCACGAGCTGCAATTGTCAGCTGTCTACGGTCTACCCGTCGAATTATGTCAGTTAGAGGGTGCCTCGGACGGTTGTTGATTGAGACGATTTGGGACCGCTCTAGATGAGCGGTTGCGCGCAGCCATTAATGATCGCGAGAGAGATGTGCTTGTGTGTTGCGCCAATCACTAGCGCTGCGCTGTATGGGTGCGGGAACAAGGCAAAGCCAGGGCCAGCCGTAGGACCAATGATAGACCTTGACAAGGCACTTCCCGTTCCACTGGAAGGAAGCAACGATCATTTTTCTGTGTTGCTGGTGACTATTCCGACGGCACCTTACTGGTGAGGAGTTGGATGGATGATTGCTCGTTTTGTTTGTTCCTTTGCTGTCCTTTAAATCCATATATTCCTTCCTGGGATTGGTGCTCCAATTTGTCTAGTTTGCCTTTTGAAGAACTAGACCAACCTAGGAGGAACTCTAGTTTGCCTTACGGGGGGAGTACTGATTTGTGTTTTCAGCTGAACCTACTGTCCGCATGCCCGGTGTTTGAGACCTGTTCGGATGAAAGTTTATTGTTGCAATGAGTTTTCCTTGCCTGGTGTTCAATCAGTGTACCATCAAACTTTAGCAGAGCATTCATCAAGCTTTCTGTACTAAGGAACTTTTTAGAATTGATATAGTGTCCATCGATGTATCCATATGTGTGCTGATTTATCTACTATTCCTATTTATATTCATCTTATAATCTAATCTGGTTTGACTGACTGTTTGCCCTTTTCTTTTCTTTGTACAATTTAACTTTGGAGTACCAGTGATGCAAAGGGACACTAGCTCTAGCGATGCTTCTGCTTCTCATGCAGGGCGCATAAGACGTCGCAGACATCCAACTGAGGTAAGTAATCTTTTATTCCTTTTTGCTCTTTATTGCATTCTGTTTTCTCTAGATTTCAGCTAATACTTACACTGCAGCATGGTTCAAGCTAGAGCAGCAGTCTGTTTCAGGTGCTTTTTTTTTCCCATAACTAACCATGATCATTTTCTTCAGGCTACCACAGATGGGAATAGAGCTAATGGACAGCCGTTGCTTGTCAATGATCAGAACAAGTACAAATCAATGCTTATCCGTACATATTCTACAGTATGGATGATTGGAGGCTTTGCCTTTATTGTTTATATGGGTCATCTATATATCTGGGCCATGGTGGTTGTGATTCAAATATACATGGCAAGAGAGCTTTTCAACCTACTCAGAAAATCCAGTGAAGAGAAACAACTGCCAGGCTTCAGGCTGCTGAATTGGTAAGCTATGGGTCATTTTGATTCTACTAAGTTTCAACAGAAATTTGTCAATCTCGTAGCTGCCATGCCTTAAAACAGTATTTTTTTCCTTGTGTTGTTTATGTACGAGTTTTATTCCTATTGTAGGCACTTCTTTTTCACGGCAATGCTGTACACTTATGGGCGCTTTCTTAGTCGGCAGCTTGTGAATACAGTAACTTCAGATCACTTGCTTTATAAGGTCGTCAGTGGCCTAATAAAGTACCAGATGTTTATCTGTTATTTTCTTTATATTGCTGGTAGGCTCAGTATCCCATGAAACATGCAATAGTTTCCTCTAGTAAATATATTACAAAAACAAACTTCATTTTAAATTTAGAATGTTCAAAGTGACTCTGTTTATAGTATGATCTTGTGTTAAAAGTTTTTATACTCCCCCTTTCCAAAATGTATGTTGTTTTACTTTTGTCATAAGTAAATTCTCTCCAACTTTGACCAAGTTTATAGAAAAATACACCAACATCTACAAAATGAAATTAATTACGTAAGATCTATCATGAAATATTCTTGATAGCAATTATTTGGTATTGCTGATGTTAATATATTTTTTCAACAAACTTGGTTAAAGCTACAGAAGTTTGACTTACGATAAGACCAAAACAACCTGCATTTTGGAGTGGATGGAGTACAAAACAGATGATATTCTATCCTATCAATAATTTATTAACAAATTATGTCTACTATGTTAGATTTTAGTTCAATGTTACTCTGCAAATTGTGCTAGTTTTTTTTTGGTTAATAGTTGTCCACTTAATTTAAATGGGAGAATTCATGGTTGGATTTTCATGTTATTCTTTATATTTTTTCTCGAACTACGCAAGAGAACTGCATGTCATTTCATTAAGAAGAAGAGAGAAATATACAACGGAAAGAGACGAAGTGCCTTTTCCAGACCCGCAAAAGAAACACAAAAGCACACCACACAAAACATTAAACGATCACCAACAGCCCCTAAGTTAAATAAGTGCTCTCGGACCAACAGCCCCTCAATTATATAAGAGCTCTTGGAGCGCTGAAGCACCAGCAGAACACCATAGGCTGCTCTCATATCATACACAATAGCCTGCAGGACAACTTCCATTCTCGGCCTCGCTCCTTCAAAAAACACAAGCATTCCAGTGCTTCCAAAGTTCCCAAGCAACCAAGATAATTAGAGAATTGAGGCCTTTTCTCTCTTCCTTAGGAACCCCTTTTCAGCAGTACACCACCAGCAGAAAATCTAGCTGCATCCGGGCTTAGCGCAAGGCTGGCCATGCCGAGTTTATGAAGAATCATGGTCCATACTTTGCTGTGAGAAAACACAAGAGATAGGAACATGCTGGATCGTTTCATTGGCTTGGTCAGAAAACGGACAGGCAACAGGATGAGGAAGTCCGCGTTTGGCCAACTGGTCTGCGCCGGCCTGAGTGCCAAAATTTCCAAATACGATGCTATGGACCAAACTTGATGGATCCAAAGAAAAAAGCACCATAAACGGACTTGCTTGTATAAGCCCAGTCTGAGATAGGCGCCAAATGTGCTGATCAGGAATGTCATGTTGTAGGATTATATTGTCCACCAGATCCCACTAGTGACAAGTGTAAATAGTTGACTAGGACTTGCACCATCAGTGCACCTTTGATTTCTTTTACCCAAGATCAATAATTGAGCGCTCGACCTACAGTCCGATGTTTTAGCACTCTCTTCGGAATTAATTTGACCAGATTGGGTACAACCTCTGCAGCAGTTCTGCCTTGCAGCCAATGATAAGACCAAAATTGGTCGTCTCCCATTGCCAACAATAAGTTTGCACTGCTACTTTAAAGAGAGCTCGGGCATTTCTAGGCTCATTCACTGGCAGCCCTTCCCAGGGCCAGGAAGCATCAGAATTTTGCTGCCAAAGCCATCTAATGTGAAGCGCCCAGCCCAGGATTTCATGATTATGTATGCCAAGACCTCCATACTGAAGCGGCTTTTGTACACGTTCCCGTGACACAAGACAATTACCTCCATTGGCCTTCTCCTGACCTTTCCACAAGAATCCCCTTCTTCGCTTATCAATAGCCTTATCACCCATTTTGGCAAATCCGAAGCAATCATTTGATATATAGGTATAGCAGTGAAGACCGTCCTAACCATAGTTAAGCGACCGACTCTTGTCATAAGAGAGGCTTTCCAACCAGGAAGACTATCTGCCACTTTATCAATCAAAGGGTGCAGCTCGGCTTTGGCTGGCTTTCTGATTGTAAGTGGAAGACCAAGATATGTGCTAGGGAAGTCCTTAATTGCACAGTCCGTCGTCTCTTCAATGATTCTCAGATCATCCTCAGCACACTGAATGGGGATGACTGAACTCTTGGCCAGATTAGTCTTGAGTCCAGTAACATGTCCAAACACTTCTGACAAAAGATTGCAGAGTTCAAGGTCATTTCTCGTAAGACAGAGAAACAACACAACATCATCTGCATAAAAGAGATCTTCGAAATTTTGCTTGCCGAACTGCCACTGGTTGCAACAGATTGGTCCTAGTGGCATGGGAGATTAGAGAATTCAGTGCTTCCATCACTAATAGGAAAAGCATGGGAGAAAGAGGATCTCCTTACCGCAGCCCCTGCTGGTGAGTAATGCTCTTTCCTGGTTCACCATTCACTAGGACCCCTGTGGAAGAAGTGGATAGCAGTTGGCAAATTAAATTGCACCATTTCCGACCAAAACCAAGTTGCAGCAGGACCTCAATGAGAAAGGACCACGATACTGAATCAAACACCTTTGAGATGTTTGATTTAATTCACTCGGACCCTTGTGAGTAATGTTATTCTTCATATGAACATTAGCAAATGGAAATGCTAAGTTCGCTAAATTTGATTATTGGACATATCACCTTATTTCAGTTGTTCTGGATGGACGCCAGGCATTTGAGTCTGCAAATGTCTGGCCAGTTTTTTCCTCATACATGCCTGCCTAAGTGACTAAGTGATCATACATGCCTGCCTGAGTTCCTAAGTGATTACTGTTACATACATACTAGTTATCTTCGAAGTATATTCATTCCCTTGATTGCATGTGTTGACAGTCATGCTTTTTTGAAGGCAAAAAAAAAAAAAAACATAACTGTCAACACATGCATGTGTTGACAGTCATGCTTAATAACAGATAACCTGCTTATCATGATTTTCTAGTTTGTATCTAGCAGAAAGTTAGTACTTATGGCTCCTTTGATCCAGGGTTTGTATGGTTTATTTTGACTCTGAAGAAAAAGGCATATAAGTATCAATTCAAACAGTATGCCTGGACGCACATGATACTTTTAACAGTTTTTGCACAGTCTGCTTTCACTGTGGCAAACATATTTGAAGGGATATTCTGGTAAGTGATTTGTTTCTTTATTAATCACCTGTTTAGAGTTTCAGCTTTTTGGGATATATGGATTGCCCAGCTATTTTTGTTCACAGACAAGTAATTATTTATTTGGTATTTCCATCATCTGAAAGTTTCTTTGTCTTCTGGAAAAGGAATCTTGTAATTTTATCTCTCATCTGCTCTAAACTTGCAGATTCATTAGATTTTTGGACATAATAATTCTTGCTAGTTGTCCCTGAGCTAATAAGATGACTAATCTTGATTAATCACCGATTAGTCTGACGATCAGATTAATTGTACTAGTCGCCTCTGAGTGCCTAATTGTGGCCCGTGGACCGATAAGCCTGACTAATTGCGACTAAGCTATTAGCCTATTAGTTGGACGACTTAATAACACTTTAGGTGTTGCAGAATATCTATGGTATAGTGTGCCCTCTCTGACTTCTGTGCCTTGATATTTCATTTTTGCACTTCACTTTTCATGGGAAGTATTATTCTCTTATTTTTTAAATTTGAGTTGAGCTTGAATTATTCGAAGTGACTATGTCAATGATGCATATCTCTAATATATATTGCTTAAGACATTTGTCCTGATTGTTTAATTTACGCAAGTAATTTGTATTATGCTGCAACTAATGAACTCCATGCATCTACAATGCTGTGTACTCAGGTTTCTTTTGCCTGCTTCACTTATTGTGATCAACGATATATTTGCTTATTTATTCGGGTTCTTTCTTGGGAGAACACCATTAATCAAGTTGTCCCCAAAGAAAACTTGGGAAGGTTTTATTGGTGCATCAGTGACAACTATCATCTCTGCTTTTCTGGTGAGATTTTGTTAAATTCCCGATTTCCCATCAGGATAATTTTTATAGCAACGCTTGATTTTTTGAAATGATGAAACTTTTCAATAGCCTTACCCCCCTTTTTGTATGCACATGTAATGGCACTTTGTCTTGAAGTATAGCCCTACCTGTGCACGTGTCTGAATTAGAGGCTTTACTTCTATCTTCTAACACTAAATGTTGCCCTGGTCCTACTGATGTGTTACAGTATTGCCCACTTATGGTTTTTTCTGTATGCACGTGTGGTCAATGACTTAGTTACAGGTTACTGAGCACTCATTTTTTTCTCTTGCTAGTTATCAGTCACCAGCAAAACTCTGATCTCCCTTCTCATTGATCACTTGCATTTCAATTATGTAACTCATATATTTCTCGTGCACTAGGTTCTTTTCCCTTGCTGGACTCAACAAAAGCTTTTGATATGTACTGAAGTTTTTGATATTTTAGGTCCATTATGTAGAGAAAAAACAAAAACCCCCCGGTGTTTTTTCTGTGACTCAATGTTGCATTCATGCCTCCACATTTACCAAATCGCTAATGGTAGAAACTTTAAGTCAGCAACACATGAACTATTGCAATCTGATAATGAAGCTGGCGACATTGCAATTAATCAAGACTTTCCTTAGATCCAAAGATGACCTGTGGGACAAACCAACTTGTGTTCAAAATTTCAAACCAATTAAGCTAGCCATGATTATTGCATCTATAAGAGCACTGGCAGGTATGTAGACGAAGGATCTGTCTATTCCTTGTTTACTCGTTTTCTTTCATTATCGACCTTACAAGTTAAAAACATCTTGCAATGTGAGGATTTATTTGGCCACTCAGGGTTTATGTTCTCCTGGGAATACAAATTTAACAGGTTGATTTTTAAATATAATCCATTATTAGTTTCTGTCTGTAAAAATATTGCTATTTATTTGTAGTTCAAAATGATGTGTTGATCACTTCTCCTTTTTCTGTGGCAGTTAGCAAATGTAATGGGTCGTTCCCAATGGTTGACATGCGCAAGAAAGGTTACATAGATTTTCTTCAGAATATGATTGTTTTATGGCCAAGTTGCTGTCGCGTGTTACTAATTTTGTCATGCAAAATTTCAGGATCTGTCGACTGGATGGCTTTATTGTGACCCTGGTCCAATGTTTAAGCCAGAGCATTACTCGTTGGGAGAATGGGTGCCACATTGGGTCAGGATTTTTTTTGCTCAATTTATTCATTTTAATATTATTTCTTGTACTCTAAGATGGCATTTTTGCATTGTCCCAATCATAAAGGTTATCTCAAAATAATCAAGGGGTTATATAGACTTTTTTCCTTTGAACCTTATACTAGCTCGTATTGCACTTAGACATTTTGCATGGTTATTGATTGTAATCCCTAATCAACAAGTCATTCCAAAAGAAACAAAGTTTTCCTTCCAAGTGGAAGAGGTGGTTGTCCTAAAAAGCACCAGATTATGTTGGAAGAGGTGGTTTTCCTAAAAAGCACCAGATTATGTTTCTATTGAGTTTCTTCTTAATATAATGATACGCAGCTCTCCTGCGTGTTCAAGAAAAAAAATGTTTATATTGAGTTGAAGGAATATAGAGGAATACTAGTAAAGTTAGCACATTGCTGCAGAAAAGGCTGGTTCTTAATGTATATTGAACTTGAAAAAAAGGGATACAAGTATGAATTAACTGCAATCCTTTTTTATATACCATTTGTAGAATAATACTAATGCATTTGTATTGACTGAGAATATCACCTTTGTCAAACAAGTTAGGTTTTTTTGGGTTGGGGGGGGGGGGGGTGGGTTGGGGTGGGGGTGTGTGTGGGCCTGTGGGGAAGGAATCCAATGTGACAACGAAATAATACAGTGGGCTGTATGTGATGGGTGGCACACACGTGTTCTCAGGGTAGACAATTCTTTGTCTTCTTTTTTCTTCTGAATTGGTTATTTTCTGAAACCAATGATAAGATCAAGGCTAGTTCTTGTTGATAAATCAATGGAAAAGCTACTTTGATATGCCTGCACAACAGTGAAACAATCATAACCATGCCCCTAGCTTGTGCTTAATAAGGAACTGAGACTAACTCGGTGGGAGGTGTAGGTGTACAATTGTATATACTCACTAACCAGGTTCAACTCCTTCAAACTTGAACTCAGGTGCTCATTTCTTCTTATATGCAATGCCATTTAGTTCCTCCTGGTTGGTCGAGTTTACTCTGATGTGCTCAACAGAATAGGCAAATTGAAGTTTGCTCGATTCACTTTACCATGTAATATTATTTCGTGATTTTTATGTATTATATACTAATATTTATTTTATGCATCATCATTGGTTTTGTGTTCTCTTTCTATAGTTCTTGATGTTTGATTTTGTACTCTGTTTGATTAGATGAGTCTCCTAATTCTTAACAGTTCCCATGGAAAGAACTAGCCATTATGCCTGTGCAGTGGCATGCTTTAGCCCTGGGTTTGTTTGCATCAATAATAGCACCATTTGGAGGATTTTTTGCGAGTGGCTTCAAGAGGGCTTTCAAAATAAAGGTATATACCACTTCATTGTTTGCATCAATAATATTGTTTTACTCCAATTGATATATCTTTTTTTTTTACAAAATTGTAGGATTTTGGTGACAGCATACCTGGGCATGGTGGAATTACTGACAGAATGGATTGTCAAGTAAGTATCTCAAGAAACATTCTAGCTATAGGGAAATGTTACTGGCCCATGGTTATGCAAGCTTTTGGCATTTTCATTCTATTGATATAATGTAAGATGAGGCCTTTGTGCTGTGGCTAATCTGAACCATCAGCTACAGAACAATCATTTGAACCAAATGTCTAGTGATAATGGCAGGAGTAGCAACCTCATTTTATGTTTGCCATTCCTCCATTTAGCAAGATTTTATGTTTTCATTTTGTCTGGGCCTGATGTGTCAGGTGTTTCTAAGGGCAATGTTGACCCATAAACCAACTAGTAAAATTCTGTGGAGAAAGGAGTAATGGTGGGGAAGCCATTTTTTTGAAAGGCTCTCTCGATCGTATTTGCATTTCTCATTCTATACAAACCCTTTTGTTGAGTATAAATTTGTTTGATTGGGAAAAACATGCTTTAATACCAGTCTGCACACTACTGTAGCTTAACATAAATTTCTGCTTGCTTTTACCCCAGATGGTTATGGCAGTGTTTGCATACATATACCACCAATCATTCATTGCACCTCAGAACTTCTCTGTTGAGATAATCTTGGATCAGGTCAGGATCATTCATACCTCAATGTTTTGTTTTCATTATCTTGAGAGTGATTTTTCCTTTCTTCAAGCAATTTATCTTGCGTGATTCTAACAAATGTCTACCTTTTTTTTTTTTCATTCAGATTATAAGAAACCTAGCCTACGAGGAGCAAAAATACCTGTACGAGCGACTTGGGGAGATCTTCCATGAGAGGCAATTGACGCAAAGCTGACAGTTAGCGTGCTTATGAAATGCATGATATGTTGTGTATTTAAGCCTTCGGCTCATTCTGTAGCTCTAGTTCATGTATAGCATTATGGCATATTGGCATGACTGTACCGTGATACAGCGGAGTCCTTGTTCAAACCACTGTATAGAATGGTAGAATGGAGACAATATACATGGGTTTTAGCCTTTTAGGTGCTTTATTCGCTGTCCACTGGTGCTGCCTTGGAGCTACTTCACTCCCCTTTCATCGTTTCTGCACTATATTTGTAAAAAGGGTACCTGGAAAGTTCAATTCTTTTCTTATCACTTCGTGGTGCTGGCCTCGACTCGGATCAAATATTAGAGGATCCAAGATGAAGCAGGGCGAATTCTTCTTCTTTTGTCTTTTCACAGCCATCAGGCTCTTCGCTGCATATTTATCATCAAGGTTAGGGTGTCTCCAATGGACTAGCTAAGTCGCCGGCTTATGTCAGCTTCTGCCCGACATGGAGAGAATGCTAGAAAGAACGACGCTAGTATGGGTTCAGGAGCTCGTCTAGGGCACTCACCTTATTGACTCACGGTCTATATGCTTTTCCATATTTGACTATTTGTAGATGGGTACTCACACCTCCAAGCGGCTGCTGAATTCGACGCCTTGTTGGAGACGGCTTATAGCAAGCGGGGAAAAAAAATTGTTGTGTTTAGTTAAGGATGTTCTGTTCCGTATTAAAGAGACCATAACGCCTAAGAGGAGGTGAGGATTTGAACTAGACAACTTAAAAATTATTTCTAACTATGATCTCTAACTTTAACATAAGTAAACCTATGCAAGAAATAAACTATTTAGATGTGCAACTAAGGTTTTACTAAGTGTGTTGCTATCTCTACCGCAAAAAAGTTATGCACTCTAAGTTCCAATCCTATCAACTAACCTATCACACTAAGCTAGGAAGGTAAGCACACAATCAAGGTACATAAATTAAGTGCGGAAGGTAAAGAGCAATAGAGATACAAACTCCCGTTCAAGGATGCCAGTATTTTTACCGAGGTATTGAGAAGCACGCAAGCTTCCCCTTAGTCCTCGTTAGAGCCCCTCGCAAGGGCCAAGCTCTCAGCCGGGTAACACTGTGGATAGCACCGGGCCTTCTTCACGCGCAAGTGAGTCTCCAGAAAGCATCTCCCGGACCGCTCCCCGCCGTCTTTACTATCAAGCTTCCGGCCAAACCGCTGCGGGACTCGTTCCCTCCGGTACACGGTGGCAGCCACACCATAAACGCAGTTGGTGTGGTCTTGCAAGACTACAAGCCCTGTCGAGCACAAACACGGTGCGCACAAGCACCTTCTTCTTCCGAGGTATGTAAACCTCACTAAGCACTAAGCTTAAGCCTAGAGCAAGTGCATGAGTGGGTCTAACTAGCTTAAGCACTTCACAAAAAACACTATACTACAAGTCAACCAAAATGAAGAAAGAATGCAAATAAAGCAACACAAGTCAACAATTATAAGCTACAACTGATACGGAATTACAAGCAATTTCCCTTATGGTTGTGGACTTTTCCTATGTTGCTCACTTCACTTGACTAGTGAGAGGTGTCTTTTCTTCTCCCCCTAGGTTGGATCAGGATCCGACGGTTGGCCGTTGAGGCAAGGCATGAGAAGGAGTTATCCTTGCTGCCTAGAGAGCGAGAGTGTGGTGAGATGTGTGGGTACGTGTGTGGATAGGATGGATGGATGAGAAATGGGATAAAACTCGAGAAACAATTATAAAATATTGATGAACTTGCATAGGAAGACTACAACAACAAATAGGTCTTTTCCCTTACCCTTGCATACCACTTCCCATAAAGCAAATCAAAGCATAGGGTGGGAGCCAGTGGCCAGTACAAATCATACTGATAATTGTTTAGCAGGTGATGAGCCCGAGTACGACTACATATGTACTAGAGAAGAAATCGGGGAGTCAGACTGGTCTGACGACGGTCATCGGACCATCTATTTCTAATTGAATCGTATCTTCTTGTTTTGTAGAGTTGCACGAGTTGCACGGGTGGTCCTTCGCCTCCAAGGTGAGGCACCAAAGAAGAAGGCAAGGCTTGACGTGTCTTCCAACTGTCACCCCATTAACGGCGATGATTCCAAGGATGGGGACTATCGGCTGGAGTAGAGTGGCCACCGTAGGTCTAAGAGGACCAAGTCCCCTACACCACCGCCTTTTGACGATGATGATTATGACAACGATGACGATGAGAGACTAAGAGTGATGATGTAGATGAGCAAGAGGGAGATGATGAGGGAGAGGATGGTGGTGGCAATGGCGGTGATGGTGGGGTGATGATGACGGGGATGATGATGGTGATGACGATGGGGATGATGATGGAGAGGAGGGGGAGGAAGGTGAGGCGGTGTATCCCATAGACTTGGGGGTAACCACCGGCAGAGAGGTATCCATGGGTGTCAAGGCACTTTCACAATGCCATCAATACGAAGCAGTTCACCTAGCCTCAATCATTGCTGACGCTGTACTTCCACACTCAAGCGTAGTACGACTTGTTCTGGGGTAACTTTGATAGGAGGCCAATGCACGACACTCAGTACATCGAGTGGACTTGGCTAGAGATCTATCCAAAGGTGGTTCAGGTGGTCAAAATGTTTGAGGCTCAGGGGATTAGGGGTGCGACTAAGTTCTGACAGGATTAGAACAATCGATCATCAGACAATTTTATGCTACGCTAGCGATGAACCATGAGATAGGTGATGGAGTGGATGATTAGGTGGAAGAATTTGTCTGCAACTTTTCAAGGAGTTTGCAGCTGTTTGCAGACTGGACTACACGTAGATGGGCGGGGGCTAGGCGATCCCCACACTGCTTGACGCTAAGATTGCGAAGCTTTACCTAAAAGGGATTTTGCAGATTGGAGCCAGAGGGCCTATGAAGAGGATTCCAGGTCTGATCAATGACCTGGTGAGTCACAACTTGGTGCCTCAGTTTGGGAACAAGGATGCGATTCAAACTCACTATTATGAGATCACTACTGCAATTATATGGGGGGATGGACATGCTCTCGTGGATGATGTGCCAGATGGGAGAGTGCAGGATTGGGATGGGTACATCCTCGGTGTACCAGCCTTATATCATGGCCTTGATTCTAAGCAAGGTGAGGGACTTCAGGGGTGCTTTGGAGAGGGCACACAAGTAGTACCGACCTTCCTATAGAGAACACCTTCACCACCGGACAGTCCACCTCCAACAGGAGATGGGGATGAGGAGCAGCCACAGTAGGAGGTGGATGTACAGATGGGAGAGCAGTCACCAGTGAGAGCAAGGACCAAATCTTTGGATCACGCAGCTAGCTCGAGTAGCAATGTTTGGGTCCCTCCAGTTGGCTACTTTGACTAATACTTCTAGGGGATCTAGCAGGAGATCTGTCAGGTCTTCCAGGTGGGCTTTGGGCAGAAGGCAGTGAGCTTGACACCAGGTTCAAGCGGCAGGAGCAGCACCTCTATGGGTTGTACTTGACTCCCTTGGGATAGAGGGTGTAGGACCTCACCAAGCAAATGGGACGAATAGCCACACACGAGGAGGTCCAGTAGGTCCACACCCAGTAGCAGCAGCTCCAGGCGGACTTCACCGCTCACACCTAGGCTTTTGGGGAGTTCTGCCAGTCGTATGATACCTTCACTAACCACTTATATGGCATCTTCTCGAGATAGCCATCTTCTTAGCAGGGTGATGTTACAGCTCCATTCCCGCTACCAGCAATAGTTCAACTAGCCTCCAGTCCGGTAGCAGCTTCTCCCACTAACTCTAGTCTCGTAGGAAGTCCCCCTTTCCCAAGAGCTTCCTCGCCCATGGATGGTGCCTCTGTTCAGCTTCCTGGCAGGTGTCCCCTCGATTCCTTTTCCGATCTACACACCACCGTACGGTTTCCCGTCATCGTCCTGGGCTCTAGAGTAGCACTAGCAGCAACATCCTCAGTCGTCTCGTCCACGTGAGTAGGTTTCGTCCTTCGGTTGTCATCTTGGTTAGTCAGAGTTAGTGGTCTTCATCAGTGAGAGAGAGAGTTTGATACATTGCTTCACTTTGCACCGTGTGATGTATGTGCTTGATACAATCTATGAGATCTGGGTGATCTCTAGATACTCGTGAAAGGCCCTAGAGTTTGACTTATATGCTCCAACCAGATTGAATGCTTTTGATAGCCTAGTATCAGTATTGGACTTAGGCGAAACTTCTTTTGCCCAAAACTGTCATTTCAAGGCATAGTCTATTGTTCAAGTGTGAAGAAGTGTGACCTCTGTTCTAAATGGATGTTCAACTTAACAATGATCTCCATTGAAGTACTGGTATACCAAACAATAGTAGAAGTGAGAGTATTTATTCTGTGCCTTAGAATTTGGTGGGGATTGTTGGATTTTATTAGGCTTGGCCTAATTTTATTCAATTAAAATCAAATAAATCCTAAGGTCCAGACCAAATGCTTGGTGCAATAGAGACTTAATGGTGGTTTGATTGTAATTGATGGTTGGACTTGTAATGGTCATGGTTATGGCTATGGTTACTAGTAACTCTTGTTATTATGGTTGCGGTTACTGGTAACTGATGAACGCCTTCATGACGTCCATGTTCATCCTCTACCTCTTTGCATTCCATCTCTCGCACCCAAAAGAAAGATGCTTGTCATTAGTCTCGCGCGTGAAAATATAAAAAAGCACCATCGTTCTTCTATTGCTGTTGCTTTCCAGTTTTCTTGTCCCAACTTCTACCCACACATGCATTGGGAGAACAGGCCTATGGAACCACGTCTACGTCTGTGACACCTGCTCAGGGTGTCGGGAGATTAGGTTTTTGGGGGGAGCGTCTAACACGACTGTTCGCTGCTGATCCGATCGACGACTCCATCTTCTTCATGGTAGACGTTCGAGGAACTATATTGTGAACATCGTCCTACATCGAATGTGGTCCACCGGTACGGTGCCTTGAGCATAGGTCTCTCTATTGGGTATATTTTAAATCTTATTGTTTCTATATTCAGTAAGATTTTTGTGCTATTAAACACGATTGGTATGTTCATTATAGTTGTCACTGATAGTTCAAACATGCACATGTTTGTTGTCACGAATTTATTACTATATTTTTGTTCATCATAGTTGCCACTGATAGTTCACACATGCACATGTTTGTTGTTAGGAATTTACTACTATATTTGTAAATTAAATTAAACATGAAAATGCCTAATTTCATAGCAAAAGCTGCCACATCTATAACTAATGTATGGCTGCAGTATCTACTACACCCTTGCCTTCCTCTACATGTGGCAATGCAGAAAGCATTTTATCTATGTAGTCACTTGGACACACTCTAACAAGTAAACATCTACCGTGATTGGTCTTCAAGAAATGACTGCTTCATGTAAATTGCCTATCTGTTTGCTCTTTTGCTATCTACGGTCCTGTCCAGACAAAGGCTAATGTTGCAATACTAAATACTTTGCGGTAAGCCAAAGCATAAAGCATTGTTTCACTGCCAACATGAATCCTTGCGCTATATTTTCCAGACGATATAATAAAGCGACTTATTAATCGATCTTCCATCTTCCAGACAGATATCGCTAAGTGACTTAATAATCGATCTTCCGCCGCAGCAATGCTCCAAGAGAAACAGATTAACCGACACCATTCTTCCAATTCCAAGTACTGTATTCGTCAGTTTGATCACCCATCCATGTGGCCAATCAGAACACATTAATTATCAGTGCCGGCGCAGGGAAGCACACCCCACTGTGGTTGTATATATACACAGTTTTAAATCATCTAGGTACACAAAAGTATCTAGGTGCTTTTATGATCAGTGGTTGTAGACCGGTAAGTTGTGCAGATTTTTTTTCCTTAGGGCAGGCCCAACGCGGGCAGTAGTTTTCATATGCCTCAAAGTCCATGTAGATGAAATTAAGTTGAAGCAGCGGGCAAACCATCCGTCTCCCAATGCAGTTGTACTTTTTCCACCCCTAACACTGTTCATTCTCTGCAGCCTTTTGCCACTCCTACCACTCTCCAGCAGCTTTTACTCTCTTTTCAGGGCAGCCTTGCCTTCTCCAACGCGCGCCCAGACGCTGCTCCAAATTTTTGTGAGATGGAGCGGTGGGCTCTTTTGCAGGAGACTCTGCTCCTTTGTGGGGCTGCTGTTTGGGTGACATGGAGCAAAGATTCTTATGTGGAGACTGGGGCAGTTGTCGGCGCGCGTTGGGGACGGCCTTAAAAAAACGAAACGACATGCGGCGATACTGACCAATCGAATATTCCTGTACGTGGGGTTGCGGGGCCCACAAGCCACAACGAATATTCCGAGATCAGGGGCCGGGACACGTCGCCTGACCAATTGCCACCCCCCAGCAATGAGTCCCTCTCACACACAAATTTGTAGTAGCAACAAATTAAATATATTTATATAGTAGCAATAATAATCTAATACAAGTTGCAGCGTAGTTTAACGCATGATGTTTGCACTGGGATAAAGAATATATATAAATACTAAGACTAATCTCAGTGAGAATTTTATATCCTAGTTTTTATGACTCATGTATTTTATATTGAAACAATGTAGACACAAGTTTCATTACTATATATGAAACTCATTTCATCATATGAAACTTTTATTAACTCTTTTTATTTATACTATATCATGCCAATTTATTTAATGTCTATGAAACTCTTATAAAATCTTAATGTCCATAAAACTCTTATGAAACCATTTATTGATACTGGCCTAATAACACAAGAATATCCATACATCTATCCTGGCATCTGAACAAATTATTAATTACGAGAAGCAATCAAAGAAGGGAGGAAGGTGCCTGTCCTTAATTATGTTGGTCTGGCAGAATTAGTCTTGACTGGAGGCTAGTACATATGCTGGGAACGGAGGAGCTTTGTCCATGGAACTCCTGCCCAAAACTCTAACGGTTCAGTTATGTCTATCGCCGCCCTGACTTGCAATTATATGATCCTAGGACCAAAATATCAAGGTTCGCAAAGGATGGAAGAAACCTATTGAAGGAAAAGTTGATGGCAAATATATATATATATATATATATATATATATATATATATAATACAAACGTCGGTTTTTTTGCTGGATGTGAAAGTTTGGGAGTGGTTATTAAAGACTCAAGGGGAAGACTTCATAGTTGCGCCAATGAATTTTTCGCCTTCAGTGTTGGACGCTCATATGGCGGAGGCCTCTGCTCCGAAGGAAGGATTAATTACACATGGTTACAACACATTGGTTGTAGAAACTTCATTGTGCAATCAGATTGTCTTGAGGTAGTAGAGACAATGAAGGATGGTGGCTCTTCGGCATCGGCGGTTGCTCCAATTTTAAAAAAATAAACTCGAATTGCGGGGTGATAGCATGCTCCCCCGAGCATTCGCATTAAGGTAGAAGACTCCTCACCTAGTATAAGAAAAACCCTCCGAACCTTGTACCCCGTCGGCACACAGGGGCCCATTACCCTGTGAGTGGGTTGGTGCCACAAACCTATGCTTTAGGTAACGCGGGGTTGACAAGGGGGTTTTATTTATCTCCGGCACTGCATGCAATCTGCCCCGTGGGGGATCGAACCCAGGCCACAAGGGTGCCACCCGGAGTGCTTGCCCAGCCGATCTATCAAGATTGCTACAACATATACATGGATTTCCCGACGACCACGATGGAGCATTGTAATAGAGAAGCAAATCAAGTCGCTCACAAGCTAGCTCGGCAAGCTTTTGTTTCTAAAGTTTTTTTTACGTAGGTAGGCTCATCTCCTAGTTTCATTTTTTCAATTTTATCAAATGATGTAACAATGTTTTTAGATGAATAAAAGCTTGCCGGATGGCTGTTTAAAAAAAAAGTGTACTCATATGGCACAATGCCAAGTGCTGGCATTCATCGTGCGTTGTTCCGATATCCATCTCACGGACAAGCAGGGAGACCTGGAAGCAGGCGTCTCATCGTGTGTGGCATGCACCACGGTCCACGCGGAGATAGCTTATTAGGCCAGTCTCAGTGGGGTTTCATGGCCTAATTTTCAACATAGTCATTTTTTGGAAACAGTACAAAAGAGTTTTATCCTCATGAAACTCTCTCAACTCCCATGAAACTTTCATCACCTCTCTCTTTATCAATACAGTGTCATGTCAGCGTATTTAATGTCCATGAAACTCTATGAGACCCCACCTTATTAGACCAGTCTTAGTGTGGATTTTCTGTCACTGTTTTCAACATATCCAGATTTTGGAAACAGTGCAGAAGAGTTTCATCCCCATGAAACTCTCTCTACTCCCATGAAACTTTTATCATCTCTCTCTTCATTAATATGGTGCCATATCAGCATAATTAATGCTCATAAAACTCTGATGAAACCCCATTGAGACTGGTCTTAGTTTCTCATGTGACCTTTCTTAGACGCATTAAACCGCAGTAGTTCATCCCCCAAGAAAAAAAACCGTAGTAGTTCATGCGATGCAGTTCTGTAAACGGTAAAGTTCATTTTTCATCTCACTTGCACGACAGTTTAATTTAGAACCACGAAACGTGGTACCGGGCGCTCTCTCTTGGTTCTAAAAATATAGTTGACACACTTTAGGTATGAATCTAGACAAACATTTGTCTAGATTTCATAGCTGAAGTATCAACTTACCGGTCGTTTTCGCGCGCCACTCCACTCCACTCCGCCACCGGCCAGGAGCAGG
Organism: Saccharum spontaneum; assembly: GCA_022457205.1. NCBI lineage: Eukaryota > Viridiplantae > Streptophyta > Magnoliopsida > Poales > Poaceae > Saccharum > Saccharum spontaneum. The sequence continues at coordinate 10,283,388 of CM039587.1, forward strand.
TAGGGGCGTAGGGCTAATAAACTAGTGATGGTGGAGCACACACTGTTAGTCTAGTACTAGGGTGTGTTCACTCGGTGAAAAGTGGGCGAAAAGTTACTGTAGCGCCTTTTGTTGTTATTTGGTAAAATTTGTCCAACCATAGACTAACTAGGCTCAAAAGATTCGTCTTGACATTTACAGACAAACTATGTAATTAGTTATCTTTTTTACCTACATTTAATGCTTCATGCATGCGTCTAAAGATTTAATGTGATGGGTGGAAGAGGAAATATTTTAGGTTTGCATGGAAAGTGAACACACTTGCTCCCACCGGAGCTGACTGGTGCAGTACTAGCTCCGCAGCGCGCCATGGCGAACCGCAACCTCAGGAACAACGCTGCGGTGGTCGGCGGAGCCGCGCGCCTTCTGCGTGAGGCCCGCGAGGACGTCTCGCCCGCGCTGCTCTGGGTCGGCTTCGTGACGTGCGTCACGGCGGCCCGCGCAGCCGCCTCCCGGCCTGCGGTGAGCGTGCTCGCCTACCCCGTTTACCTCACAGCACTCGCCGGTGGGATGATCGCCATGTGGGCGGCAGGATGGGTGGCTGGAGACCCCGCCCGCCGCCGTGCGGCCGGATGGATCATCCTCTGTGCCTCCTTTGTTTCTGATGGCCATGGCCGTCGGCCTCAGCAACGATCCCGACTTCTTCTTCGACATCCTTCGTGCGATAGCTTGATTGAGGACTTGAGGTTAGTAGATCCACACATGTTCCTTGATTGTGTCTTCCTCTGGTGGTTGCTTATCTCGTCTAGTCCTCCTCCTGTATCGGTCCGTGTCCTTCTCTCTCTTGCTCCTCCTCCTAGTCCTCCTCCTCCACCAGCCGCGAGCTGTGTGTGCTCCTTCTTCTTCGCTAGCCGGTTGTGCCTTCTTCGATCTTCTTGTTTGAACCCGCAGCTCATAGTAGAGGTAAACAGACTGAGCTGACCAACTGAGACAAGCTTTGGTTGGTGCTTTCTTGTTGCTGCCGCCGCTGCTGTTAGTTCATGTAGTCCTCCTCTTATGCTCCTTCTCCCTCCACGTCCAACCTTCTACTTGTTCTTGACCTCTCTCCTCCTGCTTCTTTCTCCTTCACGTGTCTATGCTTTCCGTTTGCATATGCTTTTGTTGTTCATGTCCTCCTTATATATATATATATATATATATATATATATATATATATATATATATATATATATATACCTGGTTCTTTCCTTAGTTGTTGCCGTTGTTGCTCTTGGCCTCCACCTCCTCTTGCGCTCCTTCTACCCGCTCCTACTACTTCTTCATCTGCTTTGCTTCTTCTTGTGTTGCTGCTGCTGTTCATATCATAATCCTCCCTCCTCGTCTACCCTTCAACAGGTTCTTGTCCTTCTCTCTTACTCCTTCCTTCTAATGGCCCTCCTGCTCCCTTTTTGCCTCCCCTCCTTCCTTCACCTAGTTGCTGCTGTAGTTGTTCATCTCCTCCACTCTTATGCTCCTTCTCCCTCTCCTTTGTCCTTCTGCTCGTTCTCCTTCTCCTTCTCCTTCTACCTCTCCCTTGTGGACCTCCTTCTGTTGGTCTTCTTCCCGCAGCATTTGTCCAGTCTTCAATTTTAACTGAGCACTCATCAGTCGTTCCTACTCTCTAAACACATGTTGTTTATTTATTTGTAGATTTCCTTTTTCTTAAACATCAGTTGTGGATTTCTTTCTCCCCATGAATCCATCTACACGATGTCAATCTCTCTCTCTCTCTCCATACATGCGAGTAAATAATTTTTTTTGAAATTCTGTGAGGAAATAAGGCCAAGAGTGTTTTTGTTACAATACCACAAATTAAATGGTCCTAAGAACCTCATCTCTGCTATTTGTTATGTAATTTCCTGTTAGAACTGGAGTTTCTAGCAACTGTGTGTGTAATATATGCCGCTAATGCTATAGACTACGAGCCTACGAGATATATGCTTTATTTAACACCAGTCATCGATCAGGTCTCGGTTTGTACAGTAGTAGCTAGCTGTGATTGCTGCCGACAACTCAGATTTCTTGATTGATATACACAATTTCTTGCCCACCAAGTTCCTTGCACAATATTTTACTCCACTTTCTTTATTTTTCCTTTATCATCAGGTTCAGGTGCATGCAACATGTTTCTGCTCTAGCTCTTATTACATGCTTATTATATAGCTACAAGCTTGTTTCTACTAGTACTTATACTACATTTTCTATTTTGTAGAAGTTGTCCAGATCCATGACATGGAACAAATAAGAGAGGCTGTACAATGTGATGAGGACATGACACCATCGGATACGACCATTGATTATAAGGTGCGCTCGTTCCTACATTTGCATAGTAATTTTTGGTACAATTCACTTGGTTCCACATGTATATGTCGTTATTTGAATGTAGATACAAATGTGTCTCAAAGTGCAAGTCCATCAAAGTTGAACTTTCGGTTCGTCGGCAGTCCGATAGTGCTTCATTGGGAAGGCCATAACTCATCCATCCGGAGTGCGATCGAGGTCAATGAGCACTTGATGGAAAGCTTATTTGATAAGCTTTCAAATAGATCTGGTCCCACCTCAATATCACATTGTCAAGGTCTCCAAATTATCGAGACATTCTACCGCTATTTTTGTCGGGTGCTACGGCGTCGTCGTAGGCTTGTTATTCACACTTGGGACCCAGGCCCAAGTTAGAGCATGCTCCAAGAAGATGGAGAACACCTAAGAGATGTCCAAGGACGTCCTCCTCCTTGGCCACCACCTTAGGAGGCCAGCAAGGACGTCCAAGCCAAGCCGGAGGCCCAGTCCAATTCGAGTTTGAGTCTGCCTCGGTCTTCTGGACTAGTCTGTAATAAAACAGACGCCCAGGACACATACGGACTCCGTTTTTGATGATCCACATATGGATGGAAAGATAATTTCATAAGATAACCAATGGCTTTGGTTTGAGGCCCAAATTCCATCAGAGTCCATGGGAATCGTCGAAACAAGTTGACGTCCAGAATCTGTCAGGACGCTGCGTCGTGGTCTTTTGAGCCGTTTGGGCCATGTAACGTGTCGAGACTCCTTAGGGACGTAAGTGGGGGTCCTTGGACGCCCCTTAGGCTTTATAATCAGTAGACGCCACCTACGTTAGGGCTTGAGTTTTGCTTTAGATTAATCTATCATTAAACAGTCGTCGTTATCGGTTTGCAAGACCCCAACTTCGAGTGCTTAATCATTCATCTGCAATTGTCACTTCAATTGAGTTGCGTTTTATCTTGTTCTTGCAAGACCCCAACTTTGAGTGCTTAATCATTCATCTGTAATTGTCACTTCAATTGAGTTGCGTTTTATCTTGTTCTTGCTTGTGTTCTTCGATTCGCAGCAGGGATTAGCCTTCGTGGCGAGGTCAACCGGATTGTGACACGGTTGATAATCGGAGGAGATGTGGTGTTAAGGTTGCAGGGTTCGGGTCTTTGTGATCTGAAGCCAGATCGGTGTGTCGCTTCCGACCAAATCGACAGTTATCTTGAACCTGACGGAAGATCGGGAATCACGTCCCCATCAAGTGGTATTCAGAGCTAAGGTATACCGTCAAGTTCATATTTACCCTAGTTTAGTTGATTTTTGCCTTCGTCCCATAGTCCACCGCCATATTTGTTTCCTGTCCTACAACCATCCGCGCCATAGTCTTTGCATATTTTAGTTTCAGAGTCCGCCGTATTGAGTTTGTGTCCTAGGTCAAGGTCTTGTTGTTGGTTTAGTCTGTGTTCTTTTCTAATTTGTATTGATCCCTCCATCCGCCATCATCCCGTTAGATCATCAGTTTGCATCTTGTGTCCACATAAAACCCTGATTCGAGCAGTTTTCATAAAACAGTCATAACTTTTGCATCCGAACTCAAAACGGGGCAAATTTTATATCTACGGAGAATGCTAGAAAATTTTAGCTGGGTTCGCAAATTTTAGAATTGCGAAATTCGATCAGGAACATCGAGTTTCAGGGCCAAAAGTTTTGGCCAGGTTTTTAGATCACAATCCTGAATTTGTATAGGCCATATCTTTTGTCCAATTGAGCTCAAATTTTTTAAGATTTGTTTTTGTATGTTCCTTGCTGAAAAAAATATCAAAAGAGCAAAAGCAAGAAAAAAATTTGGACAAAAAAAGAAAAAAATAGCAAAAGAGAAGAGAAGAGATAAAAAAGAAACACATAAGGAACACTCGATTGCTCTATTGTTTGTGGTGCCTTTTGCCTTGTCCGTATTTCCATTGCTATCTTTCATATTTGTTTCACTCCCTTGTGTGTCACAACTGGTGCTAGGAACACGTATAGACCAGCAACTAGGACAAGTGCTCTTGACATTTATTCAATATTGCTATCTGTTACTGAATTGTGTGCCACGTATATATATTTGTTCTTTGTGTGCCTTTTAAGCTCTACATATATACTCCAGATCAGTACATAAAAAGATCCTTACAATCTTAGTGCCACGCTCTCATCGGTATCACAAACCAGCCGTCGGTTGTACCATCCACTGCTTGCGTTGGTAAGAACTTGGTAAGAACTTGATAAGACGTGTGTGAGGGTGTGATTCCACTGACCCATAAATAGTTGATAGGGTACTTATTTTGATTCTAACAAAATGTCAAACAACGAGTTTCTTTTTAAGAGTGTATTGCAGGACATCATGGATGGACTGTCTACGAAGTTTGCACAACAAGTGCTCAGTTCTCAAATGGAGAAGGCGGAGCAAAACTAGTTCAACATCTTGTTTCAAATATACTTTGTTGTGAAGGAATGGCGTTGTCGTGTTATGATTGATGGCGAGACTTGCAACAACCTTGCAAGCTTGGAGATGGTTGAGAAGCTTAGTCTGACCACAAAGCCACATCCACGTCCATACTACGTCCAATGGGTAAATTCTTGGGACAAGATAAAGGTAACTGAAATTGCACGCATTGAGTTTTCCCTTGGTCCTTATAAGGATAGTGCTGAATTTGATATAGTACCTATGCAATCATGTCAATTATTATTTGGTAAACCATAGATATTTGAAAATAATGTTGTGCACCGTACCATTACTAATAAATATTTGTTCAAATATAATGGTACAAAAATTACACTTATACCTATGACTACTGCTCAAATTTTAAGGGAAGATCTCCTAAGGGCCGAGAGGAGGAAGAATGAGCCTTTTAAAAAAGAATGGGTTATTTCAAATGTTACAATACCTTCATCTAGATCTGAATTTTTACAAAATGAAGATATTACTTTGCCTCTTGTTGGAACTAATATTTTGCAGCATGTATCCAAAAACGAGGACAAGGTGCCTGAGAAAGAACATGTAAATGTATCAGATAAGAGCTCTCTTATTGTAATGAATTTTCCCACCAATGATGCTAATAATCCTATACTAAAATCTTCTATTGATTTACCTTTGTCACATGGCGAATGTTCTACTGATCTTTGTGATAAAGAAGAGTTGTGTGATAGTGGTATGATTATTCATGTGCAGCAACCAGTGAATGAGAATGATTCTTTTGTTTTGAAACAAAATACTTGTGCTAAAAATAAACAATTGCTTCCAATTGCCACTGAACAAGATGAACTAAAATTGTTGACTTCTTTAAATACTTTGGATTATATTGAGTTTGATACTTTGTGTGCTCTTACTACTTTGGAAGAGAAATTTTGGTTTGCTGAATTGTCACGGTCATCTAGATGTACATTTCACTTTATTAGCAAATATAATAATAAAGGAGAGTATATGGTACACAGAGTTTATATTTGTTCAAATCTGAAATCTCCTTTTATTGTGCAACAATATGATAATTTCGAGGCTTACAATAGATATAATCATGTCATGTCAAGATCTCTAAGTTTTGTTATAAAGCAATAGGTTAAATTTTAAGAAGGGCAGCAATATTGGTTACTACCTACAATGTGTTCTCCAACTAAGCTCAAACCGAGGACGGTTTGTTGTCAAGAAGGGGAGGATGATGAGGACATGACACCATCGGATGCGACCATTGATTATAAGATACGCTCGTTCCTACATTTGCATAGTAATTTTAGATACAATTCACTTGGTTCCACATGTACATGTCGTTATTTAAATGTAGATACAAATGTGTCTCAAAGTGCAAGTCCATCAAAGTTGAACTTTCGGTTTGTCGGCAGTCCGATAGTGCTTCATTGGGAAGGCCATAACTCATCCATCCGGAGTGCAATCGAGGTCAATGAGCACTTGATGGAAATCTTATTTGATAAGCTTTTAAATAGATCAGGTCCCGCCTCAATATCACATTGTCAAGGTCTCCAAATTATTGAGACATTCTGCCGCTATTTTTGTCGGGTGCTACGGTGTTGTCGCAGGCTTGTTATTCACACTTGGGACCTAGGCCCAAGTTGGAGCATGCTCCAAGAAGATGGAGAACTCCTAATAGATATCCAAGGACGTCCTCCTCCTTGGCCACCACCTTAGGAGGCCAGCAAGGACGTCCAAGCCAAGCCGAAGGCCCAGTCCAATTCAAGTTCGAGTCTGCCTCGGTCTTCTGAACTAGTCTGCAATAAAACGGACGCCTAGGACACATACAGACTCCGTTTTTGATGATCCACATATGGATGGAAAGGTAATTTCATAAGATAACCAATGGCTTTGGTTTGAGGCCCAAATTCCATCAGAGTCCATGGGAATCGTCAAAACAAGTTGACGTCCAGAATCTGTCAGGACGCTGCGTCGTGGTCTTTTGGGCCGTTTGGGCCATGTAACGTGTCGAGACTCCTTAGGGACGTAAGTGGGGGTCCTTAGACGCCCCTTAGGCTTTATAATCAGTAGCCGCTGCCTACGTTAGGGTTTGGGTTTTGCTTTAGATTAATCTATCATTAAACAGTCATCGTTATCGGTTTGCAAGACCCCAACTTCGAGTGCTTAATCATTCATCTGCAATAGTCACTTCAATTGAGTTGCGTTTTATCTTGTTCTTGCTTGTGTTCTTCGATTCACAGCAGGGATTAGCCTTCGTGGCGAGGTCAACCGGATTGTGACACGGTTGATAACCAAAGGAGACGTGGTGCTAAGGTTGCAGGGTTCGGGTCCTTGTGATCTGAAGCCGGAACGGTGTGTCGCTTCTGACCAAATCGATAGTTATCTTGAACCTGACAGAAGATCAGGAATCACGTCCTCATCAAATAACAACATGTACATGTCACAATCTAGTTGTCCTTGGGCATCTCTTAGGTGGCCAGCAAGGACGTCCAAGCCCAGCTGGAGGCTCAGTCCAATTCGAGTTCGAGTCTGCCTCGGTCTTCTAGACTAGTCTGCAATAAAACAGATGCCCAGGACATATACAAACTCTGTTTTTGATGATCCATATATGGATGGAAAGATAATTTCATAAGCTAACCAATTGCTTTGGTTTGAGGCCTAAATTCTATCGGAGTCAATGGGAATAGTCAAAACAATTTGACATCTAGAGTCTGTCAGGATGCTGCGTCGTCGTCTTTTGGGCCCTTTGGGCCATGTAATGTGTCGAGACTCCTTAGGGACGTAAGTGGGGGTCCTTGGACGCCCATAGGCTTTATAATCAGTAGCCGCCACCTACGTTAGGGTTTGGAATTTTCTTAGATTATTCTGTCCATTGTCAGTTGCCGTCTTTCGGTTTGCGAGACCCCAACTTCGAGTGCTTAATCATTCATCAGCAATTGTCACTTCAATTAAGTTGCATTTTATCTTGTTCTTGCTTGTGTTCTTCGATTCGCAGCAGGGATTAGCCTTCGTGGCGAGGTCAACCGGATTGTGACATGGTTGATAACTAGAGGAGACGTGGTGCTAAGGTTGCAGGGTTCAGGTCTTTGTGATCTGGAGCCGGATCGGTGTGTCGCTTCCGACCAAATCGATAGTTATCTTGAACCTGACAGAAGATCGAGAATCACGTCCTCATCACAATGTTATTTTGTTGCCTGTCAGCTATTTTAGTTTTACTGTTGACAGGCAACAGTTCATGATGAGCTAATAAGACTGTTTATATAGCTTATTAGCTGTCAAGTTATCCTTGGCTTTCACTTTGTCTTTCAGTTTTCGAGCTATAACACTGATCAGACATTGTTGTCAATAAGTGGTGAAGCCAGGAGTGTATCCCCTCCTGATTCATCAGTTCTGTGTTGGGTATATGTTTGAATTTATGGTGAAACATTTGGTAAATTTTTCCTTTTCTCACATGAAATAAGTTGAGGGAGCTGGGATGAGTGGGGCAAGGGAAACCTGAGGTTTTTCATGCATTATTCATGCTTAATTCTTGCTGTGATGGATTAATATTCCATGTTCCGGCCTGGCAACATATAGCTTCTCTGATTTAGCTTTTTTGCGTTGTTCTTGAATGTATGAACTAATAATCTATAGTATTTGTTCATACTATATGCACAACTTCAGCAGTACACGTACCTGCTGTGTAGTGCGTGATGATATTGGTCTTTTTATTTTATTTTCTGGGAACCATGGCATCTAGCTTTTGTTGCATTGTACGTATGTGCTTAGCATTCTCGGCATTGTCCGTGTAAGTGATGGTTTGGTAGTTTTTATACTAGTTTTAATCGAAACTACGACATGTGTACAAGAGTACATGCATGGTTAATAAGTTCATTTCCTCATATTATATGCATTTTTTATCTAACAAAGTTCACTACTTATCTATTGAAGTGATGAACATTCTTCTTCGATCAGCCACTGCACCAATGAATATGAAGTTGCAAGTCGTTCATATTCAAATTTTGAGTTTAGGGATTTAAGTTTGCGCTTGGACTTGTAAGCTCCAAAGCTTCGATCAATAGTTAAAATTGTACAGGGAGTTGCATTGTTGATAAACAAACATCAGCAACTATTGAGCTAGCTGACACTACAGCAGAGAAGAACATCACTGGCGGTTCAAAACCCCCCTTCACTGGCGGATTTTGAACCGCCATAACCAACTCGGCAGTGATGAGCTGATCACATCACTACCGGTTATGCCAAACCGGTAGTGATACAAATGTATCACTGCCGGTTCGTGTTACAAACCGGCAGTGATACTTGAGCCATCACTGCCGGTTGTTTTAACCAACCGGTTGTGTAGATTATATTATCACTGCCGGTTTTCTTTGAACCGGTAGTGATATACTTTTCACAATTTGCATTTTAATAATTGTTTTATTTTTATTTCGAGGGGAGGTGGTGGGGTGGGAGGTCGGGGAGGTGGAGGTGGAGGTGGTTGCTATCGATCAATTTGATATCGATGTGAAGGTGGTTGTTGATCAGCGACAATACAAACCCATCAACATTTATATTACAAAAGTTTCAAAAAAAACTTTAAGTATCGAATTAAGAGTCGCATTACAATAGCCTATCAATGTGGTCTCTTCCGTACTACGCCTTGTACTTCTTAGTCCTCGCAATGGAGAATGATCCTGTCTTGGTCAATATCTCGTCCAACACAAACCTTGCTACCTCCTCTTGAATTCCTCTTATCTCAAAATCTAGCAACTGGTTGTGATTGTTTACTTTGCGCTGTAATTGAAGCAAGATGATATTGAGATGCACAAACGTAAGACAAAACAATAGAAATGGGATGCCTACGTACCATGTCATCTCCCTTATTTGTTTTTGCGCCAAAGTATTTTAGCATTGCCCACATAACATAGAACCCGCATTCGTTGTTCCCCATCGGTTGATCTAGGGTCTTGAGATCCTCCATATACTTTACACTGAATGGGGCACTCCATTGCTTTTGCATCTTGCTATCGAGATTTTTCCAATTCGGTAATGCCTTCATTCTATGTTACATTGTAAATGAAGTGTGAAGACCGAGGACATTACAATATCCTATGTGATTAGAAAGTGTTGTGATATTGGGTTCACTTACTTATTCAGCACTTTGACTAGGGGGTTGATAAGAGAAAGTGGCTTTTTCTTTGAGTCCCACACCTCGATATGTGAATCTTGAAGATAGATATCTACGAGGATGAAATGGTTGCTGTAATCACAAAGTCCATGTTATTGAATGACATATCAAGAAAAGAAACACTAAAATAAGGGTCGAGAACACATACTCGCAGTTGTAGGGTAGGAGTACGTTTGTTTTGTTGTTTCTGAACATCCTTTCAAACTCAATCTTCAAACTTGTTGGTACATAGTCATCATCACCAGGGGCGGTGCATGTTGTCTCATTTACAAATATGGGATCCAAGAAGTCTATATTGCTCAATTGCTTCTTTAGGCACCATTTTGCCATACACCTGCATAATAAACATATGATATATTCAAATGCAAATCACGTAGTTTATTATAACGTTGTGAGGGTAGGGTACTTACATAGACCATATCATCAAAATCTGTGTATCGAGCGAGCGCCGTTGGAAGAGCTGAAAGAGGTGTTCATAATAAATAGTATGCACCGTTTCTTCAGGATGATTAAAAACCATTCCGGGAGGGATGCAAACTTCAAAACCGACACAGTCTCCGTTGGCAGTATCCAGGGAGTAATAATCATGCAACTGTCGCATGTATGTTGGCAAATCTTTATACTCTTGTTCGGTGGCGACCAAAGGTTTGCCTCTTGAATACTTGTATGCGACCGTGGCTTTTTCAAAATCTCTCGTTCCGTAATACAACTCCGTGGCCCTCTCCATGGATATGCCCATGTTGTTGGCCAAGTTCTGTATCTCTAGCAATTCTTTGGTGTGTATTTCTCTAGCTCTGCTCCGAGAGGGCTTTACCCTACGGTTTTGTTCATACGATCTCGGATGAGATGATTTTAATGAAAATTGTGGCTCTCGACGAGATCTACAACTTTTTAGTTTTTAGTTTTTTCATTTGAGGTCTTTAAAATGTTAAAAAAAATTAAACGAAGTTTCAGCAGTATATTAATTACGTATAAGCGCATGTACTCTCATTTTATTTCCTAATCATACACTATCATCAACGTAATTAATGGTGATTGGTTAATAAATGGAAACTATTTAATGCAAAAAAACTGGTTTTTGTCCTCTAAAATGCATTATATTTGAGAACAATTTTTGAATGTTAGAATTCAATATACTACAAGGCAGAGGGAGTATATAAAAATGGTTAGGATAATTTAAAAATAATATAGGATTTCTTCTAATAAGTTTTGGAAAGTTGAAAAACTCTATAATTTTAAAAAGAAATTATTGAAAACTCTGGGAGACGCTCAATATTTGGTTCTATGTTTTCGACTCCGACCCGCCGGCAGTGGACGGCTCTAGCGGCTGCTACCTCTTCACGCTCTCGGGTTCTTCTACGCGGGGTTGCCGAGCTTGGCGCCGCCGTCTGGGTGATGGCCGAACCCCACCCCGCGGCCGCCTCGCTACCGGGAGGCGGCTCATGTACGCGTCCCTCGTCCCGCTAACGGCCGCCGTCGGCCTAGCAGTGGCCATGCTCTTCTGGTGACGTACGTATACCGGTATACGTAGCTAGTACGACGTTCTCGTTCGTCGTCGGTTGCTGCGTTGTCCAGCTAATCACCGGCAGAGCTACGTAGAGGCTAAACTGGGTCATGGCCCCCCCCCTTGGTCGTGGACATTTTAATAGAATATGATATACTGAGACATGTTGGCATGGCCATCAATAGATTAGCTAAGTTGGCAATAATTAGACGAGAATGACCATCAATTTCTTGCTCTCATCTCAATAGTACCTATGTTGCTTGCGATTCATTTACTAGATCTTGGTTGTAGTCTGAACTTTGCAGACTCTGTGTAGCAGCTCTAGTTTTATTTGTAGGCCTACATTATTTTCTCACTTAAAATGATTAAAAAAGTTCACATACACCCTATCCTCTTGCTGATTCACATTTCACCATACTGTTAGCTTCTTGAGGATGCATCGCAAGTTTGGTAGTAAACTGTATGTTAATTTGTGGTAAAAGGAAATTTTTTCTGTGTGTTTTCCAAAAAATGTCAAGATAATGTTAATTACCTTGACGGTTTATGCAATAACCACAAAAAAAATACAAAACTGTCAGGGAATTAGGAATTTTCCTATCGGTTATGTGCACTCATAAGCTAATTAGGAATTTTTCTGATGGTTATTTATTTTCTCTGTGTGTTTTCTAGAAACCGTCAGGATAATATTAATTTTTCCCATATGTTTTCTAAAAACCGTCAAGATAATGTTAATTAACCTGATGGCTTATGCAACAACTGTAAAAAATCAAAACCACTCTACAGTGTTCGATCATCGTGCATGTCCTACCCGCGCAAGTACTACTAATTGTAGTTAACTCTCACATGTCCTACCGGACATTAATTAAGGCGACCCACACCGCCACACGGCCACACCACACGCAAGCAGCTGGTTCAATCCTAGCTAGACGAGCTTCGTTCCGGCAGATAAAACCTGTCACTACCGAGTTTCAATTTATCGGTAGCAAAAAAAAAATACCGGAGGTCACCGATAAACGGGTTTATTGGATTTATCGGAAAATTTCTCGATCAAAAATAAAACAAAATAATACCTAATTTCACTAGAAAATTATATAAGTTGTCTCTAAAGCATTTAACATCAAGAACTAACACATAATAGTATTGGTATAATAGAGTACCATATTTTTATGTAGGTGGACTAGTGAAAATTGGAATCTCGGCGATAAATAAATTTTATCGGACCTCAGCGATAAACGGGATTATCGGGTTTATCGAAATTTTATCGCCGATAAAATTTTCCCTGGTCACTACCTAACCCGACCTACCCATCATCAGTTTCTCTCTCTGACCATGACGTCTCTCTCTGACCATGACGTCTCTCATCCTGTTTGCTAGACGGTGACAGGTGCTGGTGCTGATACTGATACTGATGCGGATTTGTTGTGAGAGAAAAATACTACTGAATGACTGGTTGATTCTGACTGATAAGCTCAAACAAACAAGGTGTCTGTAGTCTTCGAGCGTCCCAATTGTCTCTCTATATATCAATTATTACTATACTATACTCCCTCCGTCCCAGAAAAAGTGTCGTTTTAGGTTTTTCAGACATCGTGTTTGACCGTTCGTCTTATTCAAAAATTTTGTACAAATTATAAAATAAATAAATCATTATTGAAGTATCTCTAATGATAAAATAAGTCATAACAAAATAAATAATATTTATTAAAAAAATTTGAATAAGACGAACGGTCGAATACGATGTCTGAAAAACCTAAAACGACACTTTTTCTGGGACGGAGGGAGTACTATACTGTACTCCTTATGTTTAATCGCATCGCAATCGGCTATTGTAGATCCAGTACAATGTGCAATCGGCTATTGTAGATCCAGTACAATGTTTTTGTGGCATCTCAATAAACTGTTACGTGATGAAATGTTGGTCAAGTTGCAACCAGTGGATTTTCTTGTTGGTCCTCTGGAATCATATATAGCTGACGGTGAATGCTACTTTTTTCTTAACAACTCCACGGGAAGTGCTATAACTTAGAACAGCGAATCTGAATGCTCATTCACGTAACAGATAGTGATTTGTTGAAATGATAATGTTTTGTCTATACACGCCACTAATAAGCTTTTCTGACATAGTGGAGGAGGAGAACATGAACAACAAAAGCAGATGTGCAAACGGAAAACACAGACACGTGAAGAACTGATGCGAGTAATTTGCGTGATATTATAGGGTAATATCTCCTTGTGCCTGATGTTCCAATTTATCTAGTTCAGCTGCTGCATGAAAAATTAGGTGGTAGTAATGCAGAACTGATATGAGTGTAAAGTTTCGATTTACTCTGAGGAAGATAGTATAAGCATCAATATAAGCAAAATTTCAGCAAACAAACAATATTTTCCTCTCACAATAGTACTTTTCAACGAACGAACAGTGTTTTCCTCTCATAACAAATCAGCATAAGCATCAGTATAAGCCATTCCTCCTGTATGTACATAGAGTGATAGAGATAGAGGTACATGCTTATATCTTGCCCGGTCAAAATTAACAAAAGCCTGTTTACTACTAATTGAACGGCAAAAGCAGGAGCGGTTCATTTATTATTGACTGAAACTGAAGCCTGGTTATTACAAGTTACAACAACCCCAAAACTGGAACTCGAGCAGAACAAAGCCTAACAGTAAAACAAGAAAAAAAGGGACAGGTCTGCAAAATTGACAGGAGACATTGACCGAAAAGAAGGAACCCTAACGAAAAGGAAATACTGTAGTTGACAGACCATCACTCTTCAACTGCATTCACCGCTCGCTCAAGTCCTGTGTGCCATCATCCTCCTGCAAAAAGGTTAATAAACAGACAAAGCCTGCAGGTCATAATTAAGTAATGGATCGAATACCAAAATAAGAGATTAAGTTTATACTTGATGTGCAAGAATATCAATCTTAGGACCGGAGGTGTCGGCAGAGGAGGTGGATAAAGCTAGCTAGGTACTTAGGCAGAGCCGCAATGCATGCCATGGACAGAGCTCGCCTAACATGCTACTAAATCGGTCTGGCCATTTGGGCTTAGCTATACTATACGTCTATACCTTGCCTGGCTGTTGGTCCTTGCAGGCTGCATGCAGGCGATTGGTGGTCAGAGCTAGAAGACACGCCGTACCTGTGCAATTGCCATGTCAAGGCCCACACATAGCATGTCGGTAATCATTAACTACTGCACAGATTATCTTAAGGGAGGCATCCACTGGCGCCCTGATGATTGACACGTGATTGGAATGGAAACCTGTAAAATTACAGTGTCCACCGAACCGATCACCAATGGATGAAAAACGAACTGCTCAAGATCGAGTCGCCTTCCACCTGACATCTCTTTCTTGAGCTGCTCCTAGAGTGCAAGTGTTCTATTCTTATTACAAAAAAAGTTAAGGTGTTCTATCTCCTTGCTTCGCCAGTTCGCCTTAGCTTTCCAGCTGGCCGGGCGGCGGCGGCGGCGGCACGCGCCACCGGATCCGCAGGCACCTCTCGACTTAAGCTCTCCGCCGGCCGGGCCGGACAACCGGACCATACCCGCACCTTCTCCCTGTCGCGTTGCGCGCGCGCGCTCTCGGCAGCTAGCAGATCGAACCTCGAGGCTCGATCCTCCCCAGCCCTTTCCATGCATGGTGGCCGGCCTCTCGCCCCGGCCCGATGCGCTACTCACCTACAAGCAAGTTGCACCCTCACCGCCAGCCGGCCTCTCCCAGGCTTCCCAGCTGCCTGCCTACCTGGTCCGCTAGTCGTTCTCCTCTCTCCTTATACTACATACGTACAGGACAGGACTACAGGAGTAAGGGAAAGGAAAAGCTCAAGTACGTTCTATCCTTGGTCACGCGATATATGGCTAGATCAGTAGATCTGCACTCGATCTGCTGTTACAATATTATGCTTAGGACAGAATACGAATTAAGTAGTAGCCTAGTAGGTGCGTGTGTAGGGAAATGGATTATGGATCCATCCACAAACCTCATCAGTTGTCTATGAAGTTCAGGGCGAGCTCGCAGTAGTCGGATCCCACGAGGCTCGCCGCCGCGACCAGCAGCAGCAAGCACAAGAAGTAGAGGGCGACGCCGGCTCTGCGCCGGCGAGGAGATGGCGCGAGTTCCACCTCCAGCCGGCGCCCGGCGTATATGGTGCCCAGGGCGCCAAAGAGGGTGACCAGGAGGAGGAACAGGGGGAGCTGAGACAGCGGCACCGGCACGTCCGCCTCTGCCTGCGGGGAGCGGGATGAGGAGGCAGCCGCCACGAGCTGCTCCACCAAGCCACCCACTGCAGTGGCGCCCGTCGCGAAGCCAACCCGGTACAGCTTAGACGGGAGGTTGCGGCGGAGATCCTGCATAAACTGGGATTCCCCGCCGGCGAGCGGCAGGGCAGCGGCGGCGTTCTCACCACCGTTGCGGATGCCGTCCATGACCACAAGCTCCTCCTCTCGCCCTGGTCTTCCTCTTCTTCTTGTTGTCTGCCCTGTGTGGACTTTGTGGAGCGGTACATGTTACCTGCCGCTGCTGATTAGCGAGTTTTAGGGCAGGTTTGATTCGCCGTGTTTAACTTTAACAGGTATTGGTCATGGGTTGACTATAGGGTGTTCGGATATTAATAATAATAGACTAATTAGGTTTAATAGATTCATCTCGTAAATTAATCTCAATCTATGCAATTACTTTCGTAATTAATCTATGTTTAACACTTCATGCGTGTGTCCAAACATTCGATGTGATAGGTGTTAAAAAACAAGAGAAATCCAACGATGACAGATGTCGACGAGACCGGACCTCCAACTTCCTATGGCGACCGAACCCAGACCCCCACCCAGCCCGCCGCCATCCACTCCGGAGCCGCCGGCCACCAACCCTCCCGCCGGCCGCCGGCCATGTAAGGGCCCGGCTTCCCTCTCCCCAGATGCCGCACCCTTCTACCCGCCCTCCATCCCTGGCCGCTCGAAGGCGATGCGGTGGTCCTCAGAATCGGATCCTTCCGGGGACGAATCCGACGGCGAGATGGACCCCCATCAGGCCACGACGGGCGGGTCGCGGGCAACCATGGAGGCACGGAACACCTCCCAGCCGCACTGCCCCGCAGACCCGCCGACAATGGAGGAGATCGACCTGCCCCAGATCCAGATCCACGGGCCACCAAAGAAGAAGTGGGGAATCCGCAAGCGAAGGTCGCGCCGCCAGTCCCGCCTGCTGAAACTGGCAGCCACTGAGCAAGTCCGCACCGCCGCAGTCGAGATGGGGGACGCCGTCGGGGCCGCCGCTCCTCGGGGCCACATCCCCGCTCACCGAAGGCTCGGTGACCGTGCCAATGACCGTCGTCCGGTTGGCCAGCGGCTGGGCCGCCTACCTGCTCACCAGAGGTTGGGGCCGCGCATGCAGGTTGATGGACGGCGCCCGGTCCACCAGCGGCTGGGGCCCCGTGTTCCTCGCCGGGGGCGACGTCGCGTCTCCCCGCCGGATGACGAGGGGTGGCAAGAAGTCCTCAACCGGGCGGGAGATGGCCCGGCCACTTGCAGGGCCGGCGAGCGGAGCAGCCAGCGCAAGAGGATCCCTGACTTCCTCAAAGGCCGCTGCTTGAACTGTTTCTCCTACAACCACCGCATCGCCACCTGCCGCCGCCCCCTCCGGTGCCTCAACTGCCACGGCGACAACCACATGGCAAGGAACTGCAAGTGGCCACGCTCCCCGCCGATTGCCGGGGCGGGTCCAAGCATCCCGGCGAGAGACCGCTTTGTCCGTCCTAGGCGTGCAAGCGACAGCGACGCCACCCCGGCCGGCTCCAATGCCAGTGGGACAACGCCAGCTAACAGCGGTGACGAGCGGCCCCGCGACCCGACGCCGGCAGAACGCGACCCCCTACCACCGGGCCACCTGGAGGAACGCCCCTGGGAGGGCGCCTGCATCATTCAGAGGAACACCGCCATCGACGCCGAAGAAGAGGGCCTCCGGTTCGCGATCACCGTCCTGGTTGCGGACTCTACCCGGGAGGTCCCCTTAACGGACGCAGCGCGAAGCATCAGGTCCATCCCTGGGGTCGAAGAGGCCTCCTTCTCCATCAAGGCCTTTTACCCAGAGAACTTCATCGTCACTTGCAACTCCGCCGCGACAAGGGACCGGGTGCTCGCAGCTTCGCCGCTGCCATTCGCCGGGACATTCCTCAACCTGATGCCTTGGACTCGCCTCGCCAATGCCGAGACGGCAGTCATGAAATTCAAAGTGGGTTTGGAGCTGGAGGGAATCCCACCGCACGCCTGGTCGGAGGACACGGCGGCCAAAATCATCGCCCCAAGCTGTTGGCTACAATCGGTGGACCAAGCGACCTCGGCAAAGGCAGATTTCTCCGCCTACAAGATCACTGCGTGGACCAGCGATCCGCGCGCCATACATAAAGTGGTGTGGCTCCACATTGCTGAAAACGAGATCATGCATATCACCGCCGTCCCGGGGTTCGGCAACCTCCCTCCTTTCATCGGCAGGAAGAAGGTCCTAAGCTACCGGGTGCTCGTGCACCTCAAGCACGTCACAGACTTCGAGCCGGAGGATCCTACCCCGCCTCCTTCGCCTCCGGATCCCGATGATGATGAAGGACAGCACGACGGCAGCAGGGACCGTCACCACTTCGCTCGTGGTGCTGCGGTTCACCGCATCCAGGGATTCCCCACTGCGCGCGGCATCGTCGACGGCGACCCGATTCCAAACCACCTGCGGGGAAGCTACCGCCGCAGGGACTTCCAGGCACGCACCCCGCCCGCCGAGGCCGCGGGGGAAGCAGGGGCGACGCCCAGTTCAGCCGCCTTGGCCACGACTGGGACTCTGATGCCAATGATGGAAGACGAGCTGGTGTCAATGATGGCTGCAAGATCTGAATCTGCCGCAGATGATCTGACCTTCGACCCAATGATCGTCGAGGCAGCCACTGCCGGGACACCGCAACAGCAGCCGGCATCGACCTCTGTTGCTACTGGGTGTGCGGCGGAACTTGCTTCCCCCGCCCAGGTTTCTGCATCGCCGGCGCAGGAGATCAACAACACCGCTCCAGCGACGGACTCCAGCGCACTGCAAACAACGTCGGTGGCCCAAGAACCCAAGCGCGCGGTGGAACCTACTTCCCCCACCCAGGACGCCGATATGCAAGCAGCGAACACAGGCAGCGACTTGCCGAACAGAGCAGATCGCGTGACTGAGAGGGACGCCACTACATCGCAGTTGAGCATGCAGACACCAACGAGACAGCCGGCTGTTACAGAGCCAGCGGCGGGGTGTGCGGCGGAACTTGCTTCCCCCGCCCAGCCACCTCTCAACAATGCAGACATGACCATGGGCGGGAAGCGCGCCATGGAGACCCCAACGGAGCCTACTCGGCAGCTAATCTCGACGGCCTCGCCACCAAGTGAGCCAACCCCAACTACCCAGGAGGCGGCGTTGCGGCTCAACAGCTTCGTGCAGCAGGTCCAGGTCATGCGGCCTACGCCAATCATCGCTGCTCCACCTAACCACAAGGAGTTCTCCAAGGTCCAGCCACCAGTGCGCAGCAGACGCATCGCGGCCCAGCGTATGGATCATATCCCCGCATCCAAACGCGGGGAGGTATTGCTGATGCGCCGTATGGGACTGATCCCTGCCAACGCTGCACCAACGTCTGCATCTCGGAGGACATACGAGAATGTCTTCAACGCGAAGCTATCCTCAGCGGACGCCATGGCATTCGACGATATGATGCCGGCCGTCAAGCCCCGTGGAGCGCAAGGAACGCGGGGTGCACGGCGGCCGCTGGCCGTCGCGGCCTGAGGACTCGGTGCGGGACCCGGAGTACGGTGCCCATGAATAACACGAGCATCTTATCGTGGAATGTGCGCGGCCTCAACGCGCAGGCGCGACGCGACAACGTCCGCACCCTGGTGGAAGACGTCCGCCCTTCGATCGTTTGTCTGCAGGAGACGAAGCTTAATGTAATTGACACTTTTCTCGTATTCTCCATGTTCGGTAGAGACTTCCAGGAGTTTGCATATTTACCTGCTGCCAACACTCGGGGGGGGATCCTGATCGCCGGCCGTCATTCTTGTGTGACGCTGTCGAGCGTCCTGGTCGGCTGCTACTCCATCACGGTAGCTGTCTGTCCGTCCACTTCGAACGGCGATGATGAAAGCAAGTGGTGGCTCACATCTGTCTACGGCCCAAACGAGGACAGTGAGAAAGCACTCTTCCTCGAGGAGCTTGAAGCCATCCGTGATGAGTTCCAGGGGCCATGGGCAATTACTGGAGATTTTAATGTCATCCTGAAAGAAGCCGATAAAAACAATGAACGTGTCGACCGTGCTAACTTGAGACGATTTCGGCGAACGGTGGCTACGCTTGGCCTCCAAGACATGTTCATGCACGGCAGATCCTTCACTTGGAGCAGCGAACGGAGTGAGCCCACGCTGGTGCGCCTTGATCGGGTGCTCATCTCCCTGGAATGGGACTCCAAGTTCCCCAATGCGCACCTTAGAGGCCTGGGCTCCGACGCTTCGGACCATTGTCCGCTGCTGCTTCAAACCAACATTCAGAGGGTCGCGGCTGGCCGTTTCCACTTCGAGCTCTTCTGGCCCAAGCTCGATGACTATGACGACGTCGTCGCCATGGCATGGCAGCGACCACAGGGCGTCACCGATCCTCTGCTACGTCTGGAACTGATGCTCCGCCAACTTGTTCGTGAGCTCAAGCACTGGTCGTCCACGCGGATTGGAGATGTCAAGGAACAGTTGTTGATCGCGCGCGAACTCGTACTACGCCTGGACATCGCTCAGGAGCGTCGGGCGCTCAGCGAGGACGAGATCGCCCTGCGCAGGCGTATGAAGCTTCATTGCCTTGGTCTCTCCTCGCTAGAGCGGACCATGGCCAGGCAACGGTCAAGGATACGGCAGCTGCAAGACGGCGACGCCAACACGGCGTACTTCCACCTGGTCGCGCGCGGCAACAAGCGGAAGACATACATCCCCGCGCTGACAGTAAATGGGCACACCATGGTCGAGCATGAACACATGGAAGCAGCCGTGAACGTCCATTTCACTTCAGTTTTCGGTACTGCAGCAGCTGGAGGGGTCACAATCAACTTCAACAGCCTGGGCATCGCCCCAACCGACCTCAGCGAGCAGGGAGCTGCCATTGGAGCGGACGAGGTGCTCGCAGCCATAAGGGCGATGCCGCCGGACCGGGCGCCGGGACCGGATGGGTTCCCGGGTGCGTTCTACAAGTCCGCATGGCACATCATCAGCGGGGAAGTGATGGAGGCCATCGAAGCTTTCTGTGCAGGAAACACCAGGCACCTGCGGAAGCTGAACAACGCCATTGTAGTGCTGCTCCCTAAGATGATCGGCGCCAACAGCCCGTCAGATTTCCGTCCCATCACCATGATACACAGCTTCTCCAAGCTGCTCTCCAAGATTCTTGCTCTCAGGCTCGCACCGAGAATGAAGGATCTCATCGATCATAACCAGAATGCTTTTGTGCGCGAGCGCTCCATCCATGATAACTATAAGTATGTCCAACGTGCAGCAGTCCTCATCAGGAAGAAGAAGAGGCCCATGCTTCTACTCAAATTAGATATATCGAAGGCGTTCGATACCCTGTCTTGGCCTTTCCTAATGGAGGTTCTCAGGGCCAGGGGCTTCGACGAGCAGTGGTGCGGCTGGATCGAATCTCTACTTTCCACTGCAACCTCCAGAATACTTCTCAATGGGCTACAGGGGCCTCCGATCAGGCATCTCCGCGGCGTTCGGCAGGGTGATTCTCTTTCACCACTGCTATTCATCATTGCCATCGATATACTACACCGGCTCTTTCTCAAGGCAGTGGAGGATGGGGTGCTCAAAAAATTGAAGCCGTCGGCTGTGAAGTACCAATGTAGCTTCTACGCCGATGACGTCATAATGTTCATCCGGCCATCCGTCCAGGAGGCGAGGGCAGTCAAGGAGATACTGAGAATTTTCGGTGCAGCCTCTGGTTTACAAACAAATTTGGCCAAGTGCTCGGTTACACCTATCTACGGCGGGGAGGACGTCATTGATCAGGTGGTCCAAATACTTGGATGTCAGGTGCAACCTTTCCCAATCAAATATTTGGGGCTGCCGTTGAGTACGCGACCAATCCCCAAAGCAAGCTACCAGATGGTCGTCGAGCAAGTGGCTAGGAAGCTGCCACCATGCCAAGGGGCTATAATGGCGAGAAGCGGCCGATTGGTTTGGATCAAGTCCGTGCTAAGGTCCATACCGGTCTACGCTATGATGGCGGAAAATTTGCCGGCTTGGGCCAGGAAGGAGATCGACGCCATTTGCAGAAAATTCTTTTGGGCCGGTGCGGAGCAGTCTGTGCGCGGTAAGTGCATGGTGGCATGGAAGAGCTGCTGCAGGCCGACGGACTTGGGAGGGCTCGGCATCTCCGACCTTCAGCTGGCAGGGTACGCTCTCCAAACAAGATGACTTTGGCTTCAACAGGCCGACGAGCAGCGCGCTTGGTCGCAGTTGCCGATCAGCGTCTGTCCACAAGTCCGAGCTTTTTACAAGGCATCGACGTTCTCCGTCGTCGGGAACGGGCAGCGCACACGGTTCTGGGAAGACCGCTGGATCATGGGGGAATCCGTGCAAGATCTGGCGCCCTGTCTATACAGCATTGTGCCAGCAAGGATCAGGACCACACAGACAGTCGCCACGGCACTGCCCGGGAGGCTCTGGGCACGCAGCTTCTCAGGGGGCATGTCAGCGCAAGCAATCATCGATTATCTACATCTCTGGCACACAATCAGGGATGTGGAGCTCAGTGACCAGCAAGACAGAGTCGTCTGGAGGTGGACGCCTGACGGGAGTTACAACGCCAAATCAGCCTACCTCATGCTACACGCCGGATCATGCCGATTCGCTGGTCACCGTCTCATCTGGAAGACATGGGCACCGTTGAAGATCAAGATCTTCCTATGGCTCGCTTTTCGCCGTAGGCACTGGACGGCGGACCGAAGACGGCGTCACGGCCTCGAACATGATGAGCACTGCTACCTGTGCGATCAAGTGGAGGAGTCGATCGACCACATCATCGCTAACTGCCCGTTCACAACGGAGGTGTGGTTCCTCGTGCTGCAAGCTCTAGGCCTTCACCTGCCACAACCAGCGCCCACCGCCAGATCTTGGTGGCGGCGGCTGCGATCCGGCATGCCCACCAGTAAACGGTCGGGGATGGACTCCTTGTTCGCGCTGGTTTCTTGGCAAATTTGGAAAGAACGAAACACAAGGTGCTTCAGGAACGGGTTGACGGCCATCAGCGACTTCCTCCCTCTCATCAAAGCCGAGGCCGACAGGTGGATCGAGGCGGGAGCGACTGGCCTGCGTAGGCTGGCAGGGCGGTAGTCTGTAGCTTTGAGGTTATAGCTGTTTCAGGTGTTGTTTCTCTTGATGTAATTGTTTTCCGATTTTCTGGGGCTAATGCCCGCTCTCTTGTTTCATAAATTCTTCTCTTCTAATACAAAAATGCGCACTCTCGTGCGTATTCGCTAAAAAAAAGAGAAATCCAACACCCCCTTAATTATATAGGGGATTAGCGCGCGGTGAGGTGCAGGGCAGGGGGCACGCCGGCGCATGGGCAACAAGTCGCTACGGTTAATTGGATCCATTTGATCGCGGCGGAACGGCTCCGATGGGATGCCGTCGCAAGGAAGG
This sequence comes from Saccharum spontaneum, assembly GCA_022457205.1. NCBI lineage: Eukaryota > Viridiplantae > Streptophyta > Magnoliopsida > Poales > Poaceae > Saccharum > Saccharum spontaneum. The sequence continues at coordinate 10,306,510 of CM039587.1, forward strand.
AATGGAGATGGGTGTCCACACCACGCCCTGGGCAGCTAGCCAGATGTGACGTACGTGCCGTGTGCGTGCGAAATTGGCAGCTTCGCATAAGCTTTCAGCCGCTTATTTTCAGCTAGCCACTAGTATTTTTCTCTGACATAAATCAGCCAATAATACTTTCAGCTGTTTATTTTCAGCCTAAGCGAACAAGCCCCCAAGGCGTTCACGGGTGCTTGTCTCTCAAATTTCATTATTTTTCTATCTTCTTACACAGTTACACATATTTTTGTTCCTTCAAATTTCTCATGAACATAGGATTTGCATCATCTATTCGTTCATATTTTTTTGTTGAAAATTTTCGAGCATATTTAGATGATTGTTCTTTTGAAAAAAAAACACGGGGGCGTGGGAAGGCCGGGGCGGGTGGGAGCATACCTTCTCACGGTATAGCTAGTGTAGCAATGGTTGGTTGTTCGAAAAAAAGGATAAGCCTCGAGTTGATGCCAAACCTGGTCGACGGGCAGCTACACGAATGGGTCATACTAGCTACGTATATATATAACTCTCTTTAAGTTTTTATTATACTCCATTCATTCTAAATTATAAAACATTTTATTTTTTCTAGATACAATATTTTTTTCTATACATACGTAACAAAAGCAACGAATTTAGAAAAGATAAAACATCTTATAATTTCGAATGAAGGGAGTAAGACATTTTGACTTTTTTAATATGTAGTTTTTGTTGTGTGCTCCCCTTCATTCTAAATTATAATATATTTTGACTTTTATAGATACATTAATTTTACTATATGTCTTACTATTACTAAAGAGGCTCCAATAGAGACATCATGTTAATTATTCCAGCCACACTAGAAAAAGGTAAATCATATCTCATAATAATCAGAAACATCTAACATTTAGTTTTGATTAGAGAGTTAATTACAGAGGATCAGCTGTGGGGAGCAGGGCGCGTGGGCAAGTAATCACATGCTTAATTGGAGCCATTTGATCGCGGCAGAACGGCTCGGATGGGATGCCATCGCACGGAAAAGCAATGGAGCAGCTGTGCACACACCACACCCCTGTAGCGAAAAGTGACGTGCGTGCGGAGTTGGCTATGGGATCAAATTCGACGCTGCGCGATGCTGTGCGGGTAACGTCGTAATTGCGATGTGCGATTGACATTGACTCTTTCGGTAGCTAGAGAACGTTTCTAGTTCTCCGTAATGCTTCCTTGTACAGATTTTTGTTGCATCTTAAATTTTACATAAAATATAGAACTTCGTATCATATGACCATTTATATTTTTGTTGAAATTGTGTTCATGTACGTCGATCTGGATGTTTTTTTTTTTCAAATAGGAGCATGCATTATTGGAACGGATGGGAGGACGCACCGAGATATCGAGGATTCATTCATTCATTGGCTAGCGGCCTGGCGCGGTCAGCCAGTCGGGCAAAGTCAAAGAGAGAGCTAGCGCGCTGCTTGCGTTAGCGATGATATTGCCAACAGCTGTCAAGGGATCGGATACGTATAAACAATAACTAGTACAACTGTCACGTACTAATACGTCCGATCCAACCCCTAAAAAACCGCCCAAGTTTGCATTATGTTTTCATGGGCGTGTAGGATATTCTACTCTGTTATCATTCTAAATAAATAGAATAAGACAATAAAGTAGCGAGGTTAAATAAATTCTGAGTAAGTAAGTAGCAGTGAACTTTATTGATACAAAAATGCCATAGAAAACAGCAACATTTAAAACCTGTCGTCTGGATCCCTTTCAGTGGGCTGAACGGGAATCAGTTTCCTAATTTGGCCTCTTTGACTGGCCCATGAACTGCAAAGCTGAGAAGACCTTTCTAAGGCTTCAGAGGCTGAGATGGCAGCCCTCGTCAAATTATGGGCCTGCCGGCCTGCCCACTCCTGTGTTGTAGTGTAGCCAGCGCCTAACAGCCTAGCGCCCCGGCGGAGAAGGTACAAGAGAGAGACGGGGAAGAAGTATATAAGGAAAAAAATAAATATGTTGTTGATAAGCAGGTTCTAAGAAAAAAAACACAAGATTTAATATGAATAAATTACTTATACATATACATACTTTTAGGGGATGAGAAAAGATCAAAGAAAGGTGATTTAATACTTTTTATGTTCTAAATTAAAGACGTTTTGATTTTTTAGATACATTATTTTTCACTAAAAGTACGTATCAAGACATATATAGTGTATGTCAAAGTGAATAGAGAAAACTATGTATCGAAAAAAAGCTTTCAGAATGGAACGAGTAGAAATTAAAGGCGCTTAAAAGCCTGAGATGACAGAAGGGGAAAATAACATTATGCCTGGTTTAGATGGCAAAAAATTTATCTGAAAAGTGTTGTAGCACTTTCGTTTGTATTTGGTAATTATTGTTCCACCATGGTTTAAGTAGGCTCAAAAGATTCGTCTTTCAAATTACAGACAAACTGTGCAATTAATTTTTTTACCTACATTTAATGCTACATGCATACGTGCAAAGATTTAATGTGATGAAGAATCTTAAAAAAAATTTAATTTTTTATCCTAACTAAACGAGGCCTTACACTCACATGGATTGGTTTGGTAAGACAGCTGGCGCGCGCAATCCAAGGCCAACAGCGAAGTAGCAAGGGCCCTGTTTGGGCTAGAGCTAGTTTGAGCTAGTTTGCACTCAATTAACCCAAAAGTAACCAAACAGAAGGGCTAGAGCTAGTTTTTTTGCAACTAGCCTACCTAAAAAAACTATCCCTCTCAAGGTATGATTATTGGGGCTAGTTAGGGCTAGTTCTGATGGGACCCATAGAAAAATTATTTTTTTCCTCCTCAGCCGCACTTGAGCCGCACCTAGTCCGATGGGCCCAAAGAAAAATTAATTAATGATTGAAAAAGTACATTTAATATCAATCGAACCCTTGGATCCAAACGTCTCTTTGGCTAGAGCTAGTTCAGGGCTAGTCCTGAGTTAGAAACTAACTCTAACCTCTAGCCGAGCTAGAGTATTCAAACAGGGCCAAGGTTGAGAAAGTTCAAATAGAAATTAAATCAATTGATATATAGGCAGGGCAGCTGGGCAGGACGCACCACACGACTTTTACATAGGATGTAGCGTCAAAGTCGTCGACGTACAAAATGCTCGCACGGGTCAGTGTGAACCGGCATTCTGGCGTGTCGCGTGCTCTCGAGGCTCAAGCTTGCTTAGATCGATAACCATTCGGTGTCAAAATAACTGCACGTTTTAATTTTTATAAGAGTTAATTTTTTTGAAATTTAACTAAACATACAGAAAATAGTATCAATGTTCTATTTGTAGATAAATTTATTTTGAAATCATATTGTACATCCAATCTATAATACATATATCATAAATATTAATATTTTTAAATATATTAGTTAAATTTAAAATCTTTTTGTGAAGCGATATGTTGAAACAGATGAAATATATATTACCAAGAAGCATACCTCGCACGTTGTTGCCGGAAAATTTTAGTGGATTATGACGTAGATCACTTTCATGAATAGATAAGGTCATAATCTATATGTTGCTGGACTGCTGGTGGATTTTTTTTGCATATCAAGATCGAATTATAGTGCGGTTTAGAATTACAATTTACAAGCTATGTATAGATATATAGATTATACCATATATAGATAGATATAGAGATAAATACATAATTATATATTATTAATTAATTTGACGCGGGGCACGAAGCTTCCTCAGCTCCCTCCCGACTCCGTCCGTGCACTGACGACGCACACCCGTCCCCGTCGTGACATTACGAAGCTTCCTCAGTTGGAGAAGCACACCGCACACCCGTCACCGCCACGGGCCAGGCGCCTCCGCCAGTTCGGTCTCCGATGTTTTTCATTTTTCTCATCTCATCTGGAACGGAAGGGCTTGGGGGAGGGCTTGCCGTGCTTAGACTACCCACAGTGGATACTTTAAAATGATACTATAAAGTTTTAGAGTATAAATATAAAGTAAAAACTGCTGTACTGGGTACTCTAAAACAATACTCTATCTTTTCTCTCACTCTATATTTAGAGTGGTACTGTGCTTACTCTATACTCAATAGTGGCAGGCACCACTAGCTAAACAAAGGAAAAAAATACTATAACTCACAAACCAAAAAATCCAAATTAAATTTCGATTGCACCATTAAATTCGTCTCAATAAATCATTCAAAATTAGATCACACATGGATATATTTAGATAAAGTGATAAGTAGGTCCCACAGTAGATAAAGTGGATAGAGGATGATATAGAGGATGGATGGATGCGGAAGAATTAAGTATAGAGGAGAGAATCTTGCTGACTAGAACGTATAGAAAATTAATATAGAGGTCTATAAGTCCGGATAGTCTTATATATTTCCACTCTCGATCCCACACGTAGCCAGCCAGTACCGTTCAGAACGAAAATAACAAAAATAAAAAAACACATAGCCAGCCAGCAAGGCGCTCACCTGCGCAGCAGACGCTCATGAGCCACCACCAGTCTAGCGCGGGAGCGGCGGCAGGGCGACACCGACGGCGCCTCCGCCTCCGGCTCGGCGACCAGCTGGGGTCCCCGCGGGCGCGGCACTGGGGACTGCAGGCTTGGCCACGCACCGCTTCCACGGCGATCACCTGCATGGCCATCTCCAAGCAGTCGTCCGACCCGCCGCCGGCGGCGTTGTTCCAGCAAGGGAATCACGACTCCAGCTGCTGCTACCTCCTCGCGCTTTCGGGGCTCTTCTATTCGGGGATCGCCGAGCTCGGCGCCGCCGTCTGGGTGATGGCCGAACCCCGCGGCCGCGTCGCCACCGGCAGGAGGCTCGTGTACGCGTCCCTCGTCCCGCTGACGGCCGCCGTCGGCCTGCTAGCGGCGGCCACGCTCTTCTGGTGACGTATACGTAGCGTCACTCGTCAGATTGCGCCACTGCCAAGGCTATATATTGTCCAGCTATAAAAAGTGGATGAAGGCGTGCTTATTAATTTTCCATGCTGGGAGATGATCTGCACGTGTAGCTTTGTTCCACTTCCATTCGGGGTCGTGCTCGTGCGTGCGTGTGTACGGTTGCGTCCAGTCGTCGAGTCGAGTTTAACTGATTAATTATTTATTATATTATTATAATTACTCTGTCGCATATTTGCCGTAAGTACGTGTCGTCGTGTCCTGTACGTACTAGTTCTACTGAAAATATGACTTCGCCCTGCGTTCTTTCAAGTTTCAACTGTACCTTAGGACGGAGCTACAGCAAATACGAGTGGGGTGTGCTTGCCTCATAGGTGGATAGGATTTTACCGTATCGGTATGAATATATATGGTGAAAATTTGATCATTATCATTGTGTTTTTTATATATTTTTGTGGGTGCGTCCGCATCCGTCCACGACCGTACCTTTCAATGAAACAGACGTTGAGAACATAAACAACTGAAGCGTGTCTTCTTACAACTAATTTTAGATATTAACAAACAACACTATATATACTTTGATATATACTCCAGGATGCATCTCTACATAGACCTCCTTTGCAACGCAAGAGTTTCACATAAATCAGTTCATTTTCACACAAAAAAACGTAATAAAAAAATCCGCAATCCAAAGGGCCCTTAAACTTGTTTGAAAATTTGGTGATGCATTATTTTGCTTGTACCCAATGTCTGTACTTTCTGATAAAATAAATGTTGAGAGGATAATAATCATGTTTCCTCCAAGGTACTTGTCGATGTTTTACCACCGATAGCCTGCTACGGGTACCCGGGACAGTTGTTCGGGCTTCGGCTGGTGCGGAACTCAACGGTGAACGCAAGAGATAGTCGATTTATACTGGTTTGGACTCTCGACCGTGATCGAGTAATAGCATTTACGTCCAGTCGGCGTTAGCCTTTGCGTTGGATTGATTGTTATGTAGTGTTGTTCGTTACAGGGGTGTCCATAGTCTCTTTTTATATCAATAGAGAAGACTATAGTGCGATTACAATTCTAGTTGGTTCCAAAGAAGATGTTCTAATCTAAATACAGAAGGTACTTTTTTATAGGAGTCCGGCTAGTCTGACCTATTCTACTCGGATTAGATATAGTAGTTGCTGCACCCTTTCCTTCTTTTGTCCGTAGGCCAGGCCAGGGCCCACGACTTGTAGTCGTATCGCTGGGGAACCCAGTGGGTCCCGCATCGATAAGCCCCGAGCATTTTATGGTTGAACTCGAAAACCTCCTTGTTTCTCTAGCCTCACTTAGTGAAACAAGTCTGGTCCGAGTTCTTTCGAAGAGAAGCCTTGAAGTGGTCTTTTCTTCAAGAAATCCCCTGAGTGATGTGTGCTTTTTCGAAGAAAAAGGGCACTCACTAAGTGTAGCCCCCGAGCATCTTGCTATTTGGGACAAAAAGTTGGAGGATCTTGAATTTTGATCATTAAAAAAAACTGAAAATCTCTTCTGAGGATATGTATCCTACAGCTCCCGAGCATTTATCCGGATTCTTTTGTTCAAGAAGAACTCGGATAGAGAGTCTCTTGTCATGTTTTCACATAGCCTACTTTCTGTCAGAGGTAGGTGGTAGGTGATGGTTGAGTATAAATGTTGCCTTGTCATGAGTTGTACAATGTTGGCATATTCTTCCGAATATATCTTCCTCAAGTACTATATCTTCACGCGTGCTTGTTTTTCCTTTATTGCTTTCTGTCACTTCTTTGAATCCTTTATTGGGTTTAATTTGTTGGTGCACTAGGTCCATGTATGCCGCTCCTTGGCCTATAAATATCCCCCTGGCGAGCTGCTACAAACTGATAAAGTCTTGGTGTAGGTCTTGAAGTCTTGCAGTCATGAATATGATAGTTTGTGAAGTAGAGCAGCCCCGGGTGAGAGTTGTAAATCTTGTATATCTTGTAGTGGGTGGAAGAAGTCTTCTGATAGAGATTAGAGGTAGACTAATCTCGCAGCGGCATTGTACCAGGTAGTACGTGCTGGTAGGAGGAAGAAGTCTTGTGATGTGGGACGCGTTCCCTCATCCAGCAGTTCCGGGTTGATCCTTTCACTCTACCTCGTGATTGTCTGGTGCGAATTGGCACCTGATCCAGTATCACATCGAACTTGGGTAGACTGATATCTGTGAGCCACACCTGGTCCATGTTGTCTTGCTATGCCGCTAACACCAATCTTGGATGCACTGCGCCCTTTGTTTGAAGAAAACAATTTAGTCGAGTGAGTGTGTTCTGCCGTGTAGCAACTAGGAGCGCGTAGTCCTTTCCAGAGCCGTATTCTTTCTGGGCTCCTCGTTGCTACCTTGTTCGCCGTAGTGCTGAGTTCATTGGGTCTTGTAAGATTTGTAATATTGTATCTTTCGAAGGCATTTGTAATGGAAAGGATTTTTTGCCTGAATGTTGTCTTCTGAGTTTTCCCGAATTCTTCTGAATATTTCTTGAGTTGTTTCTGGAAAATCTGGGTTCTTTGGTAGCCTTCTATTTTCTCTTCTACGTGTCTTGTAATTGTCGAGTTCTTTTTTACTAGTATGAGTTGTAACAATTCAGCAATGGCGCTATGTGGACGGATAATTCTGAAATCTGCCCATTGTGTTGCTTTTGTGGTGAAAAGGTGCGCCGTCCGTCACTTTGGTCATGTCCTACATTTAATGCGCGAAAGGCAAAAACGATCCGTTGGCTTAACTAGCTGTTTGGGCCGCGTTTTTACCGTTATAAAATGATTTCTTTCCCCTCTTCTCTTCTTCACTTGCTCTTTGCCTTTCGCCACCGGTCTCCAAAACCCTAGCCCTCTCTTAGAGCTCAGCCGCCGCTGTTTGCCACCGTTCAAGCGCTGCCACTATCCACACGTCGCCGCCGCCCTTTTTCTAAGAGGAGAGCATCAACAGTGTGTGGGCAAGAAGAAGGGTTCATCTAGCATGTCGAAGGAGGTCTTGGTAGACGAGGAAGAGGTGCTCAAGGTGATTGAAAACTGGGAGTTCGTCGCCATGAGGGCTGCGGAGAAGGTCTGGCCTGCTCCAAGCACCACAGAGGATCAGTTGCAGGAGTTGGCCAGCGACGGCTTGATCCAGGATCAAGGCTTTGCTGATTGGAAGACCCCTAGTGACCCCTAGTGGTCCCACCTGGACGATAATTCAAATTTCAACATCGGCGAATTCACTTGCAAATGAGGGAAGAGTTATGACCTAAGGAGTGCTATACTAGAACCACCTAACCAACTTAGCTAGAGACCTCCGAAGCTTATTAAAAATTCCTCCTCTGAGGAAATGATATTCGTAGCTAAAAATTAATATCTAGGCTCTGTCTCCCCCCGCGTCTCTTGCGAGAACCCATTATATATATAGGGGGTGTTTGGGACTACTCCGCTCCTGTTTTTGTAGCTCCGTTCCACCAACTCCACCATAAAGTAGCTCCACTGTGGAGTTTATGAAGCAGGTGGTACTGTTTGGCACACAACGTAACTCCAGCTCCGTGAATGAGGGGTTTTCGTATGAAAGGCCTAATGTGCCCTTAGATTATGTTTGGTGTATTTTTCTAGATATATAAGCATATGTGAGTGAATGTTTTTGTTAGTAATTGGAGTATGATAAAAGAATATTATAATTGTAATTAATTTAGTCATAATAAACAAAAAACACATACATATAGAATGACGGACTTTTTATTCTTGAAAAAGGGAGAAAAGAGTCTTCACGTTATGTAGTGGATTTCACGCATAGGATTACACGAAATGCAAAGGTAAATGGTAAGATCGGAAGAATAAGAAAGGGGATCGGAGCAACAGCAGCGCTAGGGGAAGACTTGCTTCGGCGGAGAAAGAAGGGGTGCGGCCTTCACACATGCGTACTGCAGAGTCAAATAGATGGGAGAACGGGTGATTAACGAGTGGTAAGGTGAGTAATTATCTCTCAACTCCATGTAGAAGTACAAAACTCCAAAAATAGAGTACCCCTTAAGGTGCTGTAGAAAAAACGTAGAGTTGGCCTCTAGCCCTACCTATTTCTTGGAGCGGAGTTCTTGACCTGAAGGTGTTTGGCAATGCAAAGCTGGAGCGAAGCTGGAAAAACGGAAGCCAAGCCGTCCCAAACACCCCCCGTAAACCCTCCGGCGCTATCGCCTCTTGGCCCTTCCATTGTAGGAGTACTATGCTACTAGCTTTCTTCAGGCCGTGACATACGCATCGAGCTTACTCCATATAGAAGTACAACTGTCCGAAACAGGCCTTGGTTAGCAGATGGCACCGGGAATAGGCGGCACCAGGAGGGAAGAGGATGCTAATCAACTAATCATGGTGTCGCTGCCGTGCCAAAGCTTCATCCGGGCGGCCTAACTGGCCTCGCCGTAGCTTTCGCTGTCGTCCCAATGGCCGTGAGCGAGCCGCCCCGGGGGCTCGACGAGAAGACATACTTCCTCGCCCTCTGGGGCGTTTTCATTACCGGAGTGGCACAGATCATTGCCGCCGTGTGGCTTCCAATGACGGGGCTCGCCGTCGCGGCCGTGCCGCGGCCACGGCGACCAAGCTCATGTACTGCGCCTCCGTCGCAGCAATCGTCGTCACCGGCAGCCTCTCGGCTGCCTCGCTGCCGCTGCCGTGGTAAGTTGAGTTCGTATCGTAGCTGCCTCGCTCGCTCCTGTAGGCTGTAGCCTTCATCTCGGAGCCTTCTTCGCTGTTCAGTGAGCCGAGTGGGTTGTCTGTGTCCGTGTCGTCGTCAGGTCAATAAGCAGCATGCGCGTCAGCATGTGACGTTTCCTGTTAGTTTATATTACTCTTTACTACCTTCCTTGTCTAGCTATCACGTGGTGTAGTTACCTGTCGCGTCTATGTATCATGCGTCTGAAGTCTTTTCTTTTAACCTTGTCTCTCCAGGTAAAGAAAAGATTTCTTCACCTATCACGTCGTTCTATGCTAAATGTACTTCTTGTTATTTGTGTGGATGACAGTTGTGTTTTGCTCTACTCAATGCTCACGTTTGGCAGAGCTTCCAGAGCTGATTCTCTAGTGAATCCAACAGGAGCTCTGCCAGACAGTTTTTCAGATAAAAGTGATTCTCTGCTGATTCCGTGAAGTAATTATCTGAAATGAACTAGGAGGCTGAGAGTTGAAAAAATATCTTCTCCGGATTCTATGGAGTGATTCTTCATTATAGTTTCAAGAGGTTATGCTAAGAATCAAAGAAAATCACTTTTAGCCACAGAATCATTTCTCTCAGAGAATCAGCTTTCTTATAGAATCATAAACAAAATGAGCTCTACCAAACAGCCCTCTAAAGTCCCCAGCCATGTTCGACTTCTCCAAGGTCACGGAGGTAGGTCATGCCGTTGACCGGTGACCAGTCGACTGAAAACTTCAATTTACCTCTTGAGTTTTTTTTCCCAGCGAAGGATACATCGGAATATGCCTAATAAAAAGCTAGTTGTAGATGCAAATGCAAGCGCATAAACGAAAACGTCGAAAAAAGGCACAAACCAGAGCAAATGCTGGGCAAAAAACAGAGTAAGATGCCAAAGAGAGGCGTGTTGGGTCTTTCGTTTGGGCTGGGCCGGTGTGCCTCCAAGCCTCTTGGCCCACATGCGACGACACAAATGATGGAAGGGAAGAAGTTCGATTTACCTCAGTCAACTATCGTGGTTTGATTTTCCTCCCTTTATCTACAAAACTAGTTTTTTTACACCGTTAATTTTTAAAAACTATTCACTTTTGTATTCTAGCGGTTTTGATAGTGGTTTTGTTGATATGGCGCCACGTTAGAAGGGTAAATCGGACTAAGTTAAAAGTTCAATAAGCTAAATCGGACTAAATATTTTTACAAGAAAATTTCAAAACATTAATTAAAATAATAAATTTATTCAAATATATTTTTACATAGAAAGATAATGCAATTAAAAATCCTAAAACTTGGTTTAATCTTGAAAATTCATAGAAATTTTATTTTAGCTCAGAAAATTATGAAACTTGTTTAAGATTTTTTCTAAAATGAGCCCATCAACATTCAAACAATTTCATATACTAGAAAATAAGCACTAAAATAAGTCCATCAACATTCAAACATATTTCACGTCAAAGCCGTCAAGGTAGAATATTCTTGTCTTGAATCCTAGAAGCTTGAAATCTTTTTTCATGAACCTTATGCACACTTTTTTAGAAAGCTGCAACGATTTTCTTCCGACCGACCTCAGAGCAATTCTCTCATGAGTCATGAACTTAGAACATCATTCCGGTCAGCAAATACAAAATGTTCCACATTGACGAGAGAACTGTTGTTCTACAAAGGTTGTCCAAGTAATCTCAAGTGGGTCGTCTCTTGTTTTAAATCTTGTATATATAGGGCCTGTTTAGTAGGGCTTCTCCGTGACTCTGGCTCCAGCTCCTCCAGAGGAGCCTTACCAAACATTTTGCAGGGGGAGCCGTTTTTCAATGGAAAACAGAGGAGCCGGAGCTGTTTTGGACCCTCCGGCTCACTCCGGAGAAGCCTATCAGAAGGAGCCCCACCAAACACCCATAATATATATAAGAAACATAATAATGTTAATCCAAAATTTAATTTGAATGATTGGTTTGCTGACAAATTTCACGGCTCTGAAACAGTGATGTACGTCAGTAGTACCAACTGTCACGTGAGACAGCACCTGCCTGCCCTGGTTCTAATAATTGGACCATTAGTAGTCCACCGATTGTTGTGGCATGCAGTCGCTTAGGTCATGTTTAGTTTGTGGGTGAAAAGTTTTTGGTGATGTTTTATGTAATATCGAAAAGGGTCTTCGAATACTAATAAAAAACTAATTACATAACTCGTCTGAAACCACGAGACGAATTTATTAAGCCTAATTAAGCCGTCATTAGCACATGTGTGTTACTGCAGCAACTATGGCTAATCATGGACTAATTAGGCTTAAAAGATTCATCTCGTAGTTTATATGTAAACTGTGCAATTAGTTTTTTTTTGTTTTTTAGTACTTTATGCATGTGTCCAAACATTTGATGTGATGAGATGAAATTTTTTTTTGGGCAAAGCACCCCTTACCGGCTCTGATGCGCGGATACTCCAGGGGGGTCCGTATCCCGTATCCGACACGTATTGGACACGGATACGGCTCGGATACGCCCTGAATACATATCTAGGCCGTACTACGATTTATGGATACGTACGGATATAGATACGCGTATCAGACACGTTGGAGCCGATGTGGATACGGCCCATGAAAGGAAAATGGCCAGACTTCTCTCCCACGCGTGAGCGACCCTGTGACCTGCCCTTGCGGCCTCCCCCGCACGCTCGCAAAACGGCGCCGCATCCCTGACTCCCGCCGCACTCCGACTGGTGAATGGCGGCCAGCTCCCGGCGGGCAGCGAGAGGCATGCGGTGAGCCGAAGACGCGGCTGGGTGTCTGCCATGCCAGCGCCCTCTCCCAGCTCCTGGCCCCTACAGCAGGCCTGCAGCCGTGCACCCCAGGCCCCAGCTCCGAGCAAAGCATCTGTAGATGCGGCGGGGCAGTGAGCGGCCGGCGGCGAAGCAGCTAAAGGGATACTCTAAAGCTTTAGAGTATGAATATAGAGTAAAAACTGTTGCACTGGGTACTCTAAAACGATACTATATCTTTTCTCTCACTCTATATTTAGAGTGGTACAGTGCTTACTCTATAGTGGGCAGTGACGGGCCCAACTAGCTAAACAAAGGAAAAAATATTATAACTCACAAACCAAAAATCCAAATTAAATTTCGATTGCACTATTAAATTCGTCTCAATAAATCCTTCAAAACTAGATCACGCATGGATATATTTAGATAAAGTGACAAGTGAGTCTCACAGTGGATAGAGTGGATAGAGGATGATATAGAGGATGGATGGGTGCGGGAGAATTGAGTATATAGGAGAGAATCTTACTGACTATGACGTATAGAGAATGAATATAGAGGTCTATGAGTGCGGATAGCCTAAGACGGCACGTACCTCCACCTAGCTCTTGGTCCCTACAGCCGGTCAGCTAGCCTTTGCCACTTCTGCAATTTTAGTCATGATGTGGTTCCATTTGAAATTTCATTCTTTTTTTTATGTTTGTTAGTACGAGTAGATGGCACAACATGAACGGGAGTACATACAGCTTCATCCATAGCATAAGAAGAAACAAACTAGCTTATGTAGTGTGGCTGTGATTTTTGTTAAACCTCACTTATTTACTGGTACGGTTTTATTTTATATTTCATTATATTAAATCATGTGTATTTATTATTATTATTAAAAAATATCCTAGACGTATCCCGTGTCACTGTTTTTTGAAGAATAGCGTATCCACGTATTCGATACGTATCGTATTGGATACCCGTATCCGTGTCGGTAACATAGCTTACCTGCCTCAAGCTCAAGGGCGTCCTTTCCTTTTGAGATGGTCGACCGCATCCTTATCCGCGCAGCTTTGCACCGCCATGAGTTGGACAGCCGCGGGACCCACGCGTGGGCGGGGCCGCGGCGGCATGTCGCACACCTCAGCGCCCCCCAGCCCAGCCTCCGCGCCGCGTTTTCCCAATCTGGAAATTTACCACGAGACCGTACCGCGTGCGCGTGCCACAAACAACATCCCACTGGTGATTGGTGCCGCCCGCCCTGCCGTCACCGACCGCCGGGCCCCATCTCCGGACCTCCCCGTCCCCAACTCCCTCGCGCAGCCTCCAGCAACCGCTCCCCTGCTCCTTCGTTCCCAGGCCCAGCAGCGCGCGCGGCTACACTGGCGGCTCGGATTGGAGCGGGCGGGAGCGGGACGGCGATGGCGCGTCGCCGCGGCCGCGTGGAGCTGCGGCGGATCGAGGACCGGGTGAGCCGGCAGGTGCGCTTCTCCAAGCGCCGCGCGGGGCTCTTCAAGAAGGCCTTCGAGCTCTCCCTCCTCTGCGACGCCGAGGTCGCGCTCCTCGTCTTCTCCTCCGCCGGCAAGCTCTACGAGTACGCCTCCGCCAGGTGATTAATTTCGATTCCCCCTCCCTTTTTTCCCTCCCCTGCCTCGCTCATCCGATTTGTAAAGAGCGGCCGGGACTATGGATCGACTGGAGCAGCTCGTCGGCCTCGATCCCGTTGTCTCCTGGCGAGCCGGCCGCCGCCTCGCCATCCAGACTGTCCCGTCCCCCGAGTTGCACCACCTTGCATGACCCCTGTCCTTGTGCGTTCGTCCACCTGTTCCGGATCTTGCCTTGCTACCATGCGCACGTGCTTTGCGTGCGGATGGAACTGGGCGCGCTTCGCTTGAGACTTCCAGAGAGAGAGCGCGCCCGTGAGCCGTTGACATCCCACTTCTTTATTTATTTATTACTGATTGCTGATGTTGGGAGAGAGAGGAATTTCAGTTCCGCCGCCGTCACTAAGCTAATTCCTTAAATGGAAAGTACGGAAAGTTGGCTTGGGATCAAGATTTGTCTTGCCTTTACCCTGAGTGCCCCTGCCCAGATGCTAATCCAATCCATTCGATCCATATTCCTTAAATGGAAGGAATTCGTTTACACGTTATTATTAAAGGTACTACTGTTCAAAGCAAATTGTGTCATATATACTACTTCAAATATTTTAAGTAAAGTATATCTTTTCTATTGAAAGCCTTTTATTTAAGATATTAAGTACTAGCATACGTGAACGGAACCTAATTCGTATTGGAATCAAACTCCGTATCATCGGTAGTTGCGAGTTGCTCTAACTTGTATGAGCGCGGATCATGAGTTTGAATCCATACAAGATACAGAGGACGTAACCCAATATGTATTAGAATCGAATTCTATATCTATGGGCTTAGGAATCTATTTGATTTTCTTATATCCAACAAATATAGCTAACTCATTAGAGCAGGGCTCTACTCAAGTCCTAACATCAAATTTGAATTTGAGGGCCAGAGCTAGAAAAAAAAGCTCCAGGAAAAAAAGCTCCATCAGAGCCCCTATTGGGGTCTAAAGATGAGAGGCCCCTCAAATTTCCCCTCAATCTTCATTCCTAGGGATCCTGCTTCAGACCCTCAAATGACGGTTTTGGTCGTTTCCCTTCTCGTGCGCTAGCAGAATAGCGCATGCCTGTCCGCCTCCTTTGTCATGCCCGACGAGGCCTCCTCCAACGCGGCTCCACCAATAAGACCTCCCTTTGTAGCGCGACTACCCTCCCACGGCGTGTCTCCCTTCCCCTAGTTGCATGAATCTCCAACGGTTGGCTCCCTCCATGGCAACCTCTCTCACTGGCAACACCCTTCCTTAGGCGTGGCTCCCCCGGCTAGGCCGAACCCTTGACTCTTCTCTCGGCGAGCCCCTTCCCATCTCAAATGATTTCCCCTAGTGAGGCTCCTCCTGGCCCTGACTTCTCTCCCTTGCAAGCCCCTTTCGGGCCTTCCACCCGACCCGACTCATGTCAACGGTGAGCCATTCCACCCGCCTACCCCTCGCAGTGGTGTGCTCCTCCCGTTTCGGGCTCTCCTGGGTCATCTTTAGCTCAATCAGTTAGAACTATGGTGGATGATGAGTGGGTGCCATATAGCAATGTCTACTGAAATGGATTTGAAGATCCTGACTTGAGAGCTCCTGTTGAAGTAGATGTAAAAAAACATGTCTCTAAAAAATGAAGGGATCTCTCGAATCAAAAGTAGAGGCTGTAATTTTAGGCTTCTGTTGTAGATGTTTTTATCATTGGCATACCTTGATCCTTGACGGCACAACAACTATTGCATCGCATGGGCTTTTTTGCTAATAAAATATTAAAGTTATTAGTAGGGGCATGAATAATAGTTGGCCTCTTCCACAAGTTGCAGGACAAATTTGTTCTCTATTGGAAGTTCTATTGTACAACAATAGGACTTTCATTTCTTTCTTTAGAGCACTATAAGGCTAATTATAGTACTACATAATGTTGTATCATTATAAATGTATTTTCTTCATCTTTTAAAAAGAGGTATTAGGAATGGAGAAAGTTCTTTACGGTATATATTTGCACAATCAATTTCTAGTACGATACATAAATAAACGTACTCCCACCTTCAAGGTATATTTTGACAGTTAATTTCTTGTATGATATATAAATAAATGTACTCCATTTGTCCTAAAATATAAGATATTGGGTTTTAAAGTTTCTCAAAAGATTTTAGTGAATTAACTCATCAAGCCATTAGGTCTTGTTTGGGTACCCTAGCAATTAGTAATAATCAGATTATATAATCAAATTTTGATCCAAATGAGATTGATTATATAGTAGACTATTAAAATCAAAATTCTTGATTACCATAATCCCATAATCCAGGTTATAGGGGATTATCGGTGCTGAAAATCCAACTTATCTCCAAGCAGTTGTCTAACTAGTCAAACTATAAAGGATACGATATAAATTTCTCGCATTTACCGACCACAATCAATCATCATAATCCAGAGTCCCCAAAACTCTTGATTATTATAATCCATAATCCTAACTATAATAATCCTATGTGTAATCTAGATTATAATGATCTAGCTATGATCCAAACAGACCCTTAATTTTGCATATGTACTTACTATTAATGTCTATTGTCTAACCACCAAACTTGAAAAACGATAAGCATATTATGTCTCCACGGTTAATGGAGGGTTACATGGCATCGTCAGCTGAAAGACCGGCATTCTGTTTTTCAACCAAGGAGTGGGTTGGCTCACACGAATCTTGGAGCAAACTGAGCCGTAGGATAAGTGGTGGACGCACACCTGGTTGTGGAAATTGCAAGTTGGAAACCTAGGAGGTGTAGACCTAATGACAATGCTTCAGTGAGGAACATGAACCAAAAAACATCGCCATTACTGGATCGATAGAGAACCAAGCAAGATCCGAAACGCTCCCTAGCCCAACCCTCAAATTATGTGGCCCTGCCATTGTGTACGAAACAAGCCATGCGAGTCTAGCCAATGAAGCAATGTACGCATCATGCCATCGTTAGTGGGAAGATGTTGCTACGCCGACTAAGCCACAGGCGTGCGTGACCTGTCAACATGACACTAGCTTCCACTAGCCTCTACTACTAGACCAAACAGGTTACCATGCATGGCCACACCAATCTGCTACACAACGCAACAGCCACCTCCACCACTGCCGCACCAAACCAACCAAAGACCTTGCAACCACCACTGTTTAAAATCCAAGGCAGCCAGCCAGCCACGAAGATTTGCCTTCAGCTGGTTTTCCAAAAAAAAAAAACAAGTCGCAGACATGCGCAACCATTCGGCGCTAGTCCGCCACATGGACCGTAGCCAACCAAGTCATCGCCAGGTCCTTGTAGATCGCCAAACAAGAGACCAAGAGCAATGTTGTTCGTTCGTCGAAGAGGCTGTCGTGTCCGCTGCACCACCGCACCCACCCACGCATGCTCAACCACCCACGCTACCCCCACACGGGCCGCGCCATCGCTCGCGAGCCAACAGCCACACCATCCCCAAGAACCAACCTAAAGTCGTCGAGTGGTCACCAGACCTAACCACAGTAGTGCTCGCAATAATTGTAGTGGATCTAAATTCCACAACTACAAAGGTAGCATTAAAAAATTAGCATATTAGAACTTGACAAGTCGCTATAGTGACTACATTTTTAAACTATTGTTCATCTAACTCTTTCTTTATTTGAAAGTTATACTTTAATAGGTTTAAATTTTAGTTGGGTAGGCTATTTGTTATGGTGGGAGATACAAATGTTTTTGTGTAGTTTTATTTTATGTTTTTAAATATCAGGAGACTTAAAATGCCTGCTATATCGTCTGTTACGTGCTACCGTACACTTGACAACAATTTGCTACTAACCCTAACCTATTATTTACTACCTCGTCTCAAACCATTGTTAATTACTATGTATTTATGATTCACAATTATATAAATTTATGATATATCTGATTATATGTCTAATTTAATTGCGATTTATATGTATTTTTTGTCTGCTATATTGGTTTGGAAAATAACCATAGACATTGTACTTGCACGGCATCCCACCGTACTCTATGAACTCCACATTCTATGACCTACATGAAACTAGGCAAAGGCGCAGTGCTTCACTTGTCCATTCAAATACAAGAATTTGGTGCAGCGAAAGGGATAGAAGAAAACTACAAGATGTAATGGCGATGATGCTGATGATACCGAAGTTGTGTAGTTGTTATGATTATGAGTAAATATAGACATGCATTTTCTTGCTTATTTGAAATATTTGTATTTTAAACCTATTGTTTTTTAACTTGTTTACCTTTATAGTTTATATTTGAGGGAACTACACACAAATACAACTTTATATTTTGACATAAAAGAATAGTACTATATTTAGTTACTATATACACAGATAAAATGGGTAGCGACATCTTTTGGTGATTAAAATTGCTTCTCACAACTAAATATAAGATACCTAAAATATTTGTTTGAGACTTTAGCATAGGAAAGAGAAAACCTACAATAGTGTAGCCAATATAGGAAAAAAATGACATGAACATATAACAACAAAAAAAATATGCCATACTAATAAGACAAATAAAAATAAGAACCACCATGGCAAAATTGACAAAATAGTTGAGTATTTGTATAATGATATAATTATTATATTCAAAAGAGATAATACTATGTTAGTTACGTTGAGCAAACATTCTCATACATATTGATATATTACCTCGGTTGAAGATAAAACCATATGTTCACATTCTTTGTCACAATGTATTACAAGTTTCTATTGTACAAAATATTATGGTTTAAACAATTCTATTTTTATACCATCAAAATTGATAATATAGTATACCATATAAAAATGTCATAGTAAATTCACAAAATCATGTCACTTTCGCATACATTTATGCTTCTTAATGACAAAAGACAATAAACATTTGAAAAAGTGTTTATATGTCGTTTCCAATCTTTAGATGTTTTTTTTTTGAAAAATGGTTTAGATAATTCGTTGTCTTCAATACTTAGCAACATTATTTTATAGTAGCAAAGAAGTTTCTCCTTATTGAATAATGGGTTGTTTTTCGATTTGGTAACACCATTGTATCTTCTTTTAAGACCATTCACATCATCCTAAACAACAATAGGATTGTTATGCTATGGTAGTATCGTAGGGCTATTTGACTTGGAATACAATCTTGATTAGCAATAATGGAATGTTGAAGGAAGATATATGCTAATTGACAATAGTAGAATGCCCTATGAAACAAGAATAATGTCCACACTAGCCAATCATGTTAAGTTGTAACAACATATATAACAATAAACTGATTTTCCATTCCTTCTATGTGCATTGCTATTATGCTTGGAACCTATTTTTTCCTTAAATTGTGCTTGATAAATATGCGAATGAGAATGCTAACTTGAGTATGGTTGTTCTCACCTCATATATGGAAGCAAGCATAGTCAAACCAACACTATAAGTGATTTCACATGATCTCGGCTAGCAAGCAAAGTCAAATCAACACTTCAAGTGATTTCACATGATCTCACCTAATCACTATTTTTGACACTCTTCTTCCACCTTTTCCACTCTTTTCGCTCAAAACTGTTTAGTGTCTAGTCAACCTTAGTTTTGTATAGTTCAAATATAGTTGTCTTTGCTGATGCACTCAGATATGTTGACCACTTGCAAACTATACTTGAGAAAGCTACCTCTTCTATACACACACACACAATGTATGGACATGATGTATAAAAGCTCACTAGTCATTGCCTCATTGCCCTTATATTTCTTGACATATTTTTTTCCTTGGGTGGGTCGTTCTCAAGTTATGAACATGTACTCAACTTATTCCATATGTTTTGTGTCCTTTTATAGGGCCTTGTTTAGATTCCAAACTTTGGAGGCAAAGTTTGCATAGTAAGTGTCCCGTCACACTGTAGCAATTTTGTTTTTATTTGGTAATAATTGTCCAAACATTGATTAATTAGGTTCAAAACGTTCGTCTCGCAAAGTACAACAAAACTGTGCAATTAGTTTTTGATTTCATCTACATTTAGTACTCCATATATATGCCGACATTTTGATGTAATGGGGAATCTTCTTTTTGCATAGTGGAATTTGGGGTGAATTTGGGTATCTAAACAAGGCCTAGCTATCATTCTCAACTGGCTAGGATTAAGGGGCAACACCTAAGAAGAATTTTATATTTAGCTTTCAAGGAAAGGAAAGAAAAGGAAAGAAGAAAAGACAAGAAAAGTTGGTTATCAACTTCACTTACATGCATAGCAATTGAAGAAAACCAAGTGGGTAGAGCCATGTGCATCAACTGGACTCTAGCCTAGCACCCCAATATAAAACTTGTCATGTAAACAAAAGGCTTGCGCATCCCATGTTCTCATAGATTTCACGACATTTGAAGATGGAACTTTTTGTTGGGAGTTGGGAGTGTGTGGAAGAAAATTTACCAAGTTAAATCAAACTACTCGAACCATGGGGCAATTACTCCCAATATGTAGAAAGAGCACAAAAGCCTAACCAAACATTTAGTTAACAACTTCCTCCTCACAATCCACCCTACCCAACCTGAAACCTCTTGGATTTTCATCATGGGGCATATAGGGCTAGTCACGTTCAGTCTTTGACTCCTCTAGTACCTAATCATAACTTCGGAACCTAGACGGCTTAGATGGTTGTCTTTGTATGTAGTGGTCCAAACTCTAGAGTCAGTTTAGATGGTTTTCTTGGTATGTAGTGGTCCAAACTCTAGAGTCAGATACAAGGAACATCACCTTACATTAATAAATATGATAGGGTATGTATGGTAGAGAAAAGTCTATTTTTCGAATAGCTAACTTGGATATCTAGATGACACCATATCAAGGACTCGCTCAAAGTTATCATCTTGCATTGGAATCATTTCTTCTTCAAATGAATAGATATGAAGCCCATCAATACCATATTTTCTCTACTCATCTTTATCACCCATTGGAGGTCCATGTTTTTTCCTTTAGAATCCTTGTCCCATAGAATATCTATTTTTATTGCCTTTTTGGTTTGATCCTAGAGCTTCATATAACAACAACAACAACAACAACAACAACAACAACATAGTCTTTTGTCCCAAGCAAGTTGGGGTAGGCTAGAGATGAAACCCAAAAGAGACGAGAAACAGGGAGACACATAAAGGGACATAAAGGGCACAAGACAAAAAGAGGTCACGGTTCAGGCATGTTGATTGCCAATCTCCAAGCGCTCCTGTCCATAGCTAAATCATTGGAGATATTCCACTCCTTAAGATCTCTCTTAACGAACTCGTCCTAAATTAGTTTAGGTCGACCTCTACCGCTCTTTACATTATCGACTTGCTTTAGAACTCCACTATGCACCGGCGTCTTATGAGGCCTCCGTTGGACATGTCTAAACCATCTCAACCGATGTTGAATCAATTTCTCCTCAATTGGTGCCACCCTAACCCTATCCCGAATATCGTCGTTCCGGACTCTATCCCTCCTTGTGTGCCCACAACACCAACGCAACATACGCATCTCTGCTACACTCAATTGCTGGATAAGTCGCCTTTTTGTAGGCCAACACTCAGCACCGTATAACATCGCCGGACGAATCGCCGTCCTATAGAACTTCTCTTTCAGCTTCTGAGGCACCCTTTTGTCACAGAGGACGCCAGAAGCTTGACGCCATTTCAACCAGCCGGTTGAAATTCTATGCCTAACATCTTCATAAATGTCTTCATCCTTTTGTAGCATCGACCCTAAATACCAAAAAGTATCATTCTTGGCCACCACTTGCCCATCGAGGCTAACGTCTCCCTCCTCATGCCTAGTCACACTGAAATCGCACCTCATGTACTCGGTCTTAGTCCTACTAAGTCTGAACCCTTTCGACTCTAACGTGTGCCTCCATAGTTCTAACTTCCTATTAACCCCTGCCCTACTGTCGTCAACTAGCACCATATCATCAACAAACAGCATATACCAAGGGATATCACCT
Organism: Saccharum spontaneum; assembly: GCA_022457205.1. Taxonomy (NCBI): domain Eukaryota; kingdom Viridiplantae; phylum Streptophyta; class Magnoliopsida; order Poales; family Poaceae; genus Saccharum; species Saccharum spontaneum. The sequence continues at coordinate 10,328,368 of CM039587.1, forward strand.
TGTATGTCCCTTGTGACCTCATCCATCACCAAAGCAAATAAATAAAGGCTCAAAGCTGACCCCTGATGCAGTCCTATTTTAATTGGAAAGTCACTGGTGTCACCATCACATGTTCGGACAAACGTCACCACATCCCTGTACATATCCTTGATGAGGGTAACGTACTTAGTTGGGACTTTGTTTTTCCAAGGCCCACCACATGACATTTCTTGGTACTTTGTCATATGCCTTCTCGAGGTCAATAAAGACCATGTGCAAGTCCTTTTTCTGCTCCCTATATCTCTCCATCAATTGTCATAATAAGAAAATCGCCTCCATGGTCGACCTACCAGGCATGAACCCAAACTGATTTTGGGTCACATGTGTCACTCTCCTTAGGCGATGCTCGATAACCCTCTCCCAGAGCTTCATCGTATGGCTCATCAACTTAATCCCACGGTAGTTAGTACAACTTTGAACATCTCCCTTGTTCTTGAAGATAGGTACTAATATACTTCTCCTTTGAAATTATGGTAATAAAAAAACCAATGATCTACATCTAAATACACACCCTTTATCTTTGAAATTATGGTAATAAAAATCACATAAGAGATTTCTCCATGTTGTGATTCAAGGGAGTAAAAGGCAAAAGAATATAAGTATGAAGTTCATAAACATAAATTGTCTTAGTTCTTTACATTTACTTGTGTAATTGCTTGATACAAGCATTGAAGTGATTATGGACTTGCATATATGTCTAGTAGCTGCTATTTGATTCATCAAACTTTGAATAGAATCTATATTCCCTCTAGACTGGTCACAACATGTCATTTTAGGATAAACTTTGGTCAAACCTTAAAAAGTACAAACATCAAATAACTTTTGAATCTATTAGTTTGGATACATGATAAAGTGTCATAGTTGTATTCTAAGATAGTTATGAAATCTTGAAAATATATTCTAGAAGATATTGGTGGTCCAATGTATGCATCAAAGACCGTGCAAAGTTAGATGTGACAAATAGGTTGTATCATGGCTTAGTTCTGATGTTTTTATATGATCAAGAATATAGCATTGAGAACTCTTAAAACATCTAGAGAAACAGTGGTGCAAAACCTTTATGAGAACTAAATAGAGTAGAATAGTAGTATGGAATGTGATGGACCAGGGTATGAACTCAACTTTCTTGGCCTATCAAGTCAAATTCACAACCATAAGGAAATGAGACATCATAATAATAAATTGCTTTTCGACTGTAAGATTCAGGATGTAATTCATAATAATATACTCTTACCTCCAATAAAACTGGCTGCAGTTTTGTTCCACATGAGGTGAATATACATAAACTGATTTTCCAAGAGTACATTATGCAATGAGCTAATATCATACTCAACTTTTCCCCTTTTCAGCATAGAGGATACATATAACCGCTATCAGCAATTTTCTGGAGAAGGAAGGAATATGAATGATGATCGAAATACAAACAATGTAAAGATCTCGATGTGGTTTTTCCAATACATAACATGCAGCCTACAGTTGCTCAGCTTTTGATCATATTTTTAGAAAGAATCAGTCTTTACATACTGTGACAATTGCCAGTTGCCAGCATCAAACAAAATGTTCTGTTGGCACTATGCAGAATGTCCTGTTTGTACAGTATGCAAAATACCAGAACAAATATATAATATCAAACTTTTGATAAATGTAGCTGACTAGGGTGTTTCTGGTACAGAACAAGGATGAAGCTTCTTCAGATTTGCAGTTGATGCTGAGCGAAATTGCAGCCTGGTACACCCAGAATTCAGGATTTCCACCCACTTTTCTTTGCCACTTTTGATAAATGATTATAATTGCTTCAAACCAGCAGGTCTCCCCAGAGCAATGCTGACGAATCAGATGTCAATGAGCTGGAGAAGCTGGAAAATCTTCTGAGAAATGCTTTGAAGGATACGAGATCCAGGAAGGTACAACTTTTTTCTTCTTGAAATCTGAAGAATAAGACCACAAGCAGGACCCTTGATTAGTTTTCATTTTCATAAAACTAACCAAAGCTGTTTTCTGTTTCTATCTTTGTGCCTTATTCAAGTTGAGATTAGTCCAAACTGTGGTGCCTTTGGGTAGCTAGTTCAGCATCTCACAGCTTTGGCGTACTTTCATTTTGGTTAATGACAACCCAATAATAAGGGAGTGCAGAATACCAAATTTCTTTGGATGCTGCTAGTTTTTGTTGTTTTATTTGGATGTTGCTAGCTTCTATCTTTGCATTCTCTGTAAATTGCTACTTTGCCTGGAAGTACCACTAGAATGGGCAAGTATTGTTAGACAAGCTGCTACTGGACAACTGCGAGCAATCTAACTTCAGTGCAGAAATGTCAGGCCTTGCATGAAAAGGCTTGTGAGAGATCTGTTGGGCACAACCGCACAAGCTCCTACACTCTGCTCTCTGCCTTTGTAACTGTACTCTGTTTTCTTTACTTAGTTGATCTTCAGTAGGGGCTTGCCCCTCCTGTTCTTCTAAAAAAAAAAGTTAGGAACCAGCGAAAGATGCATATATATCTTACCTAGCTTTCAGTGATACTTCTGCTATGAATGAGACAACATTTGGATTATATATGCTGCTTTACTGGATTAGCTCTAACAACGGGCTATCCGTGAGCCTTTTGATCAAGTCTCTGTAGCCTGCAGCCTAAATGAATGACCAGTCGGCTAAATTCCTGTTTAATATTGCCAAATGCAATCCAGTGCTATGTTAATTCCTACTTTGGTGTGGTGATCAGATGCAGATGTTGGTGAAGCAAAACAGTGGAGCGAGTACAAGCGGCCAGAAAAGCGAGGGCGCTACAATTCAGGAGCAAGGAACGGCAGGAGCACGGATCTGTCCAGATGATGAGTGAATGTGGGCGTGGGCGTGCACCGTGCCCCTACCTGGGATTGCTCCCTCTTACTGATCGATGCTTGTACTGATTGTGGCCTTGTGGGTTGCGAGACTGTGCATTGTTGTCTTGTGTTAGCTTGGGCCTGCCAACCTGCAGTGCCCCTGGAATCGAGTGTAGTTTGATGCTCCCCTTGTGTGTTGTGATACGCAGCCTACCTTGTAAAATAATGGCCAAAGTTTGGTGCTGCAAGCCTGCAACAACTGATCACGTTGCATTTCGTGCTTGACAGTCTGTATTTGAGTTCCTATACGTACGCGTGCTCAGATGAAAAAACTGGGCTAGGTTGTTCCATCGAGCAAAATGATGGTATTGCACAGGTGCTAGTTAAATAATAGTTCTTGGTGTTTACTATATGCCGTCATCATATTACTGGAATTGTTCCTAGGTTTGTGAATTGTGATGCCTTGACGTGGTATGACATTTGCGTGTTGATGTCTACCCGCTGCTGCTGTGTGTTCACCTACTCACACATCACTGTAGTCTTGAACTGGTAGCAGCTAGCAGCAGCGGCTATAAAAGCAGCCGAACAGAACAGCCTGATGGCGATGAGCATGGAGCCGGTGCAGATGCCATAGGCCCAGCTTCGGCCGACATGGTTCTAGATGTAGACGAAGACGACGGTGATGGTGAGAAGCGTGCCGCCGACGCTTATCAAGAAGCAGCAGTAGTTGAAGAAAAGGCCGATAGCGGCATGCTCGTCGAACTGGTCGGTCGATGCTGATTGCTGAAGCCCGAGACGTTGGACTTGACTCTTGAGCCCGCCGGCGCTGAGCACGATGAGGTAGAGGCGCGGCACACACACGTACCGACGTACATACACCTTGTCCATGTGGCACCTGTGCTGGAGGCTGGAGCTAGCTAGCAGCAATCAAATTTGCATGCTGAGGAGAAGCCGAGAAGGTGAAAGCCAAGTAGCCAATAACGCCGATCGACAAGCAGAGCTCGCGAGGGACTGGACATGAGCTGGGCTTGGATGGGCCAAGCCCATGCGGATACAAAGAGAAAAAAATAATAATTAGTTAGACATGCTGTTTTGTGATTAGTGCAATTTTTAAAATGGATCAATTGCCATCCTGGTCTTGTGACAATTTACACGATCATAACTGAAGCAGTAAAAGCATATCCCTGCACTGGATACAAAACAGATGCATTTTCCTATGGGCAAACAATGGATCGTCGGAAAAGGGCGCGGTTTGGGGGAATCGATAATCGATGAACCTCACTCACCTGCAATTTCGTGCAGCGAGACCGCTGGCGGCGAACCGGAAGAAGAAATCAATACCACAGCCGCGTCGTCAGGGAAGTGGCCCGGGCCGGCGGCGACGCGCCTGCTCGCGGCACAGTCATCGTCGTTCGTCGATCGAAGCCGGCGGCCACACGACGGCACGATGGATAGCCACGCGACGGCGCCGCGGACCCATCCGTCCCGCGCCGCCGCCGCAGGCCGCAGTCACCAGCAGGTGCAATGCGTCGTCGTGTGTACGCGCGCGCAGGGTGGGCGGGTGGATATTATAGGAGTATGAAAGACGGGCGCGACCGTTGCGGGGCGACGACTAATGGCACGACGACACGGATGGACGCGATATGCTCCCGCCGCTCTCGTGTCCAGGCGCCATTGCGCGCTTGGCTCCTCCTCTTCGCGTCGCATCGGCAGACGGCAGGTGGCGGGTGCACGCCACGAGTCGACACGTCGTTCTACCCAAGCGGCGCGCGAGCGCTGTGCCGGCCGCCTCGGGTTCTCTAGACGAGGTGGGGTCTCGCTTTTGTTCCATGTGCACATGACATGCACGAACGCATGCATGCACCCAATTAAAGAGCAAATTGTTTGTTGCACAAAAAATTTCTGTCGTGCCGGGAGAAGCTGAGGCCGTTTAGTTCCCAAAATTTTTAAGATTCTCCTTCACATTAAATGTTTGAACACATGTATAGAACATTCAATGTAAAAAAAACTAATTACACAGTTTGATAAAAAACCACGAGACGAATCTTTTACCTAATTAGTCTATGATTAAACACTAATTGATAAATACAAAGGAAAATGCTATAGTAGTCAAAGCCAAATTTTTTTGTGAACTAAACACACCCTGACACCGGTGGAGCTAGCCTTAAAGTGAAAGGGGGGGGGGGGGCAATTCAATGGTAATGAACAGCCGCATGCTGTTGCTGGCCGCATGCCACTGCTGGCCGCGAGCGCCTGCGCCTGGCGCTGCTGCTGCATGCCTCTGGTGCCTGCTGCTGGCGCTGCTGGCACATGCTGCCGCTGGCCACTGGCGCCTGCTATGGCCATAGAGCGCATGGAGGCAGTGGGGGAGGGGGGCATGGCCCAGTATGGCCTGCTGGCGCTGCTGGCACATGCTGCCGCTGGCCACTGGAGCCTGCTATGGCCATAGAGCGCATGGAGGCAGTGGGGGAGGGGGGGCATGGCCCAGTATGGCCTACACGAGGCTCCGCCAGTGCACCCTGAGATGTTATATGCTTCGGGCGCAGGCGCGTACGCTGTACGCTTGCTGACTATGTGGCCCAGGCTATCCCGGCCCCACTCCGATTCCGATCCTAAGCATCCTATTGTCGCAGACCAGCAAAAGTTTGCAAGCAACAAGCTCCGCCCGCCAATTTTACCAGGCTAGGCCGCTAGGGAGGGCACACCGTTCTACGGGTCGCCTTGCCGCGCCAGTCCCTCATCGATATCGATGGTAAAGAGGGCTCAACACACCGTTTCACCAGCGAGTTGAGTTCCACCAATCCTGAAGAAAACAGCTGGCATGAAGCGATCACGGCTTTCCTGCCTTCTTGCAAGCACCATTACCGACCGAGGCTATTGCGGCAATTCATTAGTGATTATCATGACAAAAATATTATTAGTGCATATTTATTAGTGTCTAATTAATTGTTATTATTTTTAAATAATAGATATAATTAGTCAACTATTCTCGTCCCATCCACTTTCGTCTATCCAACCAAAACATAAAAATGGCTCATTCCATTCATCCAACCAAACGTACAATATCCTTATCCCAATATCTATGTATCGTCATATCCTATCCAACTTGATCCTCGAACCAAACGGACCCATAGCATCCCGCCTCAACGAGGAGAAAAATTGAAGACGACGACGGTTAAGGCTTCTCCAGGGGCAGATCCAATTTGTATCCACTGATGTCACAAAGCTATAATCTTGCAACATTTTTAGGATCTTCTATTGTAATACATCGGTATTGGTATTGTAGTGGTAGTTGTACATGGCCATTGATGTCACATGACAACAACACTCTGTGGATCCGTCTCAGGGCTCCTCTATCACTGGGAGTGAACATAAGATTTAGGGAGCTAAGGATATATCACGAGTTGTAGTGGTACCCTAAGGTGTGTTATGCTTAGATTTTTGCTAGCACACATTAGTGCTCACTTTTTTAAAGCACCTACAGCGTCTCATTGAACCATACAATCGAACAAATGTAGTTCCATGTCTCCAGTTGGTGTAGGCTTTTGGGTAGTAGATGCCTTAAGGCGAAGCTTCGAAACCCAGCAAGAACAGTTCCCTTAGTGGTTAGTTGGCCATCATAGTTATTGAGTAGTTTTTTTATGTATTTTTCTAATTAACGGTCTTCTATTTGATCTTATTTGTTCTAAATTATAAGATGTTTGGACTTTTCTAGATATATTGTCTTTACTATGTATCTAGACTTAGTATATATCTAAATTTATAGCAATATGTACATAACTAAAGAAGTCAAAACATATTATAATTTGAAATAGAGGGGGTATATATTAATTAAATGCTGGACTTTGCCCTGGATATTTTTTTTAAAAAAAAACTTCGCGAGGACTTGGTGTTGCCTCCTCGTCTTATTAAGATTTTCGTTCAAATTTATTCCTACTTTGCGAGACACGATCGAACGTGTCTTCAACTACACTTGCATCCTCAAATACTACGTTCAATTTTAAACGCATGTAGTTCAGTCCAACTTCTTACATTTATCCATTCCATATATACATGGAGTTGTTATATAGAATTATAGATTGATATAGATATTCCATATATACATGAAGTTGCTATTGGTAAACACATAGTTGATGTTTATTTGAACAGAATCATTGTAAAAGAGCGCTGAAGTGACAGGAAAGCCACCGTCGTTTACAATCATTCGTCTTCCCCATCGGCACCACCGGTTCACCGACACAAAAGAGGCAGCATCTCCTTCACCGCCTTCCTCATCAACATCCCGGCGTCCAGCGGAGAAAGGTGACTCCATTAATCCCTCGACGACCTCTACCGATGGCGGACTTTCCTGAAGATTTCGGTTAGTCATCAATCCACTAATGTGTTCACGTCAACTAGATTGAAGATCCTGTGGCCTACGCTCATGTTTATTTAATATTGTGGTATCGGAGCCAGCTGATCTAGTTCGTAAAACCCTAATGTGTGGGTTAAACCTCGGATTAAGTTAATTTGAGGTCGTTTTTAATCTAATCAGTGCTCTAATGCTCGCTGTTAACCATGATTAACTATTAACCATGATTAACCAAGATCATCACAATTAGGCCCTAATTAGTCATGCCTAAGCCTTTTGTGCTCCCTGTTCTTCGGACCAGATAATTTTGTGCATGCTTAGGGCATAGATCTAGTTAATCATCACGGGTTAATCGTGGATTAATGATGTTGTGTCCATTTTGATGCCTAATTATTCTCGGATAAATTAGTTTTATGGCCAATTAGTCTCTGGCCATGGTAAATTGTGCCGAGATCATGCGAACTAAAGAGCTGGAGTTCGGATCAGCATATAGAAGGAGGGGATTACGCAAATCTCAGTAAAGAATCATGTCAAACATCCCCAATTTCACGAACTCTAGATAATTTCGCCCGATTTTTCTCCAAAATCTAGAACGAGCGGCATGAGTAGGCGGAACAATACCTGGGGGGGCATCAGTGGTGAGCTCGTTACCCCTGCGCGGAGTGTTTCAGCTCGCCGCCGGGCTCTCGCCTGCCTTGGACGCGCCGCTGCTGCACTCATGTGTGCGCGCTGCCGTGCAACAGCCAGCCGCCGCCGCTGCCGATCAGGTAGCCCTGAGCCCCGCCGCGTGTCAGGGCCGTCGCGCCGCCGCTGCACAGGCCGGGAGCCCCTCGGCGGAGCTGCTCGCAGCTGTGGCCGCGGGCGTGCGCCGACGAGAGGGTCCGAGCCGGCGCCGCCCTCTAAGCTCGCCATCGTGGCCACCATGAGAGCCGACGGCCGTGCGTGAAAGGCGGAGGGGAGGAAAGGAAATGGCTAGGGTTTTCAGCTGGCAGCCGGTTTTGTTCCGCGTCCATGAATCCGAAGCCATCTGATCAAGTTCAACGGTGGAGATCGCACAGGGCATAAGTGTGTGAGCCGCTTGCGTGAATTCACGCCCAGGCCCAGTGCGGGGTCGTAGCCCATTCAGAGATGTGCACGTGAGTGGTGGACCAGGCCGGCTGTGTGGCCCATTAACGTCTTAACTTTTTCCCCCCTTTTTATTTTGGTCTTATGAGCTGAAAGCCTCTAATGATCATGGGCCCCTATGTATAATGTTTTGGGCTTATTTTCCAGTGTGTTATTTACTGGTTAATGGATTTTCAGTAGCACTTTAACCATGTCATCAGTTCTGGCCTATTAGAAAATACCCTTAAATTGTTTTGGTATTTTGGGCTACGACAGTTATGGATGATAATGTCTAATGACGAATGAGTTATTTTGTGCGATAATGTTTAATGGGCATAATGCGTCATGTCTTTGGGTCTTACTATTTAATGTGTTATTGTATCATGTTTTTCAGTAGCACATTTAAATATTATTTAGGCCATAACGTTAATGGACACAATGACTAAAGTTGGGCTAAACAGTAAGCCAAACCCATCATGCTTCCGGGCTTCTTATTTTCTAGTGCATTATTTGCTGTTTAATATTTTCAGCAGCACTCTTAATAAGTCATGATGTTTAATGAGCTAATTTGTGCCATAACGTTCTTACTTTTGGGATAATTTTGGCCCATTAAGGCCAGTCTCAGTGGGAGTGTCATGAGAGTTTCATTTGTATTAAATAGGCTGCCACATAGGCATATTTGATGACATGTCAATGTATTTAAGAAGAGAGAGAAGAAATGAGTTTCACCTAGATGAAACTCTCTTGGCACGATTACCAACTCTCTCTGAGTCATGAAATTAAATGCCTATGAAACTAGAGAATGAAACTCTCTATTGTGGACGTGTGTTTCATATGAGTTTCATTTCATTTCGTGTGATGTGGCAGTCTTGGAAACAACGCCGTGAAACTTGCCACTGAGACTGGCCTTAGAAATCATGCAGCATTTAATTTCATTATTATGGCTGCGTGAGAGGCATAATTTAATATTAATGGGGCACTAATGATTAATTTTTGCCTAAGAAAATTATGATTATTTCTTACTTTAATTTCTAGGCAATTTAATGTGGGTCCCCTTATGATTTTCCATGGGCCAAATTTTGAGCTAAGTTTAAGCTTGTTATTTACAGTGCATCTCCTTATTTTATCAGAGAATTATGGCACTGTTTATGTCTTGTGTATGATGTTTATTTCTGCCCACATAATGATTTTTTTCCGCTGCTAAGTCTTGATTACTCTTCTAGTTAGAATGGAACCAACGGGAAATTCTAATTAGAAACTAAGGTGTGGCTTATGCATATATCTTTGACCAACATTAATTTATATGCACAAGTTCACAAGTTTTATGTTTGGTTTCTTTTTCGTTTCTGCCCAACAGTGATGCGAATCTGAAATGTCATTAGCATGTTTTGAATCAGACCAACGTATGATTTCATTCATGCATGACATAATGTGAATATACCCTTACTAATGTTGTTTAATTTATTTTGAGTCAGGCCTGTGTCCTTCGGAGATTATTGATAGGATCAATCAAATTCCTCTCATGGACTGGTTCAACTTCCCATTATGCAAAGGCAAAGTACAATTAGTTCTCTTAATTCTGAGCTGTGATCATGCTATGCACCAGAGTGCTCCTACTCTCCCAACAGGAGAAGGTGATTATGACAGCGCCTTCTCCTGGAGGGTTAAAGAATTTGAGTCTGAAACATATCTGTAGGAGCGCTCAAATAGGCTATCGCTCAAGATCATGATGAAGCGCATTAGTTATGACCTTAGGGGAGAAATCCCTGACATTGATAATGCCAAATAGTTCTTAGCTTCATTAGAAGAGATGCTTAAAGATCGGCGAAATAATTATGAAAAGTTTGTCGCCCTAAGATGTGAGCGTCAGCTCGATTTAGAGAAGCAAGATCTCAAACGATCTAGAGTTGAAGCTGAACAGTTTTGAGAGTCCAAGATGTCGCTTTTGCGTGACTATCGGCCATCTGCAGAAGGACTGTGATGGCTTTAAGGATTGGCTCACACAAAAGGGGTAATCATAATGTTTTGATTAATTTTAATTATAAATCCCTTATGTTGATACTTGAAGGATTAACTCAGGTGCCATGTGCACATTACTAATTCTTCACAAATCATCTAGAGGCTGGCAATGGGGAGCACAAAATTAAAATGGCATAAGTTTGAAGATGAAGCCATTGCACTCTCCACTGCCCTTAGTTTATGTTTTCTCAAATAATGTAATATATGCCCTTGCATGAGAGGAACATTAGTTGAGTTCTTCATTAGTTGATCATGTTTGGAGCAATAGATGTTTTGATGTAATGATGACATTATTTTTATTCGTTAAGCAAGTCATTATTTACATATTGCCTCTGAGTGATTACTGTGTGATGATTATGTCTTATGATTAATGATAAAGAGAAGTATGACAAATGAGACTCTCATCGAAATTATGGCATTTGCCTAATAAGCCACATTTCGAAGGGGAGAAATGAAGCGTGTCATTAGAGATACTTTTTAAAACTTCTCTTACTATTATCTTGTATCAAGGGAAATTATGTCAAATGATTGAGATAATTTTTTTCTGGAATACACAGGAGGGTTGCGTATCATTGCATTAAGATAGGAAAAATAAGGCTCAAATAGCCAATACAAAAACTCACACCACACCACCCACACCTCAGGTTTTTATACTATTACAAACGTGCCTGTTCATAACAAAAGAGACGACCAAAACCACAACTACAGGAGCCGCTATCCACCATGACTAGTAGCAACCAAACCTCTAAGACTCTTGGCGCTTGCCAACATCCAGTGATCAGCCTCATCCTGTGCAAGGAGAAGCGCCCGTTCTAACCTGGGCGAGACACCATTAAACACTATGTCGTTCCTTTCCTTCCAAAGGATCCAAGCCCCTAGCATGACTAGCGAATTAAAGCCTCACCCAACGACCTTGTTGAAAGCGTTGCCAGCTTGTTTCCACCAATCAAAGAATCCCACCGTACTTGGTTGAGGTGCAACATCCGGTAATCCAAAACGACGGAGTAGCTGGTGCCAAAATTGCCGCGAGAAGACACACGAACATAGGAGGTGCTGGATTGTTTCATCCTCCTGATCGCAAAATGGGCAATGCTCCGGATGGGGTAGACCATGTCGAGCAAGTCTATCAGTCATCCAATAGCGGTTATGTCACTAACCAGAGGAAAAATTTACACTTTCTAGGAGCCCAGTTACTCCAGATCAATTTGCTTGGCTCAAAAAGGACTGCTCCAAGGAAGAAAGCCTCATACGCTGATTTGGTATAGAATTCTCCTGAAGCCTCAAATTTCCATTTGTGAACATCATCGACCTCAGGCTGAAGTACTACTTCCTAGACCAAGTCCCAAAGATCTACAAATTCAGCCAAGACTGCTACAAAATGGTGGCCTTGGATATCCTACACCCAACTATTTTCCATTAGCGCTTCCCTAATAGTGCGCCTTCTCGCCTTCCTTTTTGGTACACATGCAAATAGATGAGGGGCCAATAACTCAATAGAAGACCCATTCAACCATTTATCGGTCCAGATCTTGGTGTGCACCCCATTGCCAACCGTTGTGGTAACGGCCAAGGCAAAAAGAGCTTGGGCATTCCCATAAATTGTGACAGGGAAGGCTGCCCATGGCTTATCGAGTTCAGTTTTACTTAGCCACAGCCATCGAACCCTGAGAGCCCAACCAAATTTCTATAGGTCCAAAATACCCAAGCTTCCCAATTCCTTCAGACGACTGACCTTGGGCCATGCAATCAAACAATGTCCACCATTTGTCTCCTTCCTGCCCCTCCATGGGAAATTATGATGAATCTTGTCTACTGCCTTTAAACACCATGGAGGGAGCTCCAACGCAGTAGCAAAATAGATCAGTACGGAAGTGAGGACCAATTGAGAGAATATGGAACTCTAGAAATCATAAACTTCGATTCTATAGTTTCATTTGTGGACTTATAGTTTGTTTACTACCTTAGTTGATTAATTGATAATAATTCTCGTTATGTATATGTCTCTCCATAAATGAACAATCTGGAGCACATTAGTGTAACTTAGTGATAAGTGCATAAGTTTCAGATGAACAAGGGGAGAATTATGAGATATAGATAATCCCCTAGTCCTATTACTCAATGTATGGCTCATGGCAAACCTCAACATAATGTATAGCTGAGGAATGAATTGTGTCCTTATGTATATGGTGCATGTATTTAATTATTGCCAATGAGTTTGTGGAGGTTGTGCATTTAAAGATAGTTGCATATTTATGCATTAAGAGCTACCTAGCCAACACTAAGTCACTTAATCCACATTAAGCACTAAGCCAATATAAATTCACACTCAATTATAAGTACCGGATCGATATTACAGTGCTTATGTGAGGCATTTATGATATTTAACCCCCATAACCAGTATGAACCCCTGTGATGACTAATGTCTTATGATGATTACAGTGGTATAGAAATCTACCATAAATGATGATCATGTCATTTACATTAGTTAGACGTTTATTGCATGAAAAGGTAGATGTTGCTGTACTGACTAAGGAGCCATAATGATTACACTCGCCTAAATGTTTGAAGTTTGTTAAGGGTGAGCTAAAGACTATGAGCTCTAATGATGTATGAACTTAGCACAAATTCCTGATGGGATCAACACAACAAACTATAGATGGGTTTGCATTATTGTAATGATTCCAAAAGGAAGGTGGAAAGGTTCAAGTCAAGGCTGGTAGCAAAGGTTTCCTATGAGTTCTTTCTCTCCCATCTCTGAGAAATATTATTTAGAATTGTCATTATGCTTGTTTTGCCACTCATTATGATTTAGAGTTGCATTTACTAATATAAGTACTCCCTGATAGTAACTTGCATAAGAGCATATACATGGCTCTACCGTGAGGTTTAATCATGGAAGGCAAGTAAAATGGAGTGTAAACTAATCGTACTCATTTATGAACATCAGTAAGCACCTTGACAGTGGTACTCTAAAATTAATGATGTGGTTTAGTGAACCTAAAATTTATAATTGCATATATATGCTAAGATCAAGGGGAGCTAGTGTATCATCCTATTACTTCACATGGATGGTAAATTTTACTAGCAAGTAGCAATAGTTATATGCTACGTACTAATGAATGATTCCTCTCATTTAATTTGGCATAAAGATCTAGGTGAAGCCTATTATGTTTGGGTATTAGTACACCTAGTTAGGTCCATTCACGTTTAAGTCTATCTCAAAGGTCATAAATGATGAAGTACTTGAGAGATATGGCATAAGTTAATTATTATCCTACAGCTATTACTTATGTTGAGGGTGATAAATTTGGGTCACTCCAAGGTCCCATAAAGTAAAAAGAAACTAATCAGTTAAAGCTAAGTGCTTACGTTCAGCTGTTCGAGGCATTATTTTCGCACTTGCCCTGTTGTACCTTATGAATTGGGATATTTGGCACAAATGAGTCGAACCCAGGATTGGACCCCTGAGAGACTATTAAGAATGCTTATGATGTGTAAGAGACTAAGGATTGCATGCTCGCACATAAGAAGTCTGAAAACTTGGAGTAATTAATGAATCATACGCTAATTTTGCATGATGTGTTGATATTAAGATGTCGACATTAAGTTTTATTTCATGACACATGCAAGCAGAGCTGTTTACTTTTAAGGCTCATGATGAATATTGGTGATAGCATGCTAAAGTTGTAGGCAAAGCCACAAGGCATAAGAACATTATTCGCAAATTCAAGTGGTGAACAACTTATCCATACCACTATACTGTGTTCATCGAAATGCAGTTTTCCTATGCGAGTAACAACAAGTCAAGTGTACCTGCCAAACATGTTGACATAAAGTATCAAGTTGTGAGAGATAGAATCCAAGATCAGACAATTAGTATTATGCATAAAGTTAATGTCATGGATCCTCTAAGGCTTACCATCCAATATATTACTTGATTATGTTGTGCACATGGATTTAATGGAAAGCCTTTGATTCTGGGTATGAGGGCCATTAAACAACCAACTCCCATTATGTTTATGTGATATCCTATCAAGGTGGATTTGTATACAGTAGGTATTGTTGTTGTAGTGGCGTTATATTGCTGCTGTAACCCATTGCCTCTGTATACTATTTCTACTAAGTGTGAACTTATGTTGTTAGCCTTTGGATCAATGGGGAGAATGTTGGAATAAGTGATCTCATGCCCATGGGTTGTATGTGCCAATGCCCTAACCGCTCCTATGGCCGAGTCAAGGGGAGTACGCGACTTCCCCGTACGTGCCGTAATCGGGGGCACCCTAACGGTACGAGGTTGTGGCCCCTCATCACGCAGCGCTAATAAAAGGACGGCTCCACTCCTCTGGAACCAAGGTTATGTGTGGACTACAGCCTATCCCATCTCCTAAGATCCGATAATCAAGAGAGCGCTGAAGTGACGGGAAGGCCACCGCCGTTCACCGTCACTCCTCTTCCCCATCGGCACCACCGGTTCATCGACACAAAAGATGCACCACCGGTTCACCGACACAAAAGAGGAGAGACATCGGCATCTCCGTCACCGCCTTCCTCATCGACGTCCCGACGTCCAGAGGAGAAAGGCGACTCCATTGATCCCTCGACGACCTCTACTGATGCCGAACTTTCCTGAAGATTTCGGTTAGTCGTCAATCCACTAATCTGTTCACGTCAACTAGATTGGAGATCATGTGGCCTATGCTCATGTTTATCTAATAGATTTGACTTTCGAGGCCATGTCACTTAGGACACAAATGTAGGTAATTCTCTCCCTGCCTAGGAAGCCCTTAAGAACGAGTCGATGAGTCTTCTATTCTACCGCCATGCTAGCAGATATTTTGGCCAGCCAGCGGCCAGCAGCATCCTATCCCAGCTGGACGCGCGGGCATGCAGACGTGGATGACCTTGTGGCCATGGGCGAGACAGAAGTGACCACGAACGCAGAAAAAAATTGGGTGGAAACTATATCCACAATGCCTCCCTGCATACATACTATAAATATTGACATGTATCTAGTCTCACAGATCCAACGGCGCGCCTATACTCGCAGACTCTGCATGCTCCGATCGTGATCTCCCATGCCGCTGCTTTTCCAACACCGCCATATGCCATTGTATTTGTGAGAATGGACATGTGGCAACTATTTATAACATGTATACTGGGAGGCACGGATCTCGTGCTAAAGAGTGTGGAGGTTCGAGTCCTCTTCAAGGCATAATACGGAGAATGCTCCCGTAGAAGTATTCCGGAAATCTGCGCCTGGCGCTCTCCTCTATCTTCTGAGGTCCTTAACCATCTCCCTGAGAAAAGTAGACAGTAAAAGCCAAAATAGACTAAATATAGCCCGAATGATCCTAAAAACCCCTCGAAGGAGATAATAAAGAACCTAAAGCAGACGGTATCCTACTGCAAGGGTGGTCTTAAGAATCCAAAAGAGGTCGTTTCCACGCAATTTTTTTCCACGAACACGGGCGGAAACACCTGCGTAGCGCGGGACAGCTGAATTCACGCGCGTGCGCTGTGTCGGCCATGGGGCCCACCTGGGTGGATAGGTACGGACCGGCGTGGCAGGGCCACGCGTTGCTCCAGCGGCCCATGTCAGAGTCAGACACTCAGACTGGCACTGTCGCACACCCGATCTCATCCACATCACGCGAGCCAGCCGCCTTTTCCATTCCCAATCAACAAATTCTACCCTGGGTGTGTTCACTTCACATGCCAACCCAAAATATTTCCTCTTTCACTTATCACATTAAATCTTTAGATGCATGTATGGAGCATTAAATGTATGTAAAAAAGATAACTAATTGCATAGTTTGTCTGTAAATGTCGAGACGAATCTTTTGAGCCTAGTTAGTCCATGGTTGGACAAATTTTATCAAATAACAACGAACGATGCTACAGTAACTTTTCACTCACTTTTCAGCACGTGAACACACCATGTACATGTACTGTACATAGCGTTTAAAATTGGAAACACGGGTTGTATATTTGTTGACGGTAAAACCAAGTGTTTTAAGTTAAAAAAAGTGTTTATGAGGACAGTAGCACAAAGATCCCACTCGTCAAGCAAGGGCTTCCGCTGTCACTAAGAGGCAGGCCCCGTTCTGCACAACCGTCATCCGGCCGTCCCTGTCAGCTCCCCATTCCGGCCCCGGCCCCGGCCCCAGCGCCCTTTCGCTACTCCGGCCAGAAGAGAAGAGATTGGTTGAGCCCAGATTCTCGGTGGGGAAGGAGATCGAGCGAGCGAGAGTTAGGCACCTGAGGAGACTAGATGGCGCGTCGTCGCGGCCACGTGGAGCTGCGGCTGATCGAAGACCGCGTGACGCGTGAGCCGGCAGGTGCGCTTCTCCAAGCGCCGCGTGGGGGCTCCTCAAGAAGGCCTTCGAGCTCTCCCTCCTCTGCGACGACGAGGTCGCCCTGATCATCTTCTCCCCCACCGGAAAGCTCTACAAGTATGCCTCCTCCAGGTTAATTCATCACACTCCTCTCTCAACCACTTTTTGGATCCCAGCCCATTCCGCGCGCGGCGGCGAGCCGCGCCCGCTATGTGCTCTAGACTGTCCCATTGCATGGCACCATGCCATCACGCACCTTGCAGGCGGTGGTGCCGCCTGCTCTGGATCTTCGATTCCAAAATCCAAATACTCCCTCCGTCCCTAAAAAATGGTCACTATAGGAATCGTGCTGGTCAAACTTTCTCAACTTTAACTAGGTTTATAGAAAATGCGCGCAACATTTATATCTCCAAATAAGTTTATTATGAAAGTATATTCAACGATTTACCTAATGAAACTAATTATATACCATAAATATTAATATTTTGTTAAATATATTTGGTCAAAGGTAAAAGTTGTTGACTTTTTGGAAAACAAGAATGACTCTTTTTGAGAGATACAGAGGGTACACACAGGAGCACGGAACAGCAGCTAGCTAGCTAGCTAGCAACTCATGTTTCTTCTTGCACCGCGCACGTGCTTCATGTGCGAATGAAGGTGGCTTTGGTCGACGACGACGGGGGAGCTTTTTTCTTCTCGGCAACAGGTGCAGGGGGAGCTTTCTTCTTCTTGGTTGCAGGTGCAGATGGAGCATCCACCAACTCCTTGGATGCGGGTGCAACTTCGTTGGTGACGACCAGATCCGACAGCAGGAGGTCGGTGACGACCAGATCCGGCGGCAGCGGCGGCGTCCCTTGAGGAGGGACGGGTCAGTAGAGGAACGCTGCAAATGATGAGTTAATTCATCGAGGAGGAAGAAGGGCTTCACCGGGCAACGTCCATGGCGGTGAGCGGCGACGGCAGCTGGGTCCACAGCCACACTCTGTGAGCAGCTGAGGTCCGAGGAGTGTCGCAGACTCGCAGTGAAGTGGAGACTAGAGAGGGGCGAGGGCGACGGGAAGGGAATACGGGACTACGACTACAAGAGTCGGGCTACGGCAGTGCGGCGACGGAAAGGGATAGTGATGGGGAGTTCTATGTAAATTACGGTTAGCATCCCTTTTATATGAGACTAACTGGGCTTGGGCCATCATATGTTAACTGGGCCTATTTCATATATTATATACATATACACATACTCCTCCGTTCTAAATTATAAGTTGCTTTGACTTTTTTGGTTTATCTATTTTGCTATGTATCTAGACATAATATTATATCTAGATGTACAGCAAAATGAATGTATCAAAAAAGTCAAAGCGACTTATAATTTGAAACGGAGAGAGTATATAATAGCATAGCGGGTTTCCCAATGGGTAACGGGGGCAGGTATACACGAACGTCCTCGTACCCACCATCCTCGTTGGGGATGGATTCTTGCCCACTTAGATCCCTTCGGATACAGATATCATCCTATCCCTGTCCCTTAATGGAGCAAATCCCCATCGGGTATCGGGTATCAGATACCCGTTGCCATCTTTATGAATAACAAGGGCTCCAGCCTTGGAGAGCGTGTGCGCCTAAGCTGTTGACTCCGCGCGTGCTAATAGAGTGACATGGAGGGAGCTCCTCGTCCTTAACCTTTCTATTTATTTATTTATTTATTATTATTATTGGAGCTCCTCGTCCTTTTCCATAGAGGGAGCGAGGATGAGGATGACTGGATGAGCGTGCCCCGTCCACACGACCCTAGGTGCGCCGTGCACCTCGACCGCTGACCCCCAACACGCCCCACCCGCTGGCCATGGCTCGCCGCGCCCTATCCCTGGTGCCCGAGTCATGCCCCATGACTCTCTACCTCTGAAATATGAAACACTTTAATGCAACAAAAGCAAATAAAATATTTGGAACATACACTTAAAATATGTGTGTGAAATATTTTAACATCTAGATAAAAACACTTGCAACATAAAAACACTTATTGCAACATAAGACTAAAACGGCTGAAACATTTCGAACATACTCTTGCAACATATATGATATATGTGTGAAAAATATGCAACATCCAGATCGAAATGCTTGCAACATATGTCTGAAACAGATAAAACATTTTAAACAAACGGTTGCAACATACCTTTGAAACACTTACAACATAACTCTGAAACGCTTGCAACATGTGCAACATCCCGAGCTACTTTTACAACATCCATATGAAATACTTGCAACGTACTTTTGAAACATCTAAAACACTTGAAATATATATTTTCAACATAGGGCGAGGAGGCCAGGGCCGGTCGATTCTGGCCTCAGGGTGGGAGCCCGCGGCGCGCGAGCACCACCAGCCCGACGCGCGTGGGAGGGAGCGGCCCAACCAGCAAATGTGGGCGAACAAACGGGCATGAGAGAGGAGCGAGCGACGCAGGCTAGGCGCACGCGACGGCAGTACCAACACCAGCAGAGGCAGGTGTGTTGTAGAAGGCCGTGGCGGGGGCAGAGACGTGGTGTGGAGAGCAACAAAGGCGGGTGGGCGTGGTCGGGCGCAGTGGAAAGGAAGGATGGCGACCGGCGGGGCGTGGTGGAGAGAGCTGTGCTGGAGCACGCCACGGCAGTGCGGGCGTAGCGATACGGTCGCGATGCAGCACGCCGCGACGGTGCGGTCGTGGTGCGAGGGGCGCGGTGGAATGTCCGGTGCTACGGGGAAGTCTGAAGAAAAGGAAAGTGAGAGCGAAGTATTCCGTATTTTTTTAGCAACGTGGTGTGAGTCTGTTGGTCTGTTTGGCCGGCGTCGCGGCCCGCCAACGGCGGCATCCAAAATATTCCTATTGTATCGAACGCCCTGGACCTAGCATTACCAAGAAAAAAATGACGTCGGCGGGACTGAGAAATCTAACACGGTTCCATACGGGAGCCGGCATATATGGTGCGAATGGTGCCATGCGTGTTAACTGTTATGCAAACCAGCAAAAGCATAACTCTTTACAGGAGTACAAAATACAAATTACTCCATAAAAGAAAATAAAAGACGACGTCATATTGTAGAGATATTATGGTTAGGAGAACGGTGGGCGAATCAATGACGAATTCTCACTCACCTTCAAATATGTTTGGATCACCTAGAATTAGTAATCTAAATTTTAGTTGGATGTCTTGGATATCAACTAAACTTTGAGTGAGATATGCTTAGATAGACTATATAACCCTTTGTGCATAGGAGCGAGGTGAAAGAAACGAGTAGGTGGAGAGTATATATTTACATCGTTTCACGTTTTGTGTGGTTTAGCTTATCTTGTCAGTATTCCGATTTGTACCCTAGAATCTTGCGATACTATGATCCTACTAAATCGAAATAATACCGATCCTACCATATCTTTAAAATTCTATATTATCCCAATCCTACAAGAAGGCTCGATACGATCCTATGATACCATACAATAAGTGATATAAATTACTTTTATGATTTAGTTGTGATAAAATCCTATTTAAAGTTAAGTGGTATGGTGTTGAAATGAAATGATGCCAAGAATTGCACTTAAATGTAAAAAAAGTAAAATAAATTAATCAAAGCTTCCTTCGATCTATATTAACATACTACAAATCTTACATAAAATATATAATATATAAAATTCGATACTATCCCGATACTATGATATGATCCTATGATCTGGTACTGTTAGACAAAAAACACATAGGATCCTAATCCTAATAACCTTGACCTTTTTCAATTAGTGAACTAACGAGAAATCGATTTCCAGAGTTAGTCTACGTACCTCTCAAACCATTTTTAGAGGCATTCTTTTTATCCAACTACGGATCGAAAAACAAGACACTCTAAAATCGTTTTTGTAGTAGTATCATCACCTTAATTTATAATAAAATTACAATTTAGTGAACCAACTTCACATAACCTAAACTTAAGTTGATTAGTCACCATATATATCACAAGAATTCCAAGCTGTGAAAAGTGCAGTTTTGTTATATGGAATGAGCACAAGCTTGTAGATTTAATAACATCAAAGGACAATAAAGGTGTAGTTTTTTTTATATTTAGTTTAAAATGTGTAGTTTTACTACAATAATTTTTACAATAATAATGTATTTTTATGATATTTACTGTATGTTGGAAACAGGAGAGTCAACACTTGTGGGCCAAATCATTACATCTTGACTAATTGATTTTAATATGTGACTTCGTGTTATATATTGTGTGACTAAACAGATAATACAACCAATCCCAACATTCATGATTCAACAATATAATTCAATTGCATGTGGTATATAATTAGCGTTCAATGCAACGGGTGAAAGGCTAAAAATGATAGTGAAGTACATAATTCACACATGTGTTGTACCATCGATGTTGATCTACTAGTATGGTTCTAGTAGCTACTATATGTTATGCGCTATTCCAAGGAAACATGAGTGTATACATGCATACTCCTAGCCAGTATACCGTATAAACAATACACTCATCATTTGAAACACACACCTCGCTCTATGAATAAGCGCTTTCTTGTATTGTTCAAAAACGAAGTATACATACACAAGTTCTGGTTCTATATATAACTCTGTTATTTGGTACCTAGGCCAAGGCCATCTAGCTGGCCACCTCCCTCCCTCCCTCCCCAGTCCAAGGCCATCTAGCTGGCCACCAATCCACCCTCCCCGTGCAATACTGGGTCGTGCAGCCAGCCCGTGCGGCCACATACCCTCCAAGAGAACATGACTGTGAGCCTTGTAAATACCATCATGTGGATATCCTTCCCTTGTGCGCTCGCTCTACGAAGTCTACCCGTGCGATCTTCCTCCCTTGTATGCTCTCTAAAGTAACTTTGCAAGAATCAAAGGCTCTGGTCAAGATCTAGCTGCTCGAGTCCGTGTGGCGGTAGCTTGCCGGCGAAGCTAGTGGCCTGTGGGGGAGAAGGATGCTGCGGCAGCCCTTGGGGAGATGGACATTGGCTAGCCCATAGGTATCTGCCATGTTCTGCACATCACTGTTTAGCACCCGGTTCGAAGTTTCAAGTTTGGTCCCTTCACTCACTATCTTTAGACTCAGGTTGGGTCCCTTCAATAATGAGTTATCGCTTATTGGTATATAATTTTCTGAAATGTCTCTAGTACTAGGACCTGCTTGATCAATGACAATAGTTTTGTGTTTTGTAGACATGGATCGCAAAAGCATGGCATCCAGAAGGCTGCAATTTTAGGAAGGAGGTACTGGAAGGGAACAAGAAGTCTAGAGATGCAGTCCTATCAGGAGTCCAAAGATTATTCTTTGATCGAGGCTAGTCGAGCTGCATATTCCTGCAATAGAATCTTCAGAAGTCAAAAGGAGTTATGCACATTCTTGACCAAAGAAAACACATGCAACGAGTCATACTCGAAAATTATTGAGCACAATGTCCACGGGATTCAGAAGTTTTTTGGCTACAGCGCAAGTTTTATGGTTGAAGAATAAAGATAAGACATCTTTTATTACAAGAGAGAAGACTTTGTCAAGGCACACCAATCTTGTGAGAATACATGTGGGCGTCTAGAAGTTCGATTCGAATTAGTCGCATGCAAGAGAAAGCTGATTATTAATTCCTACTCACCATCACACATTACCTTCCTACTCACACATCAACCGCAACTTGATATGGAGGGAGCAAGCAAGCGATCTAGTAAGAAAGGAGTTGTGAAAGATAAAAGGCAAAAGGGGTGAGCGTCAAGAAGGGAATGTTAGAACTGGTTATATAGCTTGCTTGAATTCATTGGGCTTTTATTAGAAGTGTTGCGATGAGTATACTAAAAAAAATTCCATTTCACACAAGAGATTTCAAAGCAGAATGAAGATTTTGAGCCCGGCTACTGGCATGCAATAGATGATATCAATTGAATATTAGGGGTTGTGCCTAATTGACAGAGAATTACCACCACTATTGTTATGGAATGGATCAAGGAGGCTGAGATAATGTGGTGAGTGAGATAACGTGGTGAGTGTTGAGGCACATGGATTTAGTTGATTAAAGGCCATATACACTGAGTATATAAGGTAAGAAGAATTGATATTCTGTGGTCAAAAGAATAATACAGGATGTGGTAAAGATTGAGGGAGAAGAGGTCACAAGTAAGATTAGAGGGAATTGAAGAAGAGCTGTCAGCAATTCTAAGAGAACAACGAATTTGAGCAATAAGATACCACTGTTTTGAAAGGCGACTGATGTTCATTGAGATATGTGATAAGCAATAACTATATTACCAAAAGGGAGTGGAAGTGCAAAAAAGAATCATCGTGTAAAAAGAATTTTATTCTTTGTAATGCATTTGAGGGTCAATACTGATGAAAAGTTGAATGGGTTTAGGGAGAAGGATCGGCTAGTATTTGTGTTCTTATGAACAAATTATTGTGTTTGCATTAACAAGATTATGTAAGATAGGCGTAATTGAGACGAACATGTATTGTGGTTGCGAAAATGGGAATGTTAGAAGAGAAAGAATACACTTGTGATCGAAGATAGAAGGAAACCTAAATATGAACAATTAATTATTGCACCTATCTTGCACAATCCTATTTATAAAAAAACATAAATACTTTCAATTTAACTTTTCATAAACATAAATACTAGCCAGCCGTTTGCCCCAAAACAAACTATATTCACCCTCAAAGAAATTGCAAGGAATAATTTTTTTACATGATTTTTGCTTCCACTCCCTTTGATAATAATTATTGCTTATTACAAATCTCATAGAACATCAATCGCTACTCAAATTCATTGTTTTGTTAGCATTTTCAACAACTCTTCGCATCTTACTTGTAACTTCTTCCCCTGCATTATTTTTTGACAACACAATATAATCAATTATTCCTACCTTATATACTCGGTCTATATAGCCTTTAATTAACTAAAGTCATGTGGATCGACACTCATCACGGTTATCTCAGCCTCCATTGACTCATTCCGTACCAGTAGTGGTGGTAACTCTCCAACAACTAGGGATAACCCCTCATATTCAATTCAGCCCATGAAATCATCCATTTCATGCCAGTAGTCTGTTCTAGTTTGAAACCTCATGTGTGAAATGAAACTTTTTTAGTCTAATACTCGTCGCAACGCTTCAAAAAACCGAATGAATTCATGCAAGCTATAATCAATTCTAACATTTTCCTTCTTGACTCTCGATCACCTCATTTGCCTTTTCTTTTTCACAGATTCTTTCGTACTAGATCACTTGCTTGCTCACTTTGTATCGAGTTGCAACTAATTAAACTAATGTGTGAGTATGAAGTAGTGTTCGATGGTGAGTAGGAATTAATAATTGGCTTTCTCTGCATGCGAGTAATTTGAATTAAATTTCTTCACGCCTGCAGCTATTCTCGTAGGATTGGTGTGCCTTGACAAAATTTTCTCCTATGTAAAAAAGATATCTTACCTTTATTGTTTGACCACAAAAATCATGGCGCAACCAGGATCTTCTAAATCCCATGAAGTCTGGCTTTGTGCCTCGGCAATTTCTGAGTACGACTCATTGCATGTGTTTTTTTGTCAATAATGTGCATGCCTCCTTTTGTCGGCGGCGACCGCCCGAGGTGGAGCCAAGCGCGACGTTGGTGACCGGGGACGGCCAAACAACGACAACGGCAAACAACGATGACAACACCATCAACCAAGCTGGAGGGACCAAAGCGACGACGGAGCAGAAGCTCACACAACGCGGGCACAGCAATACAAGTAGCGGCAGGGGCGAAGCGCGATGTCGGATGGCGCAGAGGGAGATGACACCCGCGGACGCCAACTTCGTTGAGACGTACACCCAAGGGAATTTTCGTTCCCGATGTTGCTCCGGCAGCTGCAGTCGACGGGCAGAGATAGTGACGACGCCTTCAAGAAGGTGATGACGCTGGCGCGCCACCGTCGTCGGTCCAAGGCGCGAAGCCTGGGGATGGGGTTTTCACCCGTGCTGCCGTCGACCGCTGCTGATGTCGAGGGAGGCCGGCCACCTCCACGCGGGGGCGGAGCCGATGCAGCGGCTTCCACGCCCTAGCGAACGCGACGGACGCGGCCTGCCCGGCGTCGGTGAGGTGGTGGGAGCGGGGAAGGAAGGCGGCGGCCGCCACCCCGCACGATGGACGCGGCCAGCCCGGCGCCGCCGTCGACCCGCCGGCCCCGGCGAGGGGGGTGGGGGGAGGCGACTAAATTGGCGATTGAATGAACAGGTTCTAATTTTCGTTTTCTTTTCTTAGCACCAGACGAATGTTTCTTACGTATCATTGCACAATTCGAGCATCGAAATTAGATTAGAAGGAAAGAAGAGAAATAACTCTAACCAATTAGGAATTACCAGCATCTAGAATGTACTCTACCTATAAGAAAGATTAGATCCCAAACCTCCGTTGGAGACATGAAGCTAGCCTTCTTCAGCCTGATGCCTGGATCTCTATTACGGATGGTCCCACTGGTCCGAAGACGCCACGCTCGCCCACGCCAAGTCGACAGTCGAGGGTCCGAGTCCTATCAGCTAGCGTGATCATGATTGCGTGGATGGAGCGTGGCCGCGTCGATCATGGGCTCCTCCCGCCGTCGCGGCAGCCCTGATCGTCCCTCTTGACGACGACGACTTCATCGCGATCACTTGCTGGTGCTTATATTTGGATTGGGAGTCAAGGAGACGCGGAGATAGCGTCATGCAGATCGTCCAACGGCGAGGCAGAACCACAGAACCAGTCGCGATCGCGACTCAGGACTCAGGAACAGACGGTTGCTTGATCCGTGGTCTCGCCTTCCTGGGTTCTCGTCTCGGATCCTGGCAATTGGGCCATGGCCTGCGAAGTTTTTTCTTTTTTGCGACAAAATGGGCTGCGAAGTTGGGGGTTGTGTGATTGTGTCTAGCTAGGCCTGCGGCTCTAGGCAGTCGCGCCCGCTAGCTGTACCATTGTGGCTAGGGTCGGCCCTAACACTCGCTCGTTTGTGCCTATATTTAGTTTTTGTTTTGCGATCTACACACATATAAACACACCACGCTCACGTACCCCTATAATAAGCATAGTAATTAGTTCTAGCCTTCTCGATGTAAGTGGCCTGAATTGTTGGCCGCTCGTCCTTATTGCTTGTACACCACCTAGGTGTTGCTTGGTTCATCATGTTTGCTCATAGTGATCGTTGCTTCGCGTTTGGTTGGGCCAACAACGTAACCAATAGCGGCGGGACTATATAGGAGCCATACAAGGTTGACACTGTCCAACTCTGAGCGTTAACCAATTACGTACACTGCCGACTCTATCTAAGCGTAAAAAAAAGGAAACCAAACAAATGATGCTTCGATAATGCTTTCTGTCCGGGCGTGTGCATCCGAACGCGCTGTTCCTGGGCTGCGAAGCGATCAGGCCCAACAGGTAATGGACTTGCTCCTCTACGCCGACGCTTTCTCCTCCGCCCGCGACAGAAAACCGAACTGAAATCCCTAATGAAGTACCCACTCTCTTCACCACATCGGGCGGCCACCCCACTCCGCATCGTCGCCGTGCGCCGCGCGCGGCGACCCCACCCGCTTGGCTCGGCGCTGCGTCTGCCGCCCACGCACACTCCGCCTCCGGTGCGCCCCATCCCCCTGCTCCTCCCATCCCGCCTCCACGTCTATCGCGTCTGCTCCCCCCACGGACACACCCACTCCGCCTCCAGTGCACCCCATCTGCTCTACTTGACGCCGTGTCTACCGCCCACGCCCACTCTGCCTCTGTGCTACCGACGCCGCCATTCCCCACTAAAAGGTCCTCGACGCTGTCGACCTCAGCTCGTGACATCATGAGATCCGAGTGGCCATACCCAGAGCTGGCTTCTCTGGCTGCACCTTACGCTCCCTTCCTCCCTTGGTGACGGTTTTCGACAATGTGTACGAGGGGGCGACTCAGCCAGCAGTGCCGACAAGGATGCAGTTGCTCGGTGGGTCTGTGGTCGCGAGTGTCAGGCAGTCAGGAAGGTCGCCAACAGCAAGGCCCGCGGGCGTCAAGCAACAACGGGATATGATGTGCATGTTGCAAGTGTACATTTCAAATGTTTCAAGTATGTCATATGGATGTTGCAAAGGTAGATCAGGATGTTGCATATATTGTAATGGTTATACACATATATTGCAAGTGTCTGTCGCTAATGTTTCATCTGTTTTTTAGACATATGTTGCAAGTGTGTTTTATCGGATTGTTGTATATGTTTCACACATTTGTTGCAAATGTTTTATCTAGATGTTTCGTATGTTTTGCAATAACTACACACGTGTTTTCCTAGTATTTCAGACGTATGTTGCAACTGTTTCAATTGTTTCGGACATATGTTATAAGTGTTTCATCTAGATGTTGCAAAAGTAGATCTTGGTGTTGCACATATTGTAGTGGAACCCATCTGCAACAGCTGGGTCTGCCTGCATGCGCGTGGGTGTAGAGGAGGCACCATGGTGCGGGGGCACGAAGCTTGCGCAGGCCACGAGCGGCACAGACCGCGGTGCGAGCACGGGACATGGTGCAGGCATGGGGCACGGAGCGATATGGGCCCCCACGTGAAGCAGGCGCAGCAAGCGCAGGCGTCCGGACGGTAGCCCCATCTAGACATCCGAGCGCTAGAAGTTCCGATGATGCTTTGCCTTACAACGTAAAGATCTCACCGCAACTTGGTTTTCATTAGTGTTGCCACTCCCAAGGCTGAACCAAACATCACCCTTGTTTTTAGGTCTATCTGAATGGCTTCTGCCTTATAGCAATGATGAGGTAAAATAATCTCCAAGTTGATCTGAACACTCTAAATTGACTATAATAATCGAGCCAATAGATTGATGAATCCTAATCCATATCTTTTGTGGATTACACTCTATATATGCATAGATGTCGTGCATACATACTTACCCCTATGGCTATATACGTCACGCTATATACAACCGCTATCCTTATGAGCACCGTAAATGACTAAGCTGACATATATTGAGATTGACAAATTCATCATTGTTGATAACAGAGCCATCACCTACCAACGAATAAAATTCAGGAAAATGCAAGCACTGGCATCTAGAAATAAATCCAGAAAAATACATGTGATCACATCCGTGTATCAAGTCAAAGACTTAATCGAAAAGTAGATTTAACCACAAGGAATCTAATTAGCTGAGCTAAATTTAACTCACATTCACACGATCCATCTTAAACCTACTAATAAAAGACTATATGTGAATAAATAATAATCTAGCTTGCACCTATAATTTATGGATTCATGGACTCAGTGAGGTCGTTCCATGATGAGGCCTAAGGAAAGTTCATGGCAGTAGTCCTGATTGCACTACAACAGAGAAGGACATCACTGGCGGTTCAAAACCCCCCTTCACTGGCGGATTTTGAACCGCCATAACCAACTCGGCAGTGATGAGCTGATCACATCACTGCCGGTTATGCCAAACCGGCAGTGATAGCTCATGTATCACTGCCGGTTCGTGTTACAAACCGGCAGTGATACTTGAGCCATCACTGTCGGTTGTTTTAACCAACCGGTTGTGTAGATTATATTATCACTGCCGGTTATCTTTGAACCGGTAGTGATATAGTATTCACAATTTGCATTTTAATAATTGTTTTATTTTCATTTCGAGGGGAGGTGGTGGGGTGGGAGGTCGGGGAGGTGGAGGTGGAGGTGGTTGCTATCGATCAATTTGATATCGATGTGAATGAAGACAATACAAACCCATCAACATTTATATTACAAAAGTTTCAAAAAAAAAACTCTAAGTATCGAATTAAGAGTCGCATTACAATAGCCTATCAATGTGGTCTCTTCCGTACTGCGCCTTGTACTTCTTAGTCCTCGCAATGGAGAATGATCCTGTCTTGGTCAATATCTCGTCCAATACAAACCTTGCTACCTCCTCTTGAATTCCTCTCTTCTCAAAATCTAGCAACTGGTTGTGATTGTTTGCTTTGCGCTGTAATTGAAGCAAGATGATATTGAGATGCACAAACGTAAGACAAAACAATAGAAATGGGATGCCTACGTACCATGTCATCTCCCGTATTTGTTTTTGCGCCAAAGTATTTTAGCATTGCCCACATCACATAGAACCCGCATTCGTTGTTCCCCATCGGTTGATCTAGGGTCTTGAGATCCTCCATATACTTTACACTGAATGGGGCCCTCCATTGCTTTTGCATCTTGCTATCGAGATTTCTCCAATTCGGTAATGCCTTCATTCTATGTTACATTGTAAATGAAGTGTGAAGACCGAGGACATTACAATATCCTATGTGATTAGAAAGTGTTGTGATATTTGGTTCACCTACTTATTCAGCACTTTGACTAGGGGGTCGATAAGAGAAAGTGGCTTTTTCTTTGAGTCCCACACCTCGATATGTGAATCCTGAAGATAGATATCTACGAGGATGAAATGGTTGCTGCAATCACAAAGTCCATGTTATTGAATGACATATCAAGAAAAGAAACACTAAAATAAGGGTCGAGAACACATACTCGCAGTTGTAGGGTAGGAGTACGTTTGTTTTGTTGTTTCTGAACATACTTTCAAACTCAATCTTCAAACTTGTTGATACATAGTCATCATCACCAGGGGCGGTGCATGTTGTCTCATTTACAAATATGGGATCCAAGAAGTCTATATTGTTCAATTTCTTCTTTAGGCACCATTTTGCCATACACCTGCATAATAAACATATGATATATTCAAATGCAAATCACGTAGTTTATTATAACGTTGTGAGGGTAGGGTACTTACATAGACCATATCATCAAAATCTGCGTATCGAGCGAGCGCCGTTGGAAGAGCTGAAAGAGGTGTTCATAATAAATAGTATGCACCGTTTCTTCAGGATGATTAAAAACCATTCCGGGAGGGATGCAAACTTCAAAACCGATACAGTCTCCGTTGGCAGTATCCACGGAGTAATAATCATGCAACTGTCGCATGTATGTTGGCAACTCTTTATACTCTTGTTCGGTGGCGACCAAAGGTTTGCCTCTTGAATACTTGTATGCGACCGTGGCTGTTTCAAAATCTCTCGTTCCGTAATACAACTCCGTGGCCCTCTCCATGGATATGCCCATGTTGTTGGCCAAGTTCTGTATCTCTAGCAATTCTTTGGTGTGTATTTCTCTAGCTCTGATTTGATTACTCTCTTTGTTGTGTTGCCTTTCAAATTCGGTCTGTTGTCTCCACTTAGGTAGACTGGCTATTCGATTAAAGAAGGCAACGGCGGCTTTCTTGCTTGGAGGCTCCACAATCGGGTCCTTCATCTTACTCGTAATGCTAGCATCCACCTTCTTTTTACTTGTCTGGGGAGCATTACCAACCGAAACTGATGACCTCTTGTGTTGCGAGGTCGAACCTGATCGCACTTTGGATTTTCGCGGAGGAGGAGGAGGTGTCTTCTCTTTTGGCTGTGGAGGAGGTGGAGGAGGTGGAGGAGGTGTTTTCTCCTTTGGCGGTGGAGGAGGTAGAGGAGGTGTTTTCTCCTTTAGCGGTTGAGGAGGTAGAGGTGTTTTCTCCTTTGGCGGTGGAGGAGGTGTCTTCTCTTTCGAGGCAGAAGAGGGAGAATGAGGATCTTGCAGAGGAGAGAAACCTCTTGGCGGCGGCGATGCCGATGATTCACTGCCATCCTCATCATCCGAAGATGGCTGCTCATCCAGCTTGATGAAGCGTTTGCGCCAAGCCACATGAGTGCCCAAGTTGTGAACAAGACGCGGCCTATCTTCCTCCACTGGGAAATCAATGTGTATCTTATTGTACTTCTTATCCAAGATCTTATCAATGCTGACCCTGGCATACCCGGGTGGCATTGGCTTGCCATGAATGATGCCGTCTCCTCTTGGAAATGCTTGTCCGACCGCCACCTTGTCTTTTGTCCACTGCTGACGGATGTATAACCTGACATTAATTGGTCCAGTGATGTTGTCCACCGGATGAGGAGCATTGACCTCTTCTTCGTCAAGCATAGGGGTTGAGCCGCAGCTACTGCGACCCTTGGGCACTGGGCTATTCAAAGTCAGGATAGGCTGCGGTTGTGACGAACACATGGATTGCATAGCTGACATAACTCGTGCCTCAACTTGAGCAGCTATCCGTGCTTCCATGCTATCTTCGATTTCCTTTCGAAACCTTTGGAGCTCTTCTTCTCTTTGTGTTCTAGCCCTCGCCCGGCTCCTATAGGATGAAGATTCACCTTCGAATGCTTTCACCCAAGGTACATTCCCGGCTCCTCTAGTGCGACCGGGGTGCTCCTTGTTTCCAAGTGCTTGTGTGAGCACGTCATTTTCTCTATCTGACTTGCGGTTACCTCTATTCACTTCCTCAGTTAAGGTTGAAATCCTCTGGAGGAGATCGCTGACGGGTTCACTACTGGCATTAAGGCTCCCGTCACTATTGTATCGTGCCCCCCTTGCAAGTAGGTAGTTTACTGATCTGGGCTGCCAATCGCTTGTCTGAGGCCTAACGCCGCGCTGCTCTAGTTTCTGGACTTCCATTTCCCATTCCGGAATCTTTCGTACATAGCCACGCGATCCTAGGCGATGAGGATCCTTTGCCTTAAGTGAGTTTGCTCTATTTCTTTCGCTTGATGCCTTGGCCTCTTCGGATAGCTTGTAAGCCTTGAACTCCTCCCAGAAGTCTCTCTGCTTGGTGTATTGACCTCCCTCAAAATTTGGTTCTCTGTCCTCCTTGATTAACTTGTACAAGGTTCCCTTGAAAGTCTTGAACGAGCGACCCATGATTTCCTTGGCCTTCTTCTTGACTGTCGCCTCGTCATAGTCATTAGGAAAACTGAAAAACCCTTTCAACTTGTTCCAAACTAGCTCCTTCTCACTTTCTGGAACCCTCCATGGGTCATCCTCACGACCAGTCCATTTCCTGTATTTGATCGGGATAAAGTCTCTTACAAGTGCCCCGATGACACTCTTGTATGGGCCTAATGCTGTAAGAGGCTCCACCGGCTCCCCTACTTGGTCGAACTCAGAGATGTGCCAATGTTTACTTGTTTGAGGAAGCTTTGTTGCACCACGCTTAGTCTTGCTGGTACCCTCACCACTTGGCTCTTGCGGCGGAACCTGCTTCAAAATTCATAAATAAGTCCCCATCAAACTTATCTAGCGTGATTTCTTACTATCACGTTATTAGGTTTGACCTAAGTTATTACCTCGTTTCCTTGGTCTAGCTGTAGATAATGGCTAGGGCTCCAATCGTCCTGATTACCACCACCATTAGTTGGATCCTGCGACGCTCCTGTCGCAGTGCTCTCTGCTTGTGGGGTATCAGTAGCTCGGCGACGGGTGGTGAATTGGCGATGACGAGTCATGTTTCTGGACAAGAGATGAATTCAAGAAGTTTTTCTTCAATTTATATAGGGCTATTAAGCATTTCAAGAATACCCCTAGGTTTAGACAAGAAGTTATTAGAAGTTTTTTATCAAGAAGCACAAAAGCATGATGGCTCAAAGGACTGGAAACTTGACAATGGAGATCATCATGAGAAAGTCCATACTATCTCACATTTCAAGAGATTATCCTGTGATGTTTTTATTTTCATGTCATACTAGCTTCCCACCAAAAAATTAAGACTTTCTTTTTATGCCCTTCCAATTGTTGCACCTACAAGGATTGAGGCGTTCTAAGTAGCCTTGCTGACCTTACAAGAACCCTAAATGCACCAACCGTGACAGGATCCCTCCCAGGCCATGTTTGGGTAACGGCCGGGAAATAAATAAACTTTCTCTTGCTCAAGCAAATAAATCAACTTTCATTAGGATCCTCCTTTAATTGGATTAAGGGATCCTCCAATTGGAAATGATAACAGAATGCATAAGTCATTATAAGGAATTCTAATAAACAAATAGCTATAGTATACCACCTAACGATTTTATTTCCTTTATGAGGTAAAAAGAAAATTAATGAACCTGCAAATATCGGCAAAACAACAAGTATTGTTAACCAAGGAAAATAACTCATGATAAAGTAATAAAGACAAGATACGTTTTGACCAGAAAAGCCCATGCTCGATTATTTGCTTGGCTTTACATCCATCCCAAGGTATCATTTCTAATACATCTGTTGGGCAAGCTCGTACACATTGAGTGCATCCTATACATGTATCATAAATTTTTACAGAATGTGACATTGGATCTCTAAATTTTCCTTTTCAACATAAAAATTTTCGATCTGGTATGAGAATGACTAATCAACTGCTCAAGCAAATACAGTTCTAGAATGACTAATCAACTGCTCAAGCAAATACAGTTCTAGAATGACTAATCAACTGCTCAAGCAAATACAGTTCTAGAAAGGAAGTATGAGAATGACTAATCAACTGCTCAAGCAAATACAGTTCTAGAATGAGCCAATACAGTTCTAGAAAGGAAGTCAAAGTGAAAGAGAAGCTTGTTCAAAACTCAGATGAGGCATTTCATGTTCAAAACTCAGATGAGGCATTTCACCGAACACCTTATGGGCACTCACCCAAACTTGGCGGTGGCGCGAATCAGCAAAGGGAGAAGCTCCTGGGGGCGTCGAGGATGGCGGCGTCGTGCTCCGGCGTCGGGCTGCGGCGTCGCTCCTGTCGCGGTCGGGCTGCGGCGTCGTGGACGGCGAGTCGGGCGGCGGCGGCGTGCACTGGCGCCTGGCGGGAGTTTGATTTTTGTCGAGCAAAAGGGGCTGGCGGGAGCGCCAGCCCCTTTTATAACCCTAGCATCACTGCCGGTTGGATATTACAACCGGCAGTGATGTTGGACATCACTGCCGGTTGGTCGTTAGAACCGGCAGTGATGTCCCACATCACTGCCGGTTCTAATAACAAACCGGCAGTGATAGCCAACATCACTGCTGGTTAAAAACCGGCAGTGATGTCCCACATCACTGCCGGTTCTAATGAAAAACCGGCAGTGATAGCCAACATCACTGCTGGTTAAAAACCGGCAGTGATGTCCCACATCACTGCCGGTTCTAATTACCAACCGGCAGTGATGTCCCACATCACTGCCGGTTCTAATAACAAACCGGTTTAGTTTTACTTTTTTAAAAAAAATTAAAATCAACAAGTTCAAACCAAATTTTAGAACCCCAAATTATTTCAAATGAAAAAGTGAGGACTACCAAATTTATACAACTCATGAAGATCTACAACTTTGATATAGGTCATTTCTTCATTTGAAAAAAATTGAACATTTCAAATTTGAAATTTTGAAAAATGGAACGTCCAGTCCAAAATTTAAAACCCAAAATGATTTGGACATAAAACTTGATGAATACCAAAGTTGTTCAACTTATCAAGATCTACAACTTTTGTATAGGTCATTTCTTCATTTGAGAAATTGTTAATATACATTGTTCACAAAACCTACACGTGTCTCATATGGTTTATGAAATCTTATGAGAGATGTGTAATATTTATGAACAATGTTATTACCACTTTGACAAATTCAAACCAAATTTTAGAACCCCAATTTATTTCAAATGAAAAAGTGATGAATACCAAAGTTGTTCACATTTGACAAATTCTTAGTACACATTGTTCACAAAACAATTTGAGCCCCTAAATGATTTCAGCTCAGAAAGTGATGAATACCAAAGTTGTTCAACTAATGAAGATCTACAACATTTCATTAAGGATTACATAGTTTATGATATTCTAACTATGATGGCCTCATCGTGATCACTCCGGAGGTAAGCAGGTTCTCACCCTCTTCAAGGATAGGAAGGGTAATGTCTGCCCCAAAAGGAGCCATTTCTTGATAACCTTTGTACTCTTCTTCGTCCGTCACTCCTTCAACACCGACAATCTTCCTTTTGCCTTGCATGACTACTTGTAGTCTTCCCTTTGTATTGTTATCCCTTACATAGAAGATTTGCAAAACATCCTTTGCAAGGACGAAGGGGTCATCTCTGTATGCGGTCTTGGATAGATCAACGGTAGTGAACCCATCATTGTCGGTGTTGATTTCATCTAGCCGGACCCACTGGCAACGGAAAAGAGCGACCTTCAACTGTCGTCCATAGTCTAGCTCCCATATCTCATCTATGAAACCATAGTATGTTGCCTCCACCGTGCCGTATTCATCGTGGGCGTCGAAACGAACAGCACTATTTTGGTTGGTGCTCTTTCCATCCTGTTTTTTTGTGTAAAATGTAAAACCATTTATATCATAACCTTGGTACATCATCACCGTAGTCGAAGGTCCGGGAGCTAAGAGATCTAGCTGACATCCCGACACCATTCCTAGCCTGCGGCGTCGAAACCAGTCACCGAATTCCTCCTTATGTTTTTTCTCAAGCCAAGCCTGTGACCTACCGATGTGCTTACTTTGCAGTAACTGCTTGTGCTCATTAATGTATGCCATCACACCGTCGGCCTGTTGGAGAACAGCGAAGTGTGCCTGTCTGAAGGAAACCACTTCGACTATTTTGACTGCTTTCTCACCTATCGTTCCTTTGCCCCCTAGTCTTCCATCGTGACGAGATACTGGAACTCCGACCCGATTGATGTCCATATAATATGTGCAGAACTCAATGGCCTCCTCCGTTGTCCATCCTTCTACCATGCTCCCTTCTGGTCTGAATCTATTCCTAACATACCGCCTGAAAACTTTCATCAACCTCTCGAAAGGAAACATCTGGTGTAGATACATTGGGCCAAGGGCTTTAATTTGGTCCACAAGATGAACAAGTAGATGCACTGATATGTCGAAGTAAGTCGGTGGGAAATGCATCTCAAGCCTGCATAGAATCTCGGTTATCTCCTGCTTCAGCTGGTCTAGCTTGGCCCCTTCAATGACCTTTTCAGAGATCGCGTTGAAGAATGAACACAACTTTATGATTGGGGCACGGACCTTGTCAGGGAGGATACCTCGTAGGGCAACTGGGAGCAGCTGAGTCATAATGACATGACAGTCATGGGCCTTCATACAACCATAGTTAAACTTAAGTTCTCTCATGTTAACTAGCCTCTTCGGGTTCGCACAGTAGCCAGTTGGCACTTTGAGATCATTAAAGAAAGAAATAAGCATGGCCTTTTCTTCCTTTTTCAGTGTCCATGATGCCACCGGAAGTTTCAAGTGGCCATCCTCAAGAGTTATTGGGTGCAACTCCTTCCTGAGGCCCAGGTGTTGCATGTCCAAGCGTGTCGCGAGAGAATCCTTTGTTGTTCCCCCGGTGTTCATCAACATGTTAAGTGTGTTACCGCACACATTTTTAGTTATGTGCATTGGATCAAGACAGTGACGTACACTCAAAAGTGGCCAATAAGGTAGTTCCCAAAAGATTGATTTTTTCTTCCAGATACTACCGGCTGGCGCTGGTACTGCACCTTCCCCCTTGCCAAGGACAACATCTGTGAGTTTGCTTACTTGTTTAAGTATCTGTTTCCCGTCTCGATACTTTGGAGGGCCACGTTTCTCAGTAGTCCCATTAAAATCTTTTCTATTCTTGCGGTAAGGGTGATCCCTTCGTAGGAACCTACGGTGTCCCATATAGACCATCTTCTTGTTTTCTGGTAGATGAATAGCATCAGTCTCGTCCAAGCACTCGACACACCCAGTGTATCCTTTTGTCTTCTCTCCAGACAAGCAACCTCGCCCTGGCAGGTCAGTGATTGTAGCGATAAGTATAACCTTTATCGTGACATGTTCTTTTTTATACTCATCCCAAACATCCTTCACACCCGTCTCCCGCATCTGTAGTAGTTCATCGATCACTGGTTGTAGAAGCACATCGATATCATTACCAGGTTGTTTTGGCCCTTGGATTAGTAGTGGCATCTGGATGTATGACCGTTTCATACAAAGCCAGGGTGGAAGGTTGTATATACATAGCGTCACTGGCCAAGTGCTATGATTGCTTCTAACCTGGTCAAACGGATTCATCCCATCTGTGCTCAAACCTATCCAAAGATGCCTTACCTCTCCACCAATGTTCTTATAGAACATAGTGTTGATAGTCCTCCAGTCCGACCCGTCGGCGGGGTGCCTCAACATTGTATCTTTCTTACGCTCTTCGCCGTGCCAACGCAACAGTTTGGCTGACTTTGCATTTGCAAACAACCTATGCACTCGTGGAGCTATAGGAAAATACCATACGACCTTTATGGGCCCTCCTCTGGTCTTGCTTCCCTGATTTGACGGCCCTTGCTTGTATCGGGGAGCTTTACACTTGGGACACGCATCCAAGTCTTTGTATTTTTCTCCACGGTACAATATGCAATCGTTGGAACACGCGTGTATTTTCTCAACCTCGAGGCCGATTGGGCAAATCATTTGCTTGGCCAGGTAAGTCTTTTCTGGTAACTCGGTACCCTTCGGGAGCAGTTTATGCAGTATACCTAACAAGCTATCGAAGCCTTTATCACTCAATCCATTCGTTGATTTGAACTCTAATAGCATGATGTTGGCTTCCAGTTTGCTTATTGGGCAGGTCGGATACAATGGTGTTTTTGCATCCTTTCTCATGATCTCCAGTTTTTTCAACTGTGTAGCACTAAGGAATCCGCCATGCACATCATGAAGAAACTGTGAAATGCCATCATTTTCCTCTGTGTCGTCCACTAATGTATTCCTAAACACATTATCGTTGGTAGGCACAGGTACTGTGTAGCATTGGTCATCATCAATAGGTAGAAATGCGTCTAGGCATTGGTCATCATCAATAGGCACATCATCATTGTTTTCTTGTGCAACATTTTGACCAACCTCCCCATGCAAAGTCCAAATCGTGTAGTCTCTCATGAACCCCCTGGTAATCAAGTGCAATCGTATATGCTCCACGTCGCCCCATTTTCTCGTATTCTTGCAATCTTTGCATGGACAGAATACAGGCTGTGAGTCCCCAGCATTGGCTCTAGCGAGCTTGATGAAATCGTCGATGCCCGTCAAGTACCGTTGGTCTGTACATGACAGATCGTACATCCACCCTCGATCCATGTCTGCACAGGTAAAATGGGCCGGGCAGAGGAAACATAGGAAAGTTTTAATAAGTAACAATTATTGCACAATATTGAAGAACAATTATTCTACTCCATGCAACATAAAAATGGAGACACTAATTTAAAAAAAGACTAAATTTGGAGACATGATCATGAATAACAATGTAGCTCCAAACAATGCCCATATAAATTAAAAATCGCAGCCCCATAAAAATTAATTATTGCACAATATTGTAGAACAATTATTCTACTCCATGCCACATAAAAATAGAGACATTAATTTAAATAAATACTAAAATTGGAGACATTATCATGAACAATGCATTGTTTCTAGTAGTAAATCAAGTCATTAGGGGGCTGGAGCCCACCCACCCCCCCTTAGATCCGCCACTACTGCTCAAACAATGCATTGTTTGGTGACACAAGGGTTAATTTGCTCATCAACATTGTAAAAGAATCTACTCTACTCCTAAGAACCAATTATAACATCACATACTAACAATGCATTATAGCCATGAATTAGAAAAGTGCTCTGTAGAAGAATGGAGAAATAAGAATGAGAATCAAGCATTATAACCATCAAAACAAAGCTAATTAACCAACAAAATCGAAGGAATGGAGGCTGGTTACTAACCTTAAAGCAAAAAGATCAAGCCATTCTTCCAAATCCAAGTGGTAGCTTCACGGATTTGGGCGACCGCAACATTGGAGGGAGTTGCCCAAACGCGCGCCTCTGTTCTCGGGATAAAGAGTGGAGGAAGAAGATGACGGCTACCACCTTTTTGTGCTGTCAGGCTCATCACTGTCGGTTCTATCCTAGAACCGACAGTGATAGAATCAAATCACTGTCGGTTCGTGGCTTGAACCGGCAGTGATAAGTGGAGTTGTCATCACTGCCGGCGGGAGGCACAAACCGGCAGTGATAGTTGTCATCACTGCCGGTTCTCGCACCCCCCAATTATTTTCTGGTTGTCAGAGCCTAGAACCGGCAGTGAAGGGTCATCACTGCCGGTTGTCCTAATTTCGGCAGTGATGTGGCCGGCACTGTTGACTGTTTCTGTAGTAGTGAATTTCATAGGATTTATACGGGAAACATGAAAAAAAACTTATGTTCCAATCCAAACGGGGCCTCAAACATCTCTCTGCGTCCTGTCACCCGCGGATGCAGTGTGGGTGCTCATATAGGCCGTGCGGCATTGCCTTGCTCCTAAAAAAAAAAAAACAGGCAGGCAGTGCGAGCAGGCAGCAGCAGCACCCGGGAACGACGGAAAATCGCTTACCAGTAGCGTCACGGCAGCACTGGCACGTGACACACAGCCGCACAGCACCGCCGGCGTCACCTGCGGTGTCCCGGTGCGGTGCACGTACGTACTTACGCACGGCACAGCTGCACCTGCACCTGCACCTGAATGCACACACCAAAAACGACGCGCCGCTGGGCCAATCCCTGCAGATTTCCGCCCGCCAACTCTGGGCCGGTTTAGTTCCAAAATTTTTGGCAAAATAATACTGTAGCGATTTTCGTTGTTATTTGGTAATTAGTATCCAATCATGGTCTAATTAGGCTTAAAAGATTCGTCTCGTCCATTTCGTCTAAACTATGTAATTAGTTTTATTTTTTATCTATATTTAATATTTCATGCATGTATCTAAGATTTGATGTGACGAAGAATCTTGAAAAATTCTGCAAAATTTTTTGGAACTGAACAAGACCACTGGCCGATGCCCAGCGACGCGGCTATATATATGGCCACCCCGTCCCGCCCACCTCCGCACCGCACCCACACACAGACATCAAGCAAGTGGCAGGCTGCCGAGCAAGCTACTCGCCCATCCAAGGCCATTCCCTCGCCTAGCTCGATCCAGCTCGCGGACGACGTCGCCAAGCATGTGCAAGGTGGCGATCACGATCCCGTCCCTGGTGTGGCTGCGCCGCGCCGTGCGGCGGTGGCGGTCCCACGGCCGCGCCGCGGACGCCTCCGGCTCCTCCTCCTCCTCCTCCTCCCCGCGTCCCTGCACCGCGGTGCCGGCGGGGCACGTGGCGGTGTGCGTGGAGGCCGCCGGCGGATCCGGCTCTGGCTCCGGCTCCACCAGGCGGTTCGTGGTGCGGGTGGCGCACCTTAGCCACCCGGCGTTCCGGGAGCTGCTGCGGCAGGCGGAGGAGGAGTACGGCTTCCCGGCGGCCCCCGGGCCCGTCGCGCTCCCCTGCGACGAGGACCACTTCCTCAACGTCCTCCACCGCGTGTCCTCGTCGCCCGCCGCCGACGCCTCCTCCTCCTGCTGCTGCGGCCTCGCCACTCGGCGGTGCGCGCGCGGCGAGTCGCGGCCACTGCTGCAGGGAAGAGTAATGGCCGTGGATCAGAAGCTCGTCTGGTGATTGATTCATTCGTCCGTTCGTCAGCATCTGCTGGCTGAACGGATCGAGCCTGCGTGCATTTGACATATCCGATCGGTGATGCATGGGTTTCTGCAAGACTGCAAGTACGACCTCGCGTGCAAGTGCTCAGCTGCGGCCATTGCCCAGCGCGAGCGGAGAAGGGCAAAGGCGTCTCGCCCGGCTGGCGCGGCCGAGAAGACCGTGCACGCTGGCACAGGGAGGAAAGGGCAGCAAAGCAAGCGCCAGATCGACTCGCCGCGCGCATCCCGTGCGGCGTGCGCCAAGGACGGAGGCAGCGCTACCCCGGCTACCGCGATGGGCCCAGGGCTGCGTGGGCAAACTTAGGAAGCCACGGACATTGTTAACAGCTGCTAGCTAGCTGTATCGATTCAGTTAAGCCTATAAGGGCTTGCTTAGTTTCCGAAATATTTTACGAAATATTTCAGATTCTCGTCAAATCGAATCTTTGGACACATGTATGAAGTATTAAATATAAATAAAAAATAAAACTAATTACACAGTTTAGTTGTAAATCACGAGACGAATCTTTTAAGCCTAATTAGTCCATGATCGGACAATAATTACCAAATAACAATGAACGTGCTACAGTAGCACTACAGTTACATTTTGCGAAATATTTTTGGAACTAAACAAGGCCTAAATTTTAGTTCGAAACGTGATTCCTGATGATTTTGCCCCGTGATTTTCGATACGTACTAATTCTATTGTACATTAATACAGCTAGTAGCTCGATCAACTATACATGGGCATCTGCAGCTTTGCCGAAATAAAGAAAGAATTATTCTCTGTAATAGAGCAATTTTTTACTTAATCGGGGCTTGGCATCAGGGACGGAGCCACAAACTCAAATTTTTTTCATGTTAAGGGAGGCCAGCAGTGTAAAGTTTTCAAAAATTGATCAAATTTCAAAAATGCCCGCCCCCCTGTCTCCGCCCCTGCTTGGCATGCTTGTGTTCATGCTTGGCGGAGGACCCGGTAGAGCAAGGTAGGGCGCTCGCCATAGCTTGACTCTGCCATGAGTCCTTAACCCAATCGCCTCCTGCTGGCAGCCATGGACGCTGGTCACGAGCGAATCTGAAGATGAACGCAATGAGGAAGAAGATAACTGCGACTTGACTCAACGAACCATTACTTTGGGCCTTTTGTACTGCGTGGCTTTGGGCTAGAACGCATATGGGCCTTAGTTTGGTTATTCCCTGCCATTGACTGCAGTGCCGGTCGTGGTCTGTGTAACACCCAAATTTTAGAGATAATGAATTTTGAATAAATTGGATAACAAATAATGGCAAATTAAAATAATAAAATATATTTGGTGTTGCATTCATGCTGTTGCATTTATTTTGTTATGTGGAGTGGTTTTGTTTTATTTTAATTTGGATTAGAAAATTTATTTGAGATAATTTGTGAAAATAAATAAAAAAAAGAGAGAACTGTTGGCCTGGCGGCCCAGCTAATCAGCGGCCGTTCCTTCCTTGCTTGGTGGGCCGGTCGACGCCCTAGTAGTCCGTTTCCGCGTGGGCCGAGCCAGCTCTGCCGCGGCCCAAGCCAGCCCAGTGCCACAGTAGCCGCCTCCTTCTCTTTTCTTCCGCTGACGTGTGGGTCCCAGTTGTCGGTCTCCGTTTCATCTTCAACCTCGTGACCGAGACGGACTCCGTCCGAACCGGTGAACTACCGCCGCCATATCCGCATTACCCGGGGTTTCCTACCCGAACACGGCTAGTAGAGGTCATAAATAGGAAGTGTAGGTCATCTAGTTTCCGTTTTTCATCTAAAACGCAAGTTCCACAACACGAAATCGAGCTCTAGGGTTGGGCGGTGCCGACGAGTTCGGTTGGATGCGGGTGAGGCTTTCGGGTGGATCGGAGGCAAAGTCTTTCGCTTGGGTGAGTTTGTTTTCCTCTCCTCTTACTTCCCATGCTCTCCGTTGGAGTTTTGGTGATGTTTACTGTAGGTTTTGAAGTTCACCGTGGTTGGCAATGGCGCCGCCGTCCCCTTGTTGCCGCGCGGCGGTTACGGGTAGATGTAGCTTGTTTTGTCGCTTGGGTGAGTTCGCACGGAGAATCTCGATCGTTTGGTTCAAGTTTGGGCTTGAATGATGGTCTCGGTGGGGAGATTCATCACCTCCGGCCATGGTGGAGTCGCCGGCCATGGAGGAGCCGCCGGCCGGATGTGAAGAGGGTGGCCGGATTAGCACAGTGAAGTTGATGATGAATCTGAGCCGTCCGATTCGAGATCAACGGCCCAGAATAGAAGATACCCCTTCGCGGGTAATCTTTCTAAAGAGACCCTCGGGTTTTTGGAAATCAACCCGCGGTCCTTAGCGTAGTTTTGAAAATACGTTTTCGCGTTGGGAAGGCGTATTCTTTTCCGGTTTATTCAAAAATACGTTTTCAGGAAATTACAGATTTGCCACTAGAACTGTTTTAGTCATAAAAACTTCGTTTTAACTCCGATTTGATCCGTTCAAGTTGCGTTAGGTTCGTAATTGCGAGCTCTACATGTTAGTGTAGTTGTACAGTTAGTTTTGATAATTTATTTTTCGAGTTTATAATTAAGTATTTATTTATCTATAGGAAATCTTAGAAAATTCATAACTTTCACGTTTTAACTCCGAATTTGGTGATCTTTGCGTCTGTGTGATCGTAGAAACGTGTAGAAGAGTTTTATAAACTTTTATTACTGTTTTGTTACTGTTGGTATACTGTTCTAATTATATCTCTTTGTTTGCTTCGTGTATGTTTGATTGGATGCATGTATGTTGTTGATTGATGATCAAGTATAGAAGGTGAGCAGTTTTTGGACGATTCGGAGTATTACTTTGAGCCAAGTCAGCAGTATTGTTTGGAGAGCTTTAATCAAGGCAAGTATAACACAGGACTATCCTTGTTACCTATACATCGAATTATCATACATATGCATGTGCTTACCTTGACAACCTTAGAGATTATAACTTAGTGCTTGTTGTCTTGATTCCTTGTCAACCTTGGGAATGCATATGGGTAGCTATTGCTAGTGCTTAAACTAAGAACAATGATCTTGTAATATGATTAATGGATCAAGCAATCAACCATTAAGATGATTTAATTATTGTTAAAAGGGGGCTAGAGCATGTGTATTGTTTTTGATGCTCTGGTTACTCTCCATAAGGACTTATCTGTACGTGATCATTCGGGACATACAGTACAGCTGTGAGGGCTATATGGCTCTGGCTTTAGTTGTTCAAGAGACCTTTTCTAGCTTGTTAGTGGTTACCTTAAATGGCGTAAGAAAGGCTTGCCACGTTGGGTGTAGTGCGAGCCCCTGGCCTAGTGTGTATAGGCTGCGGTTGTTGTGCCACAGGGAAGGGGGGTTCTACATCTGCCTGCCGAGTGAATCTAATGGCCCTAACTTGTTAGACGAACTTTTGGATGACTTTATATGGTTCTCTGGTGTTTGGGCTTGATCTCCCCACTCATTTGGAAATCATGACTCACAGTGAAAGTGTACACCTCTGCGCAGAGTTAAAAACTGGTATACTAGCCGTGCTCACGGATACGAGCGGCCTTGGAACATTTACAGATAGATGATCACTATTGCTATATTATGTTTAATTATTGTTGATTATTATTATGCTCATGTTAATGCTATTCGTTATTACTATTGCAATTGATCATTGGTTCTTTAATGGGAAGCAGTTTAATTTGATGCTATTCAATTTGCTAATTATAAGATTAAAAGCTAAACGCAGTTAAACAGTGTCTAGCCATTTGAGCCTCATGAACCCTGTGTTATATTTTTTGAGTTCGACATGGACTCACTCTTGCTATTTCCACCATAACAGATGAAGATTATGAGGAAGATTATCGTAATGAGTACTAGTCTTAGTGTCAACCAGTCAACCGTGTCCCTGTGTGGAGTTTCCGCTGGAGATTACTATTAGTTATTATTATTTATCGTTCAAGACTATGTCTTAAATATTTATTCGCTATGTAATAAGCACTGTGATGATACTATGTAATTTGTCAACTTATGTGTGCGATCATGACCTGGGGCGCACATGAGTACTTTATGCATCCTATTTTTGTCCTTAAAAATGGGTGTGACAGATTGGTATCAGAGCCGTGTTGACTGTAGGACGCAAGCCTAGTTAGAATGGTCGTTGATAGCATCCATACTTCACTTAATTCATGCTTCCTCATTTCACCTTGTTAATTACTAAAGTTTTATGCTTCCTCTACTTTATTCTATTGCGAAAATA
The DNA here is from genome assembly GCA_022457205.1 of Saccharum spontaneum. Classification (NCBI taxonomy): domain Eukaryota; kingdom Viridiplantae; phylum Streptophyta; class Magnoliopsida; order Poales; family Poaceae; genus Saccharum; species Saccharum spontaneum. The sequence goes on from CM039587.1 coordinate 10,372,623, forward strand.
TATTGATTCTATCTAATCTATGTCTAAATCTTGTAGATGTCTCCTCATCCCCGTCTGTCGGCTGCACAGTACGTTGCCCGTTTCAAACCTCAGGAGCCATATGAAGAGGGTGATCAAGAGCTATCTGATGCTGAATCAAGAATTGGTGATACACCTATGGAGGATGTAGTTATGGGGTGGACTACGAAGTTTCATATCGTGGTTCCTAAGGCTGATGCTTTCTTCCATGATATGTTGACAAGAACTTTGGATAACTACTACTACGATTGGGAAGCTACTTTGGAGTATCGCAGTGCGGAGTTTAGTCATCCATGGATGGATTCCTATTGGGAAACAGAGTTATGGGTCAAGAAAAGGGATCCTACCACTAAGGAGCTTAAGGTGGAGTCAAAGTTCATTACCAGAGTGAGCTGGGCAACCGTGGAGACAAGCATGGAGGATGTCGCTTTCAATGCATTTGTTTACTACCATGGTCTACGCTCGGACAAGACGTTAAAGGGTGCACTCCGGCATTTTCCTTGTTTCCTTCATGACAAGGGTATTTGGACCGTGCCGCTTGCAGATGATTCCTCCTTGACTTTACAAGCTACGGTGGGATTAGCTCGTGAATTGGCACTCCATGAGGTGGATTTGAAGGATGAGTTGTTGAAGGAAAAAGAACTTAAGGAGCAAGCTTATAAGGAGATTGACCAATTAAGGGCGGAGTTAGGTCGTCCCAAGATTTATGAGAAGCTTAATTAGGAAATAGGAAAAACCCCTATGTAATAAGAACGATGGTAGTTGCGAGTTAATTTTAAGTTTGGATTGTTTTAAGAGTTAGTTTGTGATGTGAACAATTGTGTGATTGATGGATTGTTATTATGATAATGTGTGATTTGGATCTTTGTAATGTGTGCTGGAGTTTTGTAGAGATGGCTACAAGTTCCATGGTTAAGAATGTTAAATTTGCTCAAAATATATTAGTTGAATATGAGGTTAACTTAGTTCTGTCCTTTGCTGATTTTTGGATCAGTCTGGGATGTTTTGGAAATAACTTAAAATCCGTTCATGAGAAATTTAAGAAATTTTACTGGGAATAATTAGACTTATATATCTTTCCAATCCCACAAGAATCACTTTAATATCTATTATGGGTTAAGAGATATATCTGTTCCAAGTTGGAGTTACTGCGTAGTCTGGAATTCTGAAACAGTTTCGGTTAAGTTCAGTTTTGACCAATTTATTGACAGAATCAGAAAAAGTGTTGTGAATAAAAGTTGTAGATAATTTTATAAGCTTTCCAACCATGTAAAGATCACCTGAATTGGACATCTGGTATTGATGTGATATTGGGTATGGACTGGATGAAGCAAAATCAGGCAGAGATTCAGTGTCAGCAGAAAGTGGTAGTTGTGACTGCGCCTAATGGAGATAAAATCAATGTGAATGTAGCAATGCAGAAGCAACCAACCGCGGTGATGAATCAGCTTGAAGATACTATTAAGGAGAATTCAGTGATTGAGAAATTTCCGGATGTCTTCCCTGATGAATTGCCAGGTATGCCACCTGACCGAGACATTGAATTTCTTATTGAATTACTACCTGGAACTGCACCTATAGCCAAACGACCATATAGGATGGGAGTAGATGAATTAGAAGAACTTAAGAAACAAATTAAAGAATTACAAGGTAAAGGTTTTATTCGACCTAGTTCATCACCTTGGGGAGCCCCAGTTATTTTTGTTGATAAGAAAGATGGTGGTCAGAGGATGTGTGTTGATTATCGGTCACTAAATGAGGTAACTATCAAGAATAAGTACCCTTTGCCCAGGATTGATGACTTGTTTGATCAGTTGAGAGGTGCTTGTGTGTTCTCTAAGATTGATTTACGTTCTGGTTATCATCAATTGAAGATTCGTGCCTTTGATATTCCAAAGACAGCTTTTACTACAAGGTATGGATTGTATGAGTATACTGTTATGTCGTTTGGATTGACCAATGCACCTGCATACTTTATGTACATGATGAATAAGGTGTTCATGGAATATTTGGATAAGTTTGTGGTAGTGTTTATTGATGATATACTGGTATTTTCTAAGACAGAAGTAGAACATGCTGAACATTTAAGGTTGGTATTGCAGAAGCTTAGAGAGCATAAACTGTATGCGAAGCGAAGTAAATGTGAGTTTTGGTTGAAGGAAGTTTCTTTTCTTGGTCATATTGTTTCTAATGGAGGGATATCAGTGGATCCAGGTAAAGTAAAGGATGTATTGAATTGGAAACCGCCTACCAATGTTAGCGAGATTCGTAGTTTTTTGGGTTTAGCTGGATATTACAGACGGTTCATTGAAGGGTTTTCTAAACTTGCTAAACCTATGACATCTCTGTTAGAAAAGAATGCCAAATTTGTGTGGTCTGATAAATGTCAAGCTAGTTTTGAGGAATTGAAGAAGAGGTTGACTACAGCGCCTGTTTTGGTTTTACCAGATTTGAGTAAGAAGTTTTCTATTTATTGTGATGCTTCTCGTCAAGGGTTGGGATGTGTTCTTATGCAAGAAGGTAGAGTTGTGGCCTATGCATCTAGACAGTTGAGAAAGCATGAGTTGAATTATCCTACGCATGATTTGGAGTTAGCAGCTGTAGTTCATGCTTTAAAGATTTAGAGACATTATTTGATTGGACATAAGAGTGATATATACACTGATCATAAGAGTTTGAAGTATATTTTCACTCAGTCAGATCTGAATTTGAGGCAACGCAGATGGTTAGAGTTGATTAAGGATTATGATATTGAGATACACTATCATCCTGGTAAGGCTAATGTAGTAGCTGATGCTCTTAGTAGGAAAAGTTATGCAAATGAGATAAGAACATTGTCTATGACTAGGGAGTTATGTGCTGAATTTGAATATTTGAATTTGGGAATTGTTACTAATACAATGGAATTAGTGATAGAGCCTACTTTAGAGCAAGACATTTACAAGGGTCAGTTGAAGGATGAGAAACTAAAGAAGATAGCGGAGGATATAGTGATTGGTAAGTCACCAGGCTTTCGAATGGATGATAATGGGATTTTATGGTTTGGAAAGAGGCTGTGTGTACCTGAGGATCAAACTGTTAGACAGGCAATTCTTCGCGAAGCTCATGAGTCAGCTTATTCTATTCATCCTGGTAGTGCTAAGATGTATTTGGATCTTAAACAGAAATATTGGTGGGTTGGATTAAAACGAGATGTGGCTGAGTATGTGGCATTATGTGATACTTGTCAGAGGGTGAAAGCAGAGCATCAGAGACCTGCTGGATTGTTGCAACCAATGAAGATTCCTGAATGGAAGTGGGAGGAAGTTGGTATGGACTTTATAGTGGGGTTACCGCGTACTCAGAGAGGTTATGATTCTATTTGGGTGATAGTGGATAGGTTGACTAAAGTTGCTCATTTTATACCAGTCAAGACTAATTACATGGGAGTACAATTAGCTACCTTGTATATGGAAAGAATAGTCTGTTTGCATGGAGTTCCAAGGAAGATTGTGTCTGATCGAGGTACGCAGTTTACGTCACACTTTTGAAAAGCTGTGCATGAATCTTTGAGGACTAAATTGAATTTTAGTACAGCATATCATCCACAGACAGATGGACAGACTGAAAGGACCAACCAGGTATTAGAGGATATGTTGAGAGCCTGTGCATTGCAATATGGAACTAGTTGGGATAAGAGTTTGCCTTATGCAGAATTCTCATATAACAATAGTTATCAGCAGAGTCTTAAGATGGCATCGTTTGAAGCTTTGTATGGACGTAAGTGTAGAACTCCATTGTTTTGGGATCAGACAGGTGAATCTCAGGTGTTTGGTACAGATGTTCTTAGAAACGCAGAAGATCAAATACGAGTGATTCGTGAGAATTTTAGAGTGGCACAGTCTCGTCAGAAGAGTTATGCTGATAATAGGAGAAGAGATCTAGCTTTTGAGGTAGGTGATTATGTCTATTTGAAGGTGTCACCTATGAGAAGTGTGAAGAGGTTTAACATGAAAGGTAAACTAGCACCAAGGTATGTTGGACCATTTAAAGTTATTGCTAGACGTGGGGAAGTTGCTTATCAATTAGAGTTGCCTGAGAATTTATCTGGAGTGCATGATGTGTTTCATGTTTCACAACTTAAGAAGTGTTTGCGGGTGTCTGAAGAGCAGATACCTTTAGAAGAATTGACTGTTAAGGAGGATCTTACATATGAAGAGTTTCCAATTAAGATTTTAGAGACTGCTGAGAGGGTTACTCGAAGTCGGATTATTAAGATGTGTAAAGTACAGTGAATCGATATTCAGAGGCAGAGGCAACTTGGGAAAGAGAGGATGAGTTGAAGAAATCATATCCGTAGTTATTTGAGTAAGCAGTCCAATCTCGAGGACGAGATTCTTTTAAGGGGGTAGAATTTGTAACACCCAAATTTTAGAGATAATGAATTTTGAATAAATTGGATAACAAATAATGGTAAATTAAAATAATAAAATATATTTGGTGTTGCATTCATGCTGTTGCATTTATTTTGTTATGTGGAGTGGTTTTGTTTTATTTTAATTTGGATTAGAAAAATTATTTGAGATAATTTGTGAAAATAAATAAAAAAAAGAGAACTGTTGGCCTGGCGGCCCAGCTAATCAGCGGCCGTTCCTTCCTTGCTTGGTGGGCCGGTCGGCGCCCCAGAAGTCCGTTTCCGCGTGGGCCGAGCCAGCTCTGCCGCGGCCCAAGCCAGCCTAGCGCCACAGCAGCCGCCTCCTTCTCTTTTCTTCCGCTAACGTGTGGGTCCCAGTTGTCGGTCTCCGTTTCATCTTCAACCTCGTGACCGAGACGGACTCCGTCCGAACCGGT